>JAESUZ010000087.1:0-564333 GCA_017311185.1 Proteles cristata cristata
TTTTTATTTTTTTTAATGTTTTATTTATTTCTAGGAGAGAGAGAGAGCGTGAGCAGGGGTCAGAGAGAGAGGGAGTTACAGACTGAAACAGGCTCCAGGCTCTGAGCTGGCAGTCAGCACAGAGCCCGACGCGGGGCTCGAACCCACGAACTGCGAGATCATGACCTAAGCGAAAGTCGGACGCTTAACCTACTAAGCCACCCAGGAGCGCCCCGGGGCTTCTTTTTCTTATAAGAGACCAGAGCTGGCTGACCTCCTCAAACCTGCCAAACGTGTGGTGAGAGACCAGGTGTGGGAGAATGTGGGAGAATGGCTGCCTGGATCTCTGGGCCAGATAATCCGTGCAGGCAGGAAGGCAACGGAGGAGATGCCCAGCATAACCAGGAGAGAAAGGGACTGGGGGCTGGGTGTGTCTCAACAATGAAAAGGAGAACTGGGAAAAGATAACAAGGACAAGGTTTGGGGTTAAGACAAAACTCTGATAAAGAGAAACATTTCCCTAAAGAAGCATAACCTCAAATACAAAAAAATAAATTTAATGAATCCATACATCTCTTCAGAGAAGTATAACCTTAAAAAAAAAAAATCCATTTTGGTAAATCTAGGACCCGCCCATAGCAGTTATCTCTATCCATGTTTACTGAATGCATGAAAAAATATTTCCTAGGAAACCTCAGCTCCCTCATCTGTCCCTGGCTCCAGCTGGCCTCTCTCTTACCCTCCTTCGGCCTCCTCCATTCTGTCTGTCCGAACATCCTGCTTCAGCCAATGGTGATAATTAGCACTAGGAATTAAGTACATACATCAAAACCAGCCTGGGTGATCTGGAATATTATTCTTTTCCATCTGTAGCCCATGATAAAGGCCTCTACTTTTTCCAAGGAACATTTCTTGGAACACTTCACTGCTCAATCATGCCTCCATCCAGTAAGTATTTAATAAGAACAGCATAGTTCTGGCTTCACTGGAGCACTACAAAAATGTGTTTAACCAAGAGCTTTCAATCCACTAGGCCTGATGAGAAACACATAGGTAACTCTGTGACAAGGTAGAATGTCACAGGTGGCCCAGATTCATAGGGAGGGGAGAGGTAGAGAGAGAGGAAAAAAAGAGAGGACATCCACTGGGGCAGTGGTCAGGGACAGGCCATCTCCACTTAGTTCTGGAGGGTAGAATGCAGGCTGGTGGGGCATGTGGGAGGGGCAGCTTCCAGCCAGGTAGAAGTCAGAGTGAAGTCAAAAAGCCCTCCAGTCAACTTGAGCTGTTCGAACGCAAGAGCCTTAGGATCATGTGATAAATGCCCAGTCACTGGAAGTATTCATTCAAATGAGATTTGGATGATTTATTAAAGCTATTGTAGAAGATATTCCATATATTTCCCCCTGTTGGTAAGAAGTTTGGGCTAGAGAGATGCTCTCAGCAACTTCTGACTCTATGTGTGCCTTATTCCACTGGCACAGCATGAAGTCAGCAAGTGAGCCTCCCGAATGAAATAGTAATACGTCATGCAAAGGTTCTTGGGAAATCAAACATTTTTTTATTCATTTACTTGATTTCATACACCTAGCAGTCCTTCAAACAGCTGTCAACAGCAGCAACACAAACCACATGTAAAATGAAAACAGGTGCCCCAAATGGCACCCTCCCCATCACACGCACATTTTAAGAAGCAAAATCCTATAGGCTGCCGACATTACTCACTGAAAGCATGAAACGATTCCTATGGGGCTGCCTGGTAGTCAGCGCTTCTTCATTCTGGAGCCAACACCCCAAAGTCTTTGTTCTCTTTTCACATTTGAAGTCAACATGACATGTTCGGGACAAGTGAGATTAAATCTCCAGTTTATTACATGAGACCCTCTCCTTCTCAAATGTGCATTCACAAGGGAGGACCCAATCTACTATAAGCAATGGCTGAAGCATCCCAGTAGGGGAACTCAGCCAGCCAGGCCACACGGGCAGATTGCGTACATGTTCAAGTCCAACAGCCATAGGACCGAAAGCCACAGAGAACTAGCAGCTTTGGCCTCAACTGAAAAATTTGCTAAATTGGGCCAGATTGCTTTGATTTTACAAGTTGGCCCATCTCTGGCCCAAATGTGCCAATGAGGGGTTTCATTGAACGCCCTTGAAAACAACATCGAGTAACAAAATGCTAAGAGTACCCGAGAACCCGCGGTTCTCTCCCAGCCATCCAGAAGGTGAAGACAGCTAGAAGCCTGCCAGTTGGTCCCTGACTGACCCGTCTGCAGAGAAAAGGCTGGTCAGTATCCAAGGCACATGGGGCCCAAGCCCGAGGGAGTCCCTATTTCTCCTTCTGTGCCTGCTGTAACCTCTTGGCCACAGCGGTGATCAGAGCAGCTCCCTTTCCACTCCCATCTTCTGACAGCATGAGCGTCACATCGCATCGAGGAGCTAACTCTTTCACAGTTTCCTGCAATATCCGAGAAAAGCTACGAAAGAGAGAGAGAAACGTCATCAGCACTTACATATGGGATCAATACAATTGTGAATGATTCTAATCACATTTGTTCCTTCCAGCTTGCTTCTTAAGGCTCTAGAATGGCTCCATACACCTCTTCCTAAATAGCTCTTTTCATTTTACTTTTTATTGAGCAACTACTAATGCCAGAGGCCATTCTAGGTGTTTTGCATACAGAATATACATACAAAGTGTAATAAGAGTTTAAAAGCAGTTATTAGTATCTTCACTACATTAAAAAGAAATTGATGCTCAAAAGTTAAGAAATGTTTCTAAGCTTGTACACCTAGTAAGTTATATTAGGACTTGAACCAGGCCTATCATGTTTTCAGTCTTACCTTTTCTTTTTTTTAGTTTCCCCAAATTTTTATTTTGAAAGATTTCAAACTTACCGACAAGCTGAAAGAATAGTTCACTGAACACCTGTACACACTCTGCCTAGACGCAGCAAAGTTATAATTTGACCCTATTTGCTTTCCATTCACCCAACCATCCTTCCCTCCCTCCATTAATTTTCCCCCAAGGCACACAGTTGACCTCTCTCAACTATCTTTTGATATATTAAATCCATTTGAGGGGACATCTTGAGAGTCAGTTACCAGGACAGGGGTCAAAGTATTGTTTACCAGAGGCCTGGGCATCGAGGGCCCATGTCCTGCAGTCCTGTGTTACCATGAATGGTATAGATGGCATATCTGAGGGCCAGCCTGCTAGGGCAGGATCTGAACCCGACTCCCTCACACAGCCGCTGGGTGACTCTGGCCACCTGCTGATGCTCCCTGGGGCTCTACTGGTTATGTGATAGGAGAAACTTTGAGTCTTATTAGAAGCACAGCAGGGTGGTTAGCCCCAAACTTTCCAGAAGAAAGGAGAAACGGCTTAGCAGTCATAGGTCAATCAAGTCTGTCTTTCTTTTCTTCCTTCCTCCCTCCCTCCCTCCCTCCCTTCCTTCCTTCCTTCCTTTTCTTTCAGGTTCTTTAAGTATACAATTCAGTGTTTTTAGTGTATTCACTAAGTTGTACAACCATCGCCACTATCTAATCCCAGAACAGTTTCATCATCCTAAAGAGAAACTCCATGCCCATTAATAGTCACTCCCCATTCACACCAACCCCCAGTGCCCCCCCCTCCCCCCCCCCCGCTCCCTGCAACTACTAATCTACTTTCTAGCTCTACAGATTTGCCAATTCTGGACATTTCATAAAATGGAATCATATAGTAAGTGGCCTTTTGTGTCTGGCTTCTTTCAGTTAACATGATATTTTTCAAGGTTGATCAAAGTTATAGCATGTGTCAGTACTTCACTTCATTTTCTGAGCACTAGCCCATTGTATAGATATGCTACATTTTGTTTCTCCATTCATTGATTGATGGACATTTGGACTGTTTCCTCCATTGGTTATCGTGAATAGTTCTGCTATGAACATCATCAACAAGTTTTTGTCTGAACATGTCTTTAATTCTCTTGGATACACCTAGGAATGGAAATGCTGAGTCATATGGTAACTCTATGTCTATCTTTTTCAGGAACTGCCAAATTGTTTCCCACCAGCAATGTAGGAGGTCTCAAATTTTGCCACATCCTCATCAACACTTGTCAGTGTCAGTCTTTTTTTATTTTAGCCATCCTAATGAGTGTAAAATGGTACCTTGTGGTTTGGGTTTGCATTTCTCCAGTGACTAATGATCTAAAGCATCTTTTCACATGCTGCTTTGCCTACTTTTAGATCTTTGGAGAGATATCTATTGAAGTCCTTTGTCCATTTGTTGATTAGATCTTTTTAATTGGTGAGTTGTAAGTGTTCTTTATATTTTCTAGACAGAATTCCCACCTCAGATATATAATTTGCTAATATTTTCTACCATCCTTCAGGTAGCTTTTCACTCTGTTGTATTCTTTGATGCATAGAAATTTTTAATTTTGATAAAATCCAATTTATCTGTTTTTTCTTTTGTTGCTTATGTTTTTGATGTCATATTTAAGAAATCATTGCTTAATCCTAGGTCAATAAATAAAAATTTAAAAATAAATCCAAAGATTTATACCTATGTTTTCTTTTAAGAGTTTAATAGTTTTAGCTCTTAAATTCAGGTCTTTAATCCATTTTAAGTTAATTTATGTACATGGAATGAGGTAGGAATCCAACCTCATTTTTTTGCAGGTGGATATCCAGTTCATCATTTGTTGGAAAGAATATTCTTTTCCCATTAAAAGGTCTTCACAATCTTGTTTAAAATCCCTTGACCATAAATGTAGGGGTTTACTTCTGAACTCTCAATTCTATTCCAATGATCTAAATGTTTACCCTTATGTCAGTACCACACCATTTTGATATGTAGCTTCATATAAGTTTCGAAATAGAGAATTGTGAGTTCTCCAACTTTGTTCTTTTTTGAGACTATTTTTAACTAGTCTAAGTTCCTTGCATTTCCATATGAGTTTTAGGATCAACTTGATGATTTCTGCAAAGAAGTCTCCTGGGATTTTGATTGTGATTGTATTGAATCTCAAGATCAATTTGTGAAGCATTGCTACCTTAACAATATTAAGTCCATTAACATGGGATGTCTTTCTATTTAGGTCTTCTTTAATTTATCTCAACAATGTTTTCTATTTTTCAATGTACAAATGTACAAATCTTGTATTTCTTTTTGTGAAATGTATTGCCAATTATTTATTCTTTTTGATTCTGCTGTAAATGGAATTGTTTTCTTAATTTCATTTTCAGATTATTCATTGCTGATGCATAGAAATGCAATTGATTTTTGTGTACTGATCTTGCATCCTTGAAATCTTACTGAAGTTGTTTAACAGTTCCAATAGTTTTTTGTGGATTCTTAAGCATTTTCTATATACAAAATCATGTTGTCTACAAAGATAGTTTCACTTTTGCATTTCTGATATGGATACTTTTTACTTCCTTTTTCTTGATTAGTTGCCCTGGTTAGACTTGCCCTTGATTTTCCCCTTGAAGTCACATATTTTGGGTCTGGTCCGACAAGCCTCTCCCTTGAATCAAGTCTGGACTGAGAGACAAAAACCATACAACCACCTGGAGGCAGTGCCAGAGCAGGACAAGGTTGAATAGCAGTGACAAGTGTAGACACCCTTCTCTTGTTCCTGATTATAAGGGAAAAGCATCCAGCCTTTCACCAGTAACTATGATGTCAGTTGTGGGTTTTTCACAGATGCTTCATTGGGTTGAGTCCCTTATCCTTAGTTTGTTGAGCATTTTTATCATGAAAGGTATGTATGTTATCAAATGCTTTCTCTGCACCTATTGAAATGATCATGTGAATTTTGCCTCTGGGTCAAGTCTTGGTTCAGGGGAGAAGAGGCTCACAGGAACCACATCAAAAATCAATGATGGCAAGGAGGGAACAAGAAAAGATACCAGGCAGTTATTTTGAATTTGTCAACACTATAAGAAGGGCTAAGGATCAAAGATTATAATCACAGTATGTTTGTGTATATATTTAAGTATGATCAGAAACTTTTCTTAGCTTGTTAATACTTTTCCTCCTCACCAAAACAAAATGTTAAACATTAAACAAAAATAATAGCTTTTTGTGATGTGCCATGTACTTTACAGATAGTTTAATCTAATCCTTAGGGCACCTACGTGGCTCAGTCAATAAGTGTCTGACTTCGGCTCACATCATGACCTCGTGGTTTGTGGGTTCGAGCCCTGATACTACACGTGATCTTAGCCAAAAGGCTGAAAAGCGATATGTGGGTTCGAGCCCTGAGTCGGACTCTGCGCTAACAGCTCGGAGCCTAGAGCCTGCTTTGGAGTCTGTGTCTCCCTCTCTCTCTCTGACCCTCCTCAACTTGTGCTCTCTCTTTCTCTCCCTCAAAAATAAATAAATATTTTTAAAAATGTAACGTAATTCTCACAACTTATGAGGTAGGTAAGATTTTTGTCATCATTTTATAGATTAAGAACTGAGGCTCAAAGAGGGCAAGAAACTGACCCTCGGCCACCCAGCTTCTAAGTGGCAGAGCCTGGATTCAAACCCACATTTCCTGATGGGGCTCTTAATTCTTCTGTCCACTGCCTCTGAGCTAAGAAAGTTATAACCAGTTCATACTTGGCAAATGCTCTATACTGTACAAAATATTCAGTTCTCATTAGCTCCCTGTGAAGTCAGGTGAGAGTATGTTAGTAATAATCACTTGTATTTGTGGAGCACTGTGTCCGGTACCTGTAGGCACTCAATCCTCATGCGGCCCTAGGAGGTAGAGATTATTGCTACCTGCCTTTTACAGGATCAGGGGGTTCAGTGAGGAGAGTGAGGGCCATCCTACCACTAGGACACAGGGCCACGAGGGCTTACACTTTGTCTGCTGGATCCATGGGGTCCACGTTCGGCCTCAGCGCCCTCCCACCCCCACCTCTCTGCAGCACTCACTGCGGGTGCAGCTTGTACAGGGTGCCATCCACACCCACGGTGACCTTCAGGTACTCAAGCCCCTGATCTTCCCTCCTCTTCTCCACGATGGCTGCCAGGCCAGCGCCACAGAGCTGGGCTGCCCGCCGGGACACAGCCCCGCACACCTCCTTCACCACGATGCTGTCCTCACACGTGCTGTCCAGGCCAAGCTGCTGCAGGATCCTCCGGACCTGGAGGAGGGCCAGCCGATCGCTGCAGACAAGCAGAGCGGGATGTCAGAACCTGCTTGGGGGGCCCTGGGACCTGCTCCACGTGGCTCACAGCCCCCATCCCTAGATGCCCTGGGCTGAGGGAGGAGAAAATGATCCAAGAAATGGCTAAGTTAGAGCAGAATGCCACAGAAGCTGAGACTCAAGAAAGTCTGCCACCCCCGGGAAGTCCCATCATCTTTACAAAATAAAGTGTGAGCACCTCCTGCGTTAGGCATGTTCAAATCTATTGTCTCACTGAAGCTATTATTAGATTTAGCAGCCAATGCATCAGGGGTGCATTTTCAGAAGAGGAATCTGAGGTTCATAGTGCCAGGGACTTGCCCATAGACAGTAGAGAGCAGGGATTCAAGCACACGGTTTCTCACACCACGTCTAACCTCTCCCACTGAGCACGCTGTCTCCCGCTGCTCTGGGTTTACTTAACAAGAGGCTGACATTCCTTCTATTTAATTTTTTCTGATTTCCTGTTTTCTCTTCCCAAGGAGACTACATGCCGTTTGAGGGTAAGACTGTGTTCTCAGTAGTAGCCAGGGCTGTGTACATTCAGTGGGCAAGTGACACATTAGTATACAATGCGCTACTGGCACCTTTGTGAGCAGGATTCTGCACATGGGACCACATGCAAAGCACCCATCGTGGGGACAGGCTGGCCTGGAGTCTAGACCCTGATTCTCTCATGGTGAACTCACAGAGCTCTGACTCCCAAGCTAAACCATATGAAATTACATCCTTGACTGTCTCAGGGAACACTCAGGAAAGAGAATGTTAGGACGAGACAACCAAGAAGGAATCTAGACGGCTATATAGTGGGTTCAGCAGGTAAATGTGGCACAGCCAGACCAGAGAACGCTTTAGACCTTAAAGATGAGTGTACATGAGACTATTTAATGCTATAGCAAGTGCTGATGACATGTTAAGCGAAAAAATAGATTATTCAATACTATGTGCCATATGATCTTGGTTTTTGCTTATGAATGTGAGTCCTTGCATAGAAAAAAAAAAGCAGAAGGAAATCTATTCAGATGCTGGTAGGATTACCAGTTGGTTCTTGTTTTCTTGCTTTTACTTTTGAATGAGCAATATGTGTATAGGAAGAAAAAAAAAGGGATTATTTATTTTTTTAGTATGTTAAAAAAAAAAACCTGAAATTCTTTCCACAATCCTAGCCTTCACAGTTTACCTTGTTCTTTCTGTTTTGTTTTGTTGGGTTTATTTATTTTGAGAGAGACAGAAATAGTGCAAGTAGGGGAGGGGCAGAGAGAGAGGAGATACCCAAGCAGGCTCTGCACTGTCAGCACAGAGCCCCGATGCAGGGCTCAAACCCCAAAGCTGTGAGATCATGACCTCAGCCAAAACCAAGAGTCAGGACGCTTAACCGCTTAACCGACTGAGCCATTCAGGCGCTGCCCCCCACCCCCCACCTTCTCCTTTCATCTATATTCCCCTACTTGACCCTGAGAACAATCCTTGGGGTTAAGCAGTAAAAGTATTTCTCTTTTATAAGGAAAGGAGTTGTACAGAAAGGTGAAGCAACTGCCTCAGGTCACACAGCACAGGCAATCTTAAACTCAGACTCTGAGACTATAAGCCCAGGACACTCCCCAAAACCCAAGAATCCCTGTTGTACCCATTGGACAATGTTGCTTTGAATGGGCCGCAGACAGCATAGCACCTACCATTCCCAGCTGGCACCAGATTGGATGTGATTTTTTTTTATATATCATGAAGTTTAAAAATAAATAAAATACTTAGAAATAGGAAATCAAAGCATCCAAAGCAGACACCTTTTATGTGGCAGAAGCAAATATTTCTGGAGGCACATAGGTCCTGCTATCTTACTCCTGTCCAAGAACATCTTCCTTTGTATTCAGGACACACACACACACACGCGCGCGCGCGCGCGCGGCAAAGATAGGCAATCTGCTTATCTCTTGCACATGAGGAAGAAACCATTTTCTCCCACAGCAAAAGAGGATCCCTCTGGTCATCAGCGGTGATGACTGTTAACTTGCACTTCTGAATCTAATGGGTTGAAGAGCAGACAAAAAAGGGATGCTGGATGTCTGCTCATCAACACTTCCGAAACATAAAATTGCTGCTGCTGCTGCTGTTGCTTCACCACTATCTTCTTAGACAAGAATGACCCTGAAACAGTCCATCTGATTCCTCTAAGCACACTGCTTTCACTTCTAAAGAGTTTTCTGTTTGTCCCAAAGTGATTTTTGGCTTGCTGGCATCTGGCCATGGACCAGGGAAATTACATGAATGAGTGCAAATTGACAGAAATTCCAAATACGAAGCCTCCAATAAGAACAGTGCTAGTGGGGGCGTGGGGGGGGAGGAAGCAGTGAAACTGATACATTTGTACGTAACTGGTGGTGGTGGAAAGTGGAACTGCTTTTTTAAAAGTGTGTCCACAGGGCAATGCTTCTGTTAACCAAATGCTTCTACTCCTAAGGAAATCATTTGTGAGATGCAAATGATTACACACAAAGAATAATTATGGTGTTACTCAGAATTGCGGAAATCCATAAATTATAAGCTAGACATGTTATACTAAAGGGAAAGTTTAGTAAATTATAGTATAGCAATATAATGTAGCATTATGCAGCCATTTAAAATAATTACAGCAAAGACTCAAGATGGGGAAGTCTCTAGAAGTATTGCAGCTAATAAATGCAGAAGTATTAGCATTAAGTTACCATCATTTTACAATCTCAAGTGAAATCACAGATCTTGGCAATCAGCATCAGTGACTCCTTATTATAAAAGACAGATAGTGGTGCCTAGGTGGCTCAGTCAGTTAAGCATTCGACTCTTGATTTTGGCTCAGGTCATGTATGACCTCACATCCTGCACTGGGCTTGGCACTGACTGCATGGAGCCTGCTTGCGATTCTCTCTCTCTTCCTCTCCCTCTACCCCTCCTCTCCCGTTTCTGCTCTCTCTCTCTCTCTCAAAATAAATACATAAACTTTAAAAAAAAAATTAAACAAAATACAAATAGACAATTCAATGCCACTTGTGAAATATCCTTGTCCAAAATTCAACACTGAATCTAAATATGCATCTAGGTCTAACTATGAAATTTCAGGAAATACAAGAGAGGAAAACCCTAATTGCTGTAATCAGCAAAATTTAGCATGCAGGAAACTTCTAGCATAAAAAAATAGTTTCTTCACCCAATATATTCCAAGGGGAAACAAAAGAGGTTTATACATTAAAAGAGATTTTTAAAAATGTATATCAACCAAATGACCTGTCTGTACCTGGTTTGGATACTGATGCAAACAAATGAACTGTAAAAACCATTATTTTTAGGCAATTTGGAAAATTGAAACACTGGTAGGATATTTTGAGATTAAGGTTTATCATTAGCTATTTTAGGTATGGTGATGGTAATGTGTTTATGTTTTGGTTTTTCTTTTTAAAGAACTCATATTTTATAAATATATTTTAAAATAGTTATAGGGGCACCTGGGTGGCTCAGTCAGCTAAGCATCCAACTTCGGCTCAGGTCATGGTCTCGTGGTTCATGAGTTCCAGCCCCATGTGGGGCTCTGTGCTGACAGCTGAGAGCCTGGAGCCTGCTTCAGATTTTGTGTCTCGCTCTTTCTCTCTGCCCCTCCCCTAACTCATGCTCTGTCTCTCTGCTCTCAAAAATAAATAAACATTTAAACAATTTTTTAAAGTTATAGAGAAACACACATAAAACGTGATTATTTGTTTCAAATTCATCCCGTTTGGGGGTGAGAAAAGCAAGAATACATCAATGAACCAAGTTTGGTCATGAGCTGATTATTGTTGAAAGTGGTGATGCAAACATTCAGTTCATTTTACCATTCCCTCTACTCTTCTATGTTTAAAACTTTTCAGGGGCATCTGGGTGGCTCAGTCAGTGAGCATTCAACTTCAGCTCAGGTCATGATCTCACTGTTTATGAGTTCGAGCCCCAAGTCAGGCTCTGTGCTAACAGCCTGGAGCCTGCTTCAGATTCTGTGTCTCCCTCTCTCTCTGCCCCTCCCCACTCGTGTTCTGTCTCTCTCTGTCTCAAAAATATATAAACTATAAAAAAGTTTTTAAAAATTTATTTATTTAGTTTAATTTTTTTATAGTTTATATATTTTTGAGACAGAGAAAGAGCATGAGCAGGGGAGAGGCAGAAAGAGAGGGAGACAGAATCTGAAACAGGCTCCAGGCTCTAAGCTGCCAGCACAGAACCCGATGTGGGGCTCGAACCCACGAACCATGAGATCATGACCGGAGCCAAAGTTGGATGCTTAACCAACTGAGCCACCCAAGTGCCCCAATAAGTGTTTTTTTTTTTTTAATGTTTTAAAAAAACAACTTTTCATAATAAAAAAATAGAAACCAGAATTAGAACTGACAATTGTCCTGTACAATCACTGAACAATATACAGAATGATATGTGTACTATGATTGCAATTATGCAAATATATTTACACACATTTAAAAATTTGAAAAAGAATATGCAAAAATCAAAACAGCTATATTTGGTCATGAGCATATGGGTGATTGTTTTAAAGAGTGTTCTTTCATATTATGGACACAGCATCTTTTCAGGAACAAGACAGGATCATTTTTCAGCCTAAGCTAAGCCCTAACAGTTTAGGAGCCTCAGGGCCCAGGCACACAGCTGGCCCTTCAGTTGTGTGCTGTAGTCCTGATGCAGCTGCAGCCGCTCTAAGAGGAAACCCCTTGCTCAGCCAGGCCCTTACTGTTTTTAATTTTAAATCTCAAGTCTGCTGGACCCCAGCATGACACCAGCATATCCCAATCAGTGCCTCTCACACCAAGCAGGTGAACCTGGTCACATATCACCTTTCAATCTGGGACAGGAACTTGGTTTCAAAGATGCCCCTGGTCCGGAGACGCTCTGAAATATGCCCACGGAAAAGGAGCCCCTGCTTGGTGAGGTCAATCAGGATCTGCCGCACAATCTCCCCCAGGTACATCCCGCTGGTCATTTTCTCGTATCTGGAGAACAAGAATAAGATCGGTAAGGGCAGGAAAGTCAGCACTGGTGAGCGGTTCACGAAAGGACCATGGGTCTGGGTATGGAAGGTATGTCATTGGCATCGAACAACTGCCTGGTTTGGAGTGCTTCGGAGTGGGTAGTAGGCGCAGAGAAATGCAATGTAGAAGTCTGCATGATGTGGGAAAGCCAGTCTTTGGAGCCGTGTTAACCAGGAAGAAGCCAGCTCCCAGCTCTGCCATGTATTAACCGCATGACCTGAGCGAGCACTGTAAGCCATCATCTATAAAACAGGGAGCAAACCCCTGGTCCCACTAGAGTGTCAGGAGGCCAGCATCTGGGACACAGCAGGCACTGAGCAAAAAGTGAGTCCCTTGCCAGGACCCGAAGCCCATTCCCCTTGGCTTTGTATTATAAACCTGGTCTACTAGATTCCCTTTGGCTTTGTATTGGAAGAAATCTGTTCCACTGGAGATTCTGCTCCATGAAATAATAAACTGCACACACCAGGGGTTCTTTAAAAATGTTGGCTCTCCCCCTGTTTTCTACCAGGCTGTGAGCTCCATGAGGGAAGGAACAAGAGGAAAAGGGGCTTTGTGACCAACAGGCACGGACCAGGCACTCTGCACAGGCACTTGTGACAGTATTAATATCAGTGACATGGAGCTAGACAGCCACTTCCTGCAGGCAGGTGGAAAGCTGAGTGTGCCTGAGACTTACGTGCTGGACTTGTACTCACTAAACTGCTCAGGACCTTGTCAGTCTAAGGAACCAACACTTAGATAAATAATGGTGACAGCAAGGCAAAGCCAAATGTGTTGGTTCCTTAAACTCTCACTCTAAAAATGTGAGCCTCCTGGGGATTCAGACACAAAACTAAGTCAGAAGGAACTTGTCCCTTCAGAAGAGCCATGATACTCAAATGCCCCAACCTGGGATTCAGAGACAAGATTCCTTCTTTTTGGAGCAACCCCTGGTTCAGCTGGGCTGACCATAACCCACCTTCCTCCCAGCTACAGAGACTAGTGCCAAAGGAAGACCAGGATCATTAGGGCCGGCCTTGGCCTTGCCCAAGC
The DNA here is from genome assembly GCA_017311185.1 of Proteles cristata cristata. Lineage (NCBI taxonomy): Eukaryota > Metazoa > Chordata > Mammalia > Carnivora > Hyaenidae > Proteles > Proteles cristata. The sequence goes on from JAESUZ010000087.1 coordinate 13,221, forward strand.
ATCTTCCGGTACAGTGTTCTCAGCTCCCTACTTATCAAGGCATATGCAGCCCAGGTATCCCATTACATTTCCTATCTGTTCAACTTCTCCACTTGGATATCTTCATCATGATAAATCTATATTTTCATCTTATTGTATATATTAAGATACTGAGTTTCATTGTGACAAACACCATATGGCCTGAGAGCAAAACATTTACAATCTGGTCCTTTATGGAAAAAGTTTGCCAACACCTGCTGTCATGGATTAATTATCAATTCCTAGCATGCTACCTCTATTCTACCCACCGCTTTCTCTCTCACTCAAGAAGCTTGATGAGAACACAAGTGAAAATGTACCATATTTTTTCTTAGAGAATCATTCATTGCTTTCAGTATTTTTAGTATGGCAAGTAACTGGAATATACCTCACAAGTGATTGTGACCCATGGTGGGACATGACATCATGACTGAGAACCAGTACTCCCATCCATCACCTGCTGCCGCACCCCCCGGACTGTAACAGTGGTCACCAACCTGGTAGCCAGGTCTTGAGAGCCTGAGGATATTGACCTCTAAACTGGATTTACTAGAAGCCCACCCTGAGAGGGACTAAGAAGTCAGATCTCCCTGCTCTGTGACACTTGGCCCACGGCAAATGGACTTTGTGAGCATCTCTGAATCACTTCCAAAGCCCCCACTAGACCTTATGGCACCTTATAGTAATTAGAAAAAGGCACCCCTTCTTTCTACTTGTTGGAAATTTGTCCTACATTTTGCTTTTGTTCTAATAGGACACTTCGCTGACCTCTGATGGAAAGTTGTAATAAAAATACAAAGCTATAGTGCCTATGATATGAACATAGTACCCCCACCCCCAGACCTGGCAATGTCATACACTGCACAACATGCATAAATACACACAGCCACCCTCCTCACCTCTGTTTGCCAGGGTTCAAGGACCCCTCGTCCACCTTCCTGTCATACTGCGTCCGGATGTCGTCTATGCAGCCATTATCTCCAAACCCTCCCCACTCGGTGTTAATGCACATCTTCCCTTCATCTCCTTCCACCAGTTCGATGTTATTCATCTCCTCCATGTAGCACATGTTGCTGCCTGTCCCTAGAAGGAATCATGAAGGGACTTTAGTCTTTAAAAGACATCACCAGGTCCCAAAGAAGCAGAGGAGCACAGTAGACAGGAATTTAGGCTTGGAGTCAGATATGACTGGGCATGAGTTCCGGCTTTACACTCATAGCTAGGTGACTGTAGACAAGTATCTCATCTTTTAGAGGTCCAGTTTCTTCATCTGTACAAAGGACACTTGCCTTATAGATTTGTTATAAAGGAAAACATGAGATGAAGTTCACAAGCTTCCTCCACACAGTAAGCATTCAGCAAGGGGTACCCAAGATAACACCATCTTCCTCCTCCTCCTCATCACATCACATCACATCATCATCCTCTTCCTTATAATTACTGTTAAGCTATAGGTACACAAAGTGAGCTCTCAAGTAGTCACAGTCACCAGCCAGAGCTACAAGGGACCATGAGGAATAATCTAGTCTTAGATAAGTAAACATTGGCATCCATAGGCCACCTTCTTTCTCCTTTGCCCATGACATGGTCTCTGAACTATTCTTAGAACGACAGCCCAGGCAACGACTATATTCAATCAAACAAGTCTCACCCCTTTGTCCTCCTAATTCTAGCCTGACCCCTCCCACAGAGGAAACTCTTGAGGAAACTCAAGTCCAGACAGAAGAAGTAACCTGCCTGCAGTCACAAAATGGTAAGAGTTTCTGGGAGATGAAACAAACCTCTTAGCCGGCATTGAAGGCATCTCACTACATCCCCCTCTCCTTGTTCCAGCCACTGCCCACATTCAGGGAGTCCAGACAACCTACTGGAACAACTGTCCCAGATTCTGTCTTTACTAACCTGTGCCTGTCACTTGATGCCTCTTATCTCCATCTTCATCTGTTTAAATCCCATCCCCTCTCCAATTCGAGTCGTCCCGCTGAAATCCATCCCTCCCCCTTTCATCACTGCTGGACATCTCCCAAAGGCCCCTAAAATACCTATATTACATGTCAGGCCACTCCCTTCTCTTCTCCTACACCTCTCTTCTTCTTTCCAACTCTTCTCCACCCTGTGCACCCTGACAGCTGGAAGAGGTTGTCAGATAACAGACAAGGTATACATTGCAGCCACATGAAAATCTAGCTCTTTCAGCCCTTGGCCCACATGATCCAACTGTGGTCTCTTTCCACCAGGATAATTTGTCCCAAGGCGCTGTTTTGAAAATCCCTTCTTTCTATGTCATTCTCCTTCCTCAACACAAGGACAACGTTGGCTTAGGACCCTTAAGGAGAAAGATATTAAGTAAAGATTTAGAAAGTAGAAGACCTGGAATCCTAATCTTAACTTCATCTCTGCCTTGGTCAAAGCTGGCTTTAGAGCCACTGTGTAATGGAAAAATGGTCCCCATGCACTTTACTATGTTAAAAGGAAACCACCACAGGGTCCCAGGTGGCTCAGTCAGTTAACCATCATAAGTCAGCTCAGGTCACGATCTCACAGAGATCTCACAGAGCCCTCATTGGGCTCTGCTCTGACAGCTCAGAGCCTGGAGCCCACTTCAGATTGTCTGCCTGTTTCTCTCCCTGCCCCTCCTTTGCTTGTGCTCTTTCTCTCAAAAATAAATAAACACTAAAATAAATAAAAGGAAACCACCAAAAGATGAGATGATGAGAGCAGGCTAATGGACATGCCTGACCACTTACCTGCAATCAGGCCAATCTCACAGTTAGGATCTTCATATCCACAGGTCATCATGGTCCCCACTGTGTCATTCACAACCGCAACTATGTCCAGGTCAAACTCCTGCAAAGGAAGCAGCCATATTGTAAGTAGGATGTACAAGCCAACCAGGCTAAGGAGGGCCACATTAGCGCAATGGAAGGCAGAGGCCAGAGTCATAGGACTGGGCACGGGATGGCAGAGTAAGGGGGCCTGGGAGAAGGGGCCAGGGGAGGCATGAGCCTTAACATCGTAATGTACATTTCTCCTCTTGATGGCTTCCCTGAGCATGTCCACTACGTCTTCCCCTTCACAGTCAGTGGCCTTGAAGCCTTTGGTCCACTCAATGAGTATTCCCTGGAAGAAAGAAGAAGTTCATTTGAGCAAAGCAGTTTGCTGGGACCACCACACAATCTCAACATCCAATAGATACAAAGTGCTATGGTCGGCTGCTGGTCCAACCCATGTGCTTTTGACTGCTGCACCTTGCACTGGGCCTAGAGGTGATGCCCAGGCCAGGTTCACTGCCAAGTGGGATAACTGCAGCAGTTCATATTTATCAAGGGTCAGCTCCTGTTCCCTGGCCATGACTGCACAGAACACAGGCCTGGATCATAGGGATTCTATTTCTAATTCAGCCAAGGACCAATTAAGATGGGATTAAAGATAAATGCTATCAAGTGTCCATCAAAGCATAGTTCCACAGTGAAAAACTAGAAGCATCCCCTTGTTCCAACAATATAGATCTATTATCTTGTGCATCAATATAGGAAATGTTAAACAGTCATAAAAAATCATGCTGTAAGAGAACATTGAATGTTAGAGAAAAATGTTCACCATACACTGTAAAGTGGGCACACATTAAACAGATAAGGATGCTGAATTATACTATTATTCTTTTAAAACACACACACACACACACACACACACACACATACGCATGCACTCATATGTAGAAAAAGATCTGGAGCAATGCCTATACCAGGAGTAGACAGTGATCCTCTCTGGGTGAAAGATTATGGGTGCCTTTTAGTTTTTCCTCTTGTTTGTCCATATTTTCTATTTTTCCTAAAATTAGCATGTATAATTTTTATAATACATACAAAAAAGAATTTTTCAATTTTAAAAGAAAGCCACAGGTTACACTGTTAGCCAGAGGCAGGAGCTTAGTCTAGCCTCAGACTCCACAGCCTAGAGCAGGGAGTCAGGCAACAGCGTCTAGACCTGGAGAGCTCCTGGGGACAGGAGGGGACTAGCAACTCTGATGCCAGAGCCCCCACCCCTGGGCTAGCGGGCCACCTCACCCTGAGGCTCTCAGCCCTGGTCTCGCGAGATCCTGATTTGAGCCGACATCGGATGTTCAAACGACACAGTCACCCAGGCGCCCCTGGAGAATGGTGTTTTATCCAAGAATTCTGAGAAAGACTTTGTGAGACATGTTTCTAATTTATTATGAATGATTTATTACAATTATTATCCATGATGTTCTTCATCATCAACTAAGTAAGTGTTCATATGATAAATTCTTTCTCTGATTCTAGTATCAGGAAAGAAATACACTTCTGATGCACCGGCAAACTTTCATTCACTGGAGAACACCTTGCAGCCTACTGTGTCTCCTTGTTTACACTGGCCGCCCAGAAGGACACAGGCATGATTACTACCTAAAAGCTATAACTGACTTTAACTGGTCATTACCTCTTTCGATCTCCCCATAATATGATTTAACCTTCCATTTAACAGTTCTCTTATGCATGTGTCCCTTTACTGTACACTGCCCTACATCTTTTGTGAACTTCAGTCCAAAAAATAACAGTGGGGGCGCCTGGCTGGCTCAGTTGGAAGAGCTTGCCACTCTTGATCTCGGGGTCATGAGTTCGAGCCCCACATTCAGAGTAGAGATTACTTAAAACAACGAAAAATCTTTGGGTGGCTGGGTGCCTCAGTCAGTTGAGCGTCTAACTTTAGCTCAGGTCATGATCTCGCAGTTTGTGGGTTTGAGCCCCACATTGCGCTTGTTGCTGTCAGCACAGAGCCTGCATATGAATCTGCTGTCCCCTCCTTTCTCTGTCCTGACCCCACTCCCACTCGAGCTTTCTTTCTCAAAAATAAACAAAACATTTTTAAAAAATCTTTAAACACTTTTTAAAAATTAAAGATCTTTAAAACAAAAAAATACCAATGAAAATGGGACTTAATGAATAGAAAATATTAATAGAAAACATAATCAAATTATTGATTATGTTTCCCTAGATATCCTGAACCTGAGACCCTTAAGTAAGGAAATAAAGGGTGACTCAGAGGTACCCTGAGGTTCCCCTGGTGGAGGAAGGAAGCCCACCGGGCTGTCTGTAAGCCTGCTGGGCTGTCTTACCTTGTCAATACTCGTCTGCCTGCAAGGAAATGAGAATGTGAAGCCCAAGGGCAGCTGCGCTCCCTTGAGGCCCATGTAGTCCAGGAAGTCAGCGATGCATTGCACAATGTGGTCAAACAGCTGCAGGGAAAGAGTGGCAGTCAGGCCGGGCCAGCAGGGACACAGGGTTGCAGGCTGGGCCTGTGGGCACAGAAAACACCCCCCCCAATCTCCCCCCCAGCACTTACCTCCTCTCCGGTGCCCTGCATGATCTCCAAGGGGATGGCAAAGATCTTGTTGTACATTCGCACTGACTTCCGTCCACTTCTGATCTTTACCAGGAGGACCCGGAAGTTGGTTCCCCCCAGATCCAGGGCAAGGAACTTGCCTTTCTCTGTGGTGGAGAAAGTTGGAGCTGCCTTCCACCAGCGTCCACAGAACAAGGCCTCACGTGGAGGCATTGAGAGGAAGAGGAGATCCCCAAATACAGCAGCCTCAGAGCCTTCTCCCTTGGGACTCTGGAGCCGGAGGAGTGTGGCTACCACCAAGCACAGCATCAGAGCACTGGGCAGGCACTTTGAGCCTGACTAAGGCCGCCTACTTTTCTTGGTATCTGTTAAAGGCCACCCATGCTACTTGTGCTCAAGGAGCCTCTGAGGGTGAACCCAGGCCAGGCTACACTGACTGCAGTGAACTCTGGAGGGTGTTCCCATCCTGTCTCTGTGGCCTAGAGGGAGTGTTCATGGAATGATTCTTCCTGCCCCCTGCTCTTCTCATTCCTGGATCCCCACACCTGCATGTGAGTAATAAGAAGCCATGTCAAGTCTGAGCCCCGTTAACCTTACAGGCCAATAGCATCTCTCGTTTTTCCCGACATCGAAGAGCACTAGGGTCTGTCCTGTGCGACCTTTCACCTTACTCTCCGTCTCTTCTCACACCGTTCAGGCCACACTGGTCATTCTACTGTTTCCTGAATTTGCCGGAGACATCACTCCCAGCCAGCTCTCCGACCCCTTATCCTGCTCTATTTTTCTTCATAGCATCTGCTGCTACGTGGCCTTTGTTTACCATTTATTAAATGCTTCATGGTGTTTGTTTATTGTCTGCAAGCCCAACAGAACGTAAGCTCCCCAGTGGTAGCGACTGTGTTTTCCTCCCTGCCCTATGGCCATGGCTGGACCAGAGACGGATCTATCATAGGTGCTTAATGAAATTTTGAAAAATGAAGGCAGAAGAAGTAAAGGGGTGAAAGAATGAACACTTGAAGAGTGTCTTTAACTGTTCCTTGTTTTCCCCTCACACGGACTTGAAGGAAAGATCTTTTTTGCTGTGAGACCCAAGGTGCAGCCGTGTGGCTTTGAGTATGTCATCTGACCTCTCTGAGTCTCAGTTTTGTCAGCAATAAAATGGGAATCATTTTTTCACTATATAACATACAAAGTGGTTGTGAAGGTGAAGTGAAATGAAAGATTCCAAAGCAAATCACAAGATATAAAGCATTTTACAAAGGTCATTGTTTCCAGGTAAGGCTACTGAGGTTGAAAGAGGTGAAGTAACTTGTCCAAAGAACTGATCCTACTGCTTACTGGCTCCTCTGGGCTGAGCACAGGGAAAGGGTCAGAAGCAGAGAGAGCAGAGAGGAATATCCAAGCCACAGGAGAAGAGAGGCAGAGAAGCAGGCAGAAGACAAGCCAGACCACTCCAAGTGTCCAGGTGGCAGATCCCAAGGACAACACCTGGGTCTTCTGTTCGCCAACAGCATGGGGTACACTCTGTGTCCTCGACTACCCAGACACAGACATGGGGCCTATCCTATGTAGTCTTCCTCTGCAAATGCCTTGGATCAACCTAGGCAAATAGACCAGAAGGAGTATCGACCTTCTACCCTGCCCCCACCCCCCATTACAGACACGACTCCAAGGTTTTTAAAACAAAACACCTCACTGGGTTTCAGGAGTTTCAGGGGGAACTCTGTGCACGGCCCACCTGTACCATCTGGCATCCCGCAAACGTAGGTGGGCAGCATCTTGACCGTGGCCAGCAAGTGGGTGTCCTTTTTCAACCCGTACTCAAGCTCAGTTCGCATCTTGCTCTGCACACCCTTGAGTTGCTCTTGAGTCAGCCGGAACAAAGCCAGCACCTTGTCGATCTGCCTCCGTTGGGCCTGCACACGGGAGGCCACCGCTGTCACCATGGCAGCCCCCTTTGTGCTTCCACTCTCCGACAAGAGGAAGCGGACATCACAGTTTGGGACCAGTCTCCTCACCACCTTGTGCAGGCGTTTTGGGTATCTGTAGGCAGGGGTGGTGGCAAAATATGTAATAATCATAAAGGCCCAGGCCTGGCCAATGGGAAGAGACCCAGGTGTAGCAGTGGAATGGGGTCTTGGGGAGCCCTGCCGAGCTAGGTTCACCTCTTTAGTTGCTAGATGGTGGGAGGGCAGGGGGGTGACTAGGGGGAGGGACTAGGGCAGCAGCGAGGGTAGCAGAAGGAATACTTGGAGGCTCAAAGAGGTGGCTATTATTTTTAAGTTTATTTATTTATTGAGAGAGAGAGAAAACATACTAGAGGGGAAGAGGCAGAGGTTGGGGGGGTGGGGGGTGGAAAATGCAGAATCCAAAGCAGGTTCCAGGCTCCGAGCTGTCAGCACAGAGCCCAATGTGGGGCTTAAACCTACAAACCGTGAGATCATGACCTGAGCCGAAATCAGATGCTTAACTGACTGAGCCACCCATGCGCCCCAAGAAGTGGTTATTTTGTCACTAATATTTCAATACAACACTGTATTGACTGAATATCATCTCTGTCGGAAGGTGAAGGGTTGTTTCCCCAGCTCTTTCTAGTGTGTACCTGCCTGACTTTCAGTCCTGCCTCTATTAGCCAGAGGGGCCCTCACACTCCTTCCTTCCGGGAAATTCTCACTTCTCTGTGTTTTCTTATCAGAATCCTTCCTGTGAACTTGACACCCTCTGCCATTAAGATTTTTCCCCATCTATAACTGAATGTATTTTAGTTTCCAATCTTACCACACAGTAGGTGCTCGATAATAACATAGATAGGTGGACAGATAGGTGGACAGATGGATAAACACATGGATGGATGCCCTTCTAGTCAGGCAACTGGGTTTAGCTAAATATTTCTTTTCCTCTTTCTTTCTTTTTTTAAAAGGGGCGCCTGGGTGGCTTAGTCGGTTAAGCGTCCGACTTTCGCTTGGGTCATGATCTCGCGGTTCGTGGGTTCGAGCCCCGCGTCGGGCTCTGTGCTGACTGCCAGCTCAGAGCCTGGAGCCTGTTTCAGAGTCTGTCACTCCCTCTCTCTCTGACCCTCCCCTGGTCACGATGTCTCTTTCTCTTTCCTAGAAATAAATAAAACATTAAAAAAAAAATTTTTTTTGTTTTTTTGTGAGAGACAGAGAGAGAGAGAGAGAGAGAGCATACTGCAAGCAGGAGAGGGGCAGAGAGAGAGAGAGAATCCTAACCAGGCTCCACACTCAGCACAAAACCCAATTCAAGACTCGATCTCACATCCATGAGATCATGACCTGAGCCAAAATCAAGGGTCCGATGCTTAATGGACTGAGCCACCCAGGCGCCCCAGAATATTTCTTTAAAAATGATCCCCCAAAGCAACCCAGCCAGCTAGATGAATATGATCCCTCCCTCCTCTGTAGACTCAGAACCAACAGGAAATGGTTGGTTCCAGCAACACAGAGAAGCAGCACAGTTTCGAGAGAACCCTGGGACTCTGTTCTGGGAGACTCGTTCTGAGGCGCGGCCTGGCAGGCAGCACTCACTGCGGGTGTATCTTGTAGAGCGTGCCGTCCACGCCCACCGTGGTCCGGAGCCGCACCAGCTTCCTGTTCTCCCGGAGGCGTGCCAGGATGGCCGCCAGGGCCGCGGCGCAGAGGTTGGCTGAGCGGAAGGAGACGATGGTGCAGACGTGCTGGACCGCGAGGCAGTCGGCCTCCGAAGGCTCCAGGCCCAGATCTGTCAGGATCTCTCTTGTATTGGCCAGGCCTTCTTTATACCTGGCCAGAGGGACAGGAATGAGAAGAACACATTTCTCCATCCCATGGGAGCACCCTCAGAGAACCAGCTTTGGCACCTTGCAGGACTGGGAAAATAAGTAAGCTGGAACCTAGCAACAGAATAACAGTAACTATATCAACGATGACCACAGCCGCCGCCATTTCTTGAGCGCTCACTATGTGCCAGGCACTTGTCTACAGATTTGACACGTATAACACAACCCTCACAACAATTCTGCGGGAAGCACTATCATTATCCTATCGAACAGAGAGAGACCTGAGGCATAGAGAGGGGAACTTGTCCACAGTAAGTGCAAAGGGCAGGATTTGAACTCAGGCAGTTAGATCACAGAGCTCACCCCTTTAATCACCCTCTATGACCTCGCCTTTCACAGACACTGAGTCCCTGCTATGCTGTGCACAAAATCAGACTCTAGGAATCAGATGCCACTCTGCTGAGTGTAATCAGAATCTAAACTGATTACAAGGCTCAGGGCAATGTCTGTGTTGCTCAGCCTGAGGAACAGAATCCTGAGTGGATTGGTTCCAGCCGCACTCACCAGCCATCTCCCCGTTGCAGGGACCTCTGTGTGAGGACTCACATCACCAAAGCCAAAGTCAGTCCCCAATAGCACCAGGTAGAGAAGCTCCTTGCTGTAGCAGGAGTTCTTAACTTAAGATTCCATGCATGGGAATCTTTAGTGGGCCCAAAGATGTCCTAATACTGTAAGCAAAATTAAGTACCACTGTGCATTTTTACGGTAAAGGGTTCAGAACTTGAATTAGATCCTCAAAGGGGTCTGTAACCCTAAAAAAGTTGTAAGTCACCACTTTAGGGAGGAAGAAGGCAGGAAAAGAAAGGAGCAGACCTCCAACCACAGAATCCCTGGCAATGAAACCAATAAGAAGCCACATCTGAGCCACGGTAGGCATCGCTAATCCACCTGAAGCTGGGCCCAGTTCTGAAGCTGTCCTGGTGAAGATCTCGACGGATCTGGTCCCTGCAGCTATACCACTACCATGAGCATACCACGCCTTGGCTCACCACCCTACCCCTCTGCGGAGTCAAGGTGAAAAGGACCCAGACAACAGCTTACTTCTCCATGGCAGCCACGTGCCGTGTTTCAATCTTGCCCTTAGTGTGAAGAGCAGAGGATTTCTTGCCGCCAAACAGGAGGCCCACCTTGGCCATCTTCAGCAAGATGATCCTGACAAGTTCGCCCAGGTATAGGCCGCTGATCATCTTCTCAAACCTACAGTTTGGTAAACAGATCAGTAACAGCAACACCTTTAGTTATGTAGCATCCTTTCCCAATGCTCATGGGCCATGACCCATGGTCAAGGGCAGAGTAATAGAAGGACCACTCCATGGATCAGGAGGCCTCAGTACCCAGCCCAGCCCAAGGTGCCCTTGGGAGCTCACTTATTCTCTCCGGGATGCATTCTCCTCATCTATAAAAGTAGAGGGGGGACCTCAGTGGTTCAGTCTGTTAAGTGCCTGACTTCAGCTCAGGTCATGATCTTGTGGTTCATGGGTTCATGGGTTTAAGCCCCACATCGGGCTCTGTGCTGACAGAGCCTGGAGTCTGCTTTAAATTCTGTGTCTCCCTCTCTCTCTGCTCCTCCCCACTTGTGCTCTCTCTCTCAAAAATAAACAAACATTTGAAAAAAATTATAAAAGGAGAGAACTACTCTAGAGGAAACCTAACATTCCTTCTTTCTCACAAAGTGCTTGAATCTAAGGAGCTTTATCACCAATCACCCCTAAGCACAGAAGTACCGTTCTCATATTAGGCATAAGGAATCTTGACTTCATTGACTTCAGGTAATCCGAAGATCACCAACTATGACAAATCCAAATTTCAGATGCTTCCAATTCCTATACCATGCTTTTGTCGAAGAGAGAAAGATGCTGTGTCTTTAGAACCAGAGAGGTTCTGTAATAGTGTGGGTGACACATCCCACTGGGCTACCTACACCTTGACTCTGACTTTGTATCCAACAAGCGATTACTAATTATTTCCCAGGTAAACAACTAAATATAATTTTTGTTCTCCAAGAAATAGACACAAAATCAAGGACAACCTGTTTTCTAATCAACTTTACCTATTTCGTTATAAAAACTCTTAGAACGTTGCAGAAGCAGAGGACAGTCAAAAGAAACCCAGGTTGGGCTTGGGGGGATGAAATTTGTTTTAAGTGAGATGAAGAGAGTGAGGATGACAAAGTCCAAAAAACAGGTCTTTGTTGGGCCACGACAGCTCTGTGTCACCAGTGAAATGGGTGTGTGTTGGGGAGCAAGTATGTCCAAACCAGAAATTTGTTTTCTGGGTATGCAGTTCTAGTGTTTGAATGGTTTCTAGGAGGTACTTTAAATATTTATTCACCAGAGCTTCCTGGAAAAATGAATGGGGCTAGGAACATGTGCGATGAGCCTGGCACATCTCACTGGGCCAGAGAAATAAGGAAGAACTTCAAGAGTGATGGGAGCACATCGTAAGGACACAGGGGACCAGTTTGAGAAGCTTCCACTGGTCATGTCTGAAAACATTTGAGCATCAAGATAAATAACGATAAGAAATTATAACCCATTAAATATTTTTTTAAAAATCCATGAGTTCATATTAGTATAAAAAAATAAATGGAGGAGATAGGAAATCTGTTATTTACAGTAGAATAACAACAAACATGGAGGGAATAACAGATTTAGAAATTCATCAAGAAATGCTATAAGAGTGAAAGTTTAATGAAAAAGGACATTTACATAGTCTCAAAGCACCTCTTCACTAGGTAAGTATTCTTCACAGAAGGAATAATAACTTGGTAGAGAAACCTTTGCACAGCCCCTTAGCCGAGTGGTTGGATATAGGGTCACACATGATAGAACACACATTGTGTGCTTCCAGACATGATGCACCGAAGAGGAAACATCGTCCCCTCTGTGATATTCCTGCCCAAACTGCACCACCTGAATCTAATCAGGAGGAAACACCAAGCAAATACAATTGAGGGACAGTCTGGAAGATAAATGGCTTAGCTGCCTTAGGATCATAAAAAACTAAGAGATACCACAGAAGATTTCCAAATTAAAGGAGGCTAAAGAGAAATGGCAACACAATGTAACATGTGACCCTGAGCTGGAGCCTGGACCAGGACAATTCTTTTCTTCTTTTTTATAAGGGACATTAATGGGGCAGCTAATGAATTTTGAGTAAGTCATATAAATTAAAAATTAGAATCAACTATTAATTTCCTAATTTTGATAATTATACTTTGGTTATGCAAGACAGTATATTTGTTTGCAAATAATACATTTTGAGGTATTTAGGACTAAAGAGATATTAGGTCTCAACAATTTAGTCTCAAATGGGTCAAAAAAGTAATTCTATTTAGACATTTTGTGCATATGTGTATGTATATACTTGTACACAGAAAGAGAGAATATTAGTATTTAGGGAATCTGGGTGAAGGGGAAGTTTGTACCATTTTTGTAACTTTTCTATAAGTTTGAAATTATTTAATTTTTTAAAGAAAGGCTCTTCAGGGGAGCCTGGGTGGCTCAGTCAGGTAAGCGTCCAACTCTTGATTTTGGCTCGGGTCATGATCTCACAATTTGTGGGATTGAGACCCATGATGGGTTCCACACTAATAGCAATGAGCCTGCTTGGGATTCTCTCTCTCTCACTCTCTTCATCCCTACGGTGATCATGCTCTCTCCCCCTCTCTTTCTCTGTCTCTCAAAATAAATAAATAAACTTAAAAAAAATTATTTCCACTCTGAAAGGAAAAAAAAACAAAAAAAATTATTTTTTAATGTTTACTTATTATTTTTGAGAGAGAGAGAGAGAGAGAAACACAGAGCATGAGTGGGGGGTGGGGTGGCAGAGAGAGAGAGAGAGAGAGAGAGACAGAATCTGAAGCAGGCTCCAGGCTCTGAGCTAGCTGTCAGCACAGAGCCTGATGCGGGGCTTGAACCCACGAATTGTGAGATCATGACCTGAGATGATGTCAGACACTTTACTAACTGAGCCATCCAGGGGCCCCACACAAAAACATTATTTTAAAAATGTCTTTTCAGGGGCGCCTGGGTGGCTTAGTCGGTTAAGCGTCCGACTTTCGCTTGGGTCATGATCTCGCGGTTCGTGGGTTCGAGCCCCGCGTCGGGCTCTGTGCTGACTGCCAGCTCAGAGCCTGGAGCCTGTTTCAGTCTGTGACTCCCTCTCTCTCTGACCCTCCCCTGCTCACGCTGTCTCTCTCTCTCCTAAAATAAATAAAAACATTAAAAAAAAAAAAAGTGGGAGGAAGAGCCAAGATTTAAAAAAAAAAAAAAAAGTCTTTTCAGGGCACCTGGGTGGCTCAGTTGGTTAAGCAACTGACTTCAGCTCAGGTCATGATCTCACGGGTTGTGAGTTCAAGCCCTGCATTGGAGCCTATTTCAGATTCTGTGTCTCCCTCTCTCTCTGCCCCGTCCCATTCATGCTGTCTCTCTCTCAAAAATAAACATTAAAAAATTAGTTTAAAAATGTCTTTTCATTCAACAAACACTTAATGAGCTGCAATAGTGTGTAAGACACGGTGCATGGAAAGGCAAGCTCTGGGAGCTCAGGATTCGGCAGAGCTGAGGCAGACCCCCAACAGTCATCCACTGGTGAGTGCGGGATGAGAGCTGGGAGAGGCCCCCAGGTGCTGTGATTAGGCCTCTGAGAAAGTGGGGTGACAGGGGAGCCCTGGAAACACAAGTGAGGACCTTGCCGGAGTCCTGCTCCCGTGGCTGCATCGGCCTGTTCTGTGGCCGCTCGTCTGAACACACCAAGAGGGCAGGACCCAAGTCACCTGGTCCACAGTGTAGCTCCCCTGCCTCACACATACATGCTCCAGACACATGGACCGAATTTGAATCAGGATTTTGACCTGGGGGACATCACTCCATTTCCTTGCCTTCACTTTCTGCAGGTGTCCAGCGACACTGAAACACGAGCCTCGCCTCGCAGGGTCATCATGGCAGGCAACTAGTCACAGCTAGAAAATCTGCCGGGTACAAGGTGTACCTGAGGGACCGGGAATTCACTGTAAATACCGAGGCCCCGATTTACAGCTCACGAGGGGACTCACAGCTGCTTGCCAGGGTTGAGAGAGCCGAGGTCCAGCTCCCGGTCGAACTCGGTGCGGATGTCTTCCAGAGCCCCGTCGTCCCCAAAGGCCCCCCACTCCGTGTTGATGCACATCCTGCCCTCGTCGCCTTCCACCAGGTCAATGTTGCTCATGTCCTCCATGTAGCACGCGTTGGTGCCGGTGCCTGAACAAGGGATCAGAGTGAGTACGAGTACGCATCGACGGAAGGGCCCCCAGCTGGGCAAAGACAGAGCGAACTCTTCACTGCCTGAGAGTCCTCTGCGTGTACCACAAAGCACTTTTGATCCACTTCCCGGGGCTACTTCTCACTGAGGGAGGCAGCTTTGGCAAGCCTGGAGTTCATGAGGAATAAAGCTGACACGTCAAGTCTACACTTCTCAGATGTTAATGGTTTGCTGTCATGAATGGGGTGGATTGTTGAAGAAGTCCCTGATGAATATGTATGAGGGCTGACAAAGCACATTTACAAAGAGGAGGATGAGTTAACCTAACCTTGTAAATTGAAGAAAAAAATCACTAACCCACAGTTAATTTTTTTAATCCTTTCTGTAAGCTACTTAGCCTCTTCTGTATCTGGTACTAAAAATATTCCTCACTCCTGGCCTGCCACGAATTGCTCCTAGCATAAGCTATCTCCTTATCTTTGACAGTGATGAGCTATGACATAAGAAAGCAACATTCCAGGGGCACCTGGGTGGCTTAGTCGGTTAAGCGCCCGACTTTCGCTTAGGTCATGATCTCGCGGTTCGTGGGTTCGAGCCCCGCGTCGGGCTCTGTGCTGACTGCCAGCTCAGAACCTGGAGCCTGTTTCAGAGTCTGTGACTCCCTCTCTCTCTGACCCTCCCCTGCTCACGCTGTCTCTCTCTCTCTCTCCCCCTCTCTCTCTCTCTCTCAGAAATAAATAAAACATTAAAAAAAAATTAAAAAAAAAAAAGAAAGAAAGCAACATTCCATTCTTCAAACACGGAAAATCACTCCAAGAAGATGCCTCAAACACTAGAGTGTTGGGGAATGACTGCAAGTAGACACAATCTGTTTGGGATCTACTGGGATGACGGAAATGTTCTACAGTTGGATTGTGGGGATGGTTAGGAAACTCAAAAGTTACTAAAAATCATTGAATTGTATCCCTTAAATGAGAGGATTTTTATGGCTCAATAAAGCTGCTTAAAAATTATTTTTTTAAAGGATCTCCCTCATCTGATGCTCTGGTCTGAGGATTTTATTTTATTTTTTTAATATAGTTTATTGTCAAGTTGGTTTCCATAGAACACCCAGTGCTCATCCCAACAAATGCCTTCCTCCATGCCCATCACCCATTTTCCTCTCTCTCCTACCTCCCATCAATGTTGTTTGTTCTCAGATTTTATCTATTTTTTTAAATGTTTTATTTATTTCTGAGAGAGAGACATAGCGTGAGCAGGAGAGGGTCAGAGAGAGAGGGAGATACAGAATCTGAAACAGGCTCCTGGCTCTGAGCTGGCTGTCAGCACAGAGCCCGATGTGGGGCTCAAAACCACGAACCATGAGATCATGACCTGAGCGAAGTCGGATGCTTAACCGACTGAGCCACCCAGGCACCCCTGTTCTCAGATTTTAAAGCCAACATGAGAAATAAGAAATAAGAGAAGCAGAATGGAATGTGGTACCTAGAAAAAGCTTTTCTAAGAAAAGTATGGACACTATTTAGACCTGGCATCCCATCTGGAGGTTGCCACATGTAGACACCAAGACAGAGGGGACAGTGGCTAGAAGACGTGACTGGCAAGCGCCCACCCCATTCTGAGCTGTGCAGCTCCAGAAATGGGAATGCTGATGAAGCCCCTTGCGTGTAAAGATCCTGCCCTTTGGTAAAGTCAGGCTGGGGAGAAGGGCTGAAAATTTAAGAGAAAGCAATTCAGAAGACTCTCTCCAACAGGGGTAAGGGAATGAGGAGGTGGCAGGAAATGTTTAAGAACAGTCGATAAATCCAATCCATGTGGTTTTATTGTCCCCCATGCGGCCTTCTCACGGTCGCCCCTGGCAGACCCCCTCCCAGCTCAGGTGTTGAGAACCACCGACGGGCACCTTCGTGGTGCTGTGACATCCCTGGGCCAGGCCCCCACCACGTCCCGCCCGCACAGGAGGTGCAGTGGCCTCTTGGCTGGTCACCTTGCTTCCATTCCTGTCCCCAGTAGTCAATTCTCTCTGGCTGACACAGCAGCCAAAATGAGCTTTTTAAAAATGCACACCCCATTTATCCACCCCTCACCCAAATCCTCCAGTGCCTTCCTGCCTCCCCTCGGGGTAAAAGCCAAGGACCTGACACTCTGCCCTGTGTCGTCTGTACTCTGCCCAGGCCTGTCCACTCCCTCTGACCTGAATTGCCCATGACCCTCAGCCTTCCCTCACCTTGGTTCCGCCACCATTCAGCTTTTCAGGGCTCCTCAAGCGTCCCAGACTCAGTCCCACCTCAGAGGCCATAGGCTTCCTTTTTCCTTCTCCAGGGACTCTCTTCCTCCCAATCTCCACTTTGGTCTCTCCTCCTCATCACCAAGGTCCCTGCTCAAATGTCACCCCTTAGAGAGACCTACCCTGCCTGCCTCGCCACCCTCACTCTCAGTCACCCCACCCAGCTCGTTTGTTGTCATCACACTAAGCGCCACCCGAAGTTCTATTATTTGTTGAGCCCTTTCAGGCCTTTCCCCCGCTTCCCCACTGAAAGCTTCCTGACCACAGGAGCCTCCAAGTATAACCCACCACTGAAAACCCAATACATGCTAGCCCCTAGCATGGGGCCTAGCACACAAAAGGCATTCCGTAAATACTCGTTGGATGAATGGATGGATGAATAAATGAATGATGAATGAATGTTTTAATTTTCCATTTCCCTATGTTACTTCTCATAAATAGAAGGTGCCAATACCCTCCCGCAGGATTTACTCAGTTTGCTAAAACTAAGCCCCAGACTAGCCCCTTTCCCCGACCCAGAAAATCAAGTCAAATTGAGTTACCGATGATGACACCAACTTCACAGTAGGGATCGTCATAGGCACATGTCATCATGGTGCCCACGGTGTCGTTGACCAAGGCCAGGATGTCCACATCTATGTCCTGCTCGAACACAAGTGCCAAAAGACATCGGTGGGTAAGCAGGAGGCATTATCCCTTCACCTGTCCCCACAGAGGAAGCGAAAGCAGTGAAGGTGACAGACAATCACTAGAGCCTCTGCCTGCTGGGCCTGCCTGGAGGAAACAAGGCCTCTATCAAGGTTCAGGGTCTAAAAAAGAGGAAGGGCAGTGGGAGCTACAGAGTGGAACCTATGCTCCTGCCCTATGGGCAAAGGTCTCCATGCGATGCAAATATGAGTGACAGACCAGGACTGCAGCCTTTCTCTGAGAAACACCAGAGAAAGCCTGTTTATCCTGGGAGCAAAGTCCTCCCCCGTGGGGACAGCCTATCCGGCCTCAACTAAGTCCTCTCCATGGGCAGCACTAGGGACATCCCATCTGGGTTTCCCATGTTGACAGGTCAGCTCGGGTTATTACCCCATGGTTCCCCAAGGTTTGGTGGAACATTTTAAAGTAAAATGAAACAATAAAAGAAAAACACAAGATACAAAAGACTGTGATTGCATCTTTAAAGAAAAAGATTTACATCAAAACTTTACTCTTGTCAGGATAACAAATCGCTTGGGTTTATTTGTGTGCTTTTCAGCTCAGCAAGGAGTGTATCCTGCTTTTTCCGGTATTTAATTATAAAATTTACCCAAAGAAAAGAGACAGTCCTCGAACAGAGAATGGAAAATAGAAGAGACAGCAAGACTGGAGAGAAAGCAATCTTTTAAGCTCAGAGAGGAAAGGTGGGGTTAGAGCGTCACACTGCCCAGGGCCTAACCGAGACCCTCTGAGGGCGCCAGGCTGCCTTTCGACAGTGATTGGAAGCAGCTCCACACACCAAGGCTCACCAGTGGGTTCATCCAAATCGGTCACAATTGGTCACATCTACAGTGAGACCTTCCCTAAGATCAAGCCCGTCTCTGGTTCTCTGTCGGAGGCAGGCACAGTAGGAGACCCCACCTCAAGAGAAATGGGCTGGGACTGGGGGAGCTCCCACCCTGAGGTGAATTCCTCACCTTGTGTTTTTGTATAGCTTTGGTCAGACACTTCACTATATCTGTGTCTTGAACTCCCCGTGCCTTAAACTTCTTGGTCCATGAAAGCAGGATGCCCTGGGAGAAGATTTCAGAGGCAGTTAAAATGAGGAAGGCGCTCAGTTCTGAAAACGAGTGGCAGACATTTCATGCGTACCGTGCCTCCCTGCGGCCTTCTCTTCTTTTAGCTGAATCGCTCCTAATTCTTTCAACATTCCTTCAGAGGGTTTTCCTAATAATCTGAACATCTTTATCTCATGTGAGCAGTTTGAAACGGTATACATAGTGGCAGAAAGAATAATTGATGAGGATTCAGAACACTTGGACTCACAAGACATTAGACAAGTCATTTAAGCTCTCTGAGCCTCAGTTTACTCATCTGTGGAGAAATGTCATCTACCCACCTCTCCCACAGGAATGCTCTGATGGAAATACCTGGCATGTGGTAGATACACATTATGTGTGCAGAACCTGTGGTCTGCCAAGTCCACGAAACAGAACTGGCATGGTGTTACCTGAAAGGACTCCTTTGGGAACTTAATTTCAAGTTAGAAAAATGGTTCGCTGTTTGCATCGTCAATTATTTGCTTAAAATTGGTGTTTCCCAGAGCATCTGGCTGGCTCAGTCGGTAGAGCATGCAACTCTTGATCTCAGCATCATGAGATCGAGCCCCACTTTGGGTGTAGAGATTACTCAAAAATAAAAAATAAAAAATATTTCTGAGAGAGGGAGCTTGAGCGGGGGAGGAGCAGAAAGATGCCAACAGAGGATCCCACGCGGGCTCCACACTGACGGCTCGAACTCACATATTGAACTGTGAGATCATGATCTGAGCCAGAGTCAGATGCTCAACCGACTGAGACACTCAGGTGCCCCCAAAATAAAACCGTTTTTAAAAACTGGTGTTTCCTAATAGTTTTGTAAAACAGCAAATAATCACAGGGATGTTTCAAACGAGAAGAGAATTTTGGAAATAGGAGATTTGCCCAAGGCCTCGCAGTCAAAAGTAGCTGAGCCCAAATTCATCAACTCCCCGACCACACCCTCCCAATCCCTTCAGTTTATGGATAAAGAAGCTGAGATTTATTAGAGAGGAAGGAAACTGCTAGAAGAGTGAAAGGTCCGACTGGAACGCAGTCGTCGGACTCCTGAACAGCGGCCAGGTCTTTTCCTCTGCACCACAGCGTCACCTGGTGGCAGCTCTCCCTAACTTCTGCCTTCATTGGTTATGGGAACATCCCTGCTTCGTGGGATAGAAGAATAAGAGACTGCAGGGTGGAGTCCCCCCAAAAAGTGTGTTAGACACATGTGGGACTTATTGAGGGCAGGGCATATGAGGGGTGGGGAATAAATGCTTGTAGTATTTACTTACGTGGGGGGAAAAATACATACAATTATATTTTCTAAAACTATGCATATAACAATAATATCAGTGTTTTTTAAAAAATTTATTCTTAAGAGACAGAGAGAACATGAGTGGGGGAGGGACAGAGTGAAAGAGGGACACAGAATCCAAAGCAGGCTCCAGGCTCTGAGCTGTCAGCACAGAGCCTGACGCGGGGCTCAAACTCACAAGCTGTGAGATCATGACCTGAGCTGAAGTTGGATGCTTAACCTACTGAGCCACCCAGGCGCCCTAATTTTATCATCAGAAACACACACACAAAGAAATTTCTCTCTAGCTAAGACTTTTCTGTTCCCTCATTTAAAAACAACAAAAGAAACAACCATAGCACAGTGACCTCCCCTCTTAATTCCCAAGCTCTTATTTTCTTTAATCATTTTTTAGTTTCACAAAGAAGGCTCCTTGGCCAACCTCAGGAAGGCTTTCCCTTCCCACCTGCTTCTGCACTCAGTTTATCAACCCCTACCTTCTCCAAGAACCCTTAGTTTAGGGTCATAAAACCTATGTCTGCAACAGAACCATGATTAAATAGCTGAGCCCACACTAAGTTGTTATTACTAGTGCATTTCCAGAGGCTGAAGCTTTTCTACTTCTGTTTAGGCTTCACTGAAAGGCAGTTTGGGCAGGGGGGAATTTTATAAAATATAAGTAATTCAACTAGACTTTGATGAGAAAAAACATTTTTCCCTTCCTCAATATAACCAAGCCCTCTTCCCTAGTTTAAATGTTACCTGAAAATCCTTACTAGGGAAATGACACAAAATGGGTCAAAATGTTTCCAGGCACCTGCTGCCATTTTAAACAAAGTTCTAGGGCTATGTCTCTGGAAAGCGTAGGTGAGAGCTTGTAAGCTGGGGCTGTGTGGCCTTGAGCAAATCTCTTAACATCTCTGAGTTGCAGCTTTTCTCATATATGAAATGGAAATAATCATACCTGCTTCATATGACTGGGGATTTTAATGAGATAATACACATAAAGAGTTCAATACAGTGTAAGATATACTGCCAAACTCTGAGGTACAGTGACATTATTATTATTATTGTTATTATTATTATTATTATTACATAAAGACGCTGGTGGGGATTTGACTTAGATAAATGCCAAAATCCCAGATAAACAAACTGCACATTCACCCACCAGTTATCAAGACAATATACAAGTTTGGTTATCAAACTCAAATGAACTCCAACAGAGCTTGAGAAACCTCTTCCTTCTTCCTGGGGTCTCCCTTTCTAAGCTCAAGTAAGAGGTGTTTAACTATTTGGTGAATCTGATCTCAAATCTGGAGGCCTGATTCTCAATAACTCCTTCTCCAACTTCCTCTACAGACTCTGGGACCCCTGCCCCTCCAGCGAGCAAAGATGATGACCCCCCACAGCCAGACTCCACCTGGCCTCTTCTAACATTCTCTGAAAGCTTCTTAATTTTCTTATTTAGAACATTTTTTAATGTTTGTTTATTTTTGAAAGATAGAGTGCAAGCGGGGGAGGAGCAGAGAAGAGAGAGAGACACAGAATCCAAAGCAGCTCCAGACTCTGAGCTGTCAACACAGAGCCCAATGCGGAGCTCGAACCCACAAACCATGAGATCATGATATGACCTAAAGTCCGATGCTTAACCAACTGAGCCACCCAGGCACTCATAATTTTAATTTTTTTGAGAAAGAGAGACAGAGAAAATGCAAGTGGGGGAGAGCTGGAAGAGAGAAAATGCAAGGAAGAGAGAGAGAATCCCAAACAGGCTCTATGCTCCACATGGAGCCCAATGCAGGGCTCAATCCCATGACCCTGGGATTGGGACCTGAACCAAAATCAAAAGTCCGATAAACTGACCAAGCTAACCCAGACACCCCTGAAACTTTTATTCTACTTTTTTCTAATCTGTTTTTTAAAAGTTTATTTACTTATTTTGAGAGAGAGAGAGAGAAAGTGCATGTGTGGGGGAAGGGCAGAGATGGAGGAAAGGAGAGAATCCCAACGATGTTCCACGCTGTCAGAGCAGAGTCCAATGCAGGACTTGAACTCACATAGAGTGAGGTCATGACCTGAGCCAAAACCCAGAGTCAGATGCTTAACCGACTGAGCCACCCAGGCGCCCCTAATCCCTGTTTTTATAAAATAATAAAAAATGTGAACCTCAGCCCATCCTCTGTATAGATTGATCATGGCAAGTTCCCATTCAATGGAATCAAGTAAATAATTGATTGCACCTTTTGATGGCCAGATAGTTAACAATCAGCTATTAAATACAAGACATTGTGCTACTGACCCTGGAAGTGGAGAAAAAGAATAATATAAAACAGCACCTGCCTTCGAGAAACATCTGTTGAGCCGGGGGACAAGGTACTAAAGCACCAAGAGACAAGTCACATAGCTACCATTGATGCACCAGGCACAGTGCTGGGCACATTGCAGAGGTTTTGTCTAAGCTTCCCCTCAGCCTGGGAAGTAGCAATTATTATCCCCATTTTGCAGATGGGAAAACAAGGGACTCAAGAAGTTAAGTAACTTGACCGGGGGACATAGCTTGCTCTGAACCATGATTCAAGACAAGTGTGTGGCACATGGAAACCCATTCCTTTTCCGCTGTTCCACACTGATCAGTGGCTCACGGCGACAACAGCAAACACATCTCAAGGCAGTCCATGATATCAAGGTGCTCCATGAATTGACTGTCAGCTGAGTGTCATGACCAGTATGCACAGGAGATCATGGGCCACCACCCCAGACAGGTGTGGTCTGGGGAGACCTGACTCTTGACCGTGACCCCCTGGCCCCAGAAAGCTCATTGTTCTTTTATATGGTCCCTATTTATTTTCACAGATTTACATAGATTGGATTTCACTTCTCCCTGTTCATCAACTCCACATCTGAGGCACACAGAGATGAGACCCCAGCTGGGTAGTGATAACGCTGTCACTCCAGCGAACCCACCTGCATTCTCCTCCTAAGGGCCCCCTGGAGATGTAAGTCTCCCTGAGCCTTCCTGCGCTTATTCTGCTCAGCTACATCAGCAGTGCTAAGTGTGGCCCCCTGACCACCAGTGTCCATGTCTGTCACCCAGGAGGCTGTAGGAAATCCAAATCTCAGGCCCCACTGATTAAGAAACACTCAGGTGACGCTTGGCAACCTATGTCTAACAAGCCTAGGGGTTCCCGCGAAACCAAGTCTGAGGACTAAAGGGTAAAAACGATTCTGTTGTCATGGGCTGTGCCCACGTCAAGTGCAAAATCAAGGCTGCCGCCTTTGCAAATTGTCTGCCTCACATTTCCACCTGCAAAAAAGGAAAACAAAAACAAAAACAAAACAAAACAAAAAACTTGCTGATCTCTCCTGCTCCCAGCCTGACTCCTGAACATGCCCACATTCTCCAGCCCCAAGCCTCAAATCCCACACAGCTTCCTCCCTCCCCAGCATGAACCTTACCTCTTCCAGTTTAGTCTGTCTGCAGGGAAAAGAAAAGGTTAGGCCAAGGGGCAATTTCTTATGCTTCAACCCTTTGGTCTTCATGAAATCTGACAGACAGTCAGCCACATAGTCAAACAGCTGCAGAGAAGAGAAAGCACAGGACACTGGGCTAAAGCACGGTCACTTGTAAACTTGATGCCAAGGCCTTGGCCCTCGCCTCATAGAGCCCTTGCCCCAATACCTCTGAGCCGTTTCCTCGGATAATTTCATTGGGTGTTGGGTAGAACTGACTCTCCATCTGGACGTTTCTTTTCCCCTCCTCAGAGACCTGCACCTTCAAGACTCGAAACTTGGACCCTCCAAGATCCAGGGAAAGAAACTCCCCATGTTCTATTTAAAAAAAAAAGTTATCATTTATTGAACGTCTGTTATATGGCAAACTCTGTTTTAGAAATTGGACACATTATAAATGTCACTAAATCTCATAACCATCCCATAAAGTAGGTATCATAATACCCACTTGCTGAGACCCTAGAAGTACAGCCACTGAGCGGAGCCCTCCCAGTAAGGGGCAGAGCTGGGGTGTGACCCAAACCTGTCTGACTCTGCAGCCTGGGCCCTGCCCACTGGGCCACACTGCAGGGCATATATGTGGAGGCAAAGGTAAACCCACTTCAGGCAGGCGGTATTAGAAATGGGGCACTTGCGTGGCTGTTGGTTGAGCATTTGACTCTTGATTTCTGCTCAGGTCATGATCCCAGAGTCATGGGATCAAGCCCTGTGTCCCGCTCTGTGCTCAGCACAGAGCCTTCTTAAGATTATTTCTCTCTACCCCACTTGTGTGCTTCCTCTCTCTAAAAAAAGAAGAAAGAAAAAGAAAAGGCCTTGAGGATGGAGTCTATCCTAACATGCCACAACCAGGCTGAGAGCAGAGACTCCGGGTATGGGCAAAGTGCTGGGAAGGCACAAGGAAAGGGCAGGGAGGTGTGCGGGGAAGAGAAGCCAGCCCCATGCAAGCCCCAATCTCATGGGCAGAGGGAAAAGACCCCAGAAGGGAAAAGAGACAGGGACCAAATGTAGCCCATGGGGGACCAACAATCGTCATATTTGGGGCCAGACCCAGCCCAGTGATAGATGCTATTAATAAAAACGTGGGATGACACATGTGTTAGGGCGAGGCAGCTCACTCTGGGGAGATCACCTCAGCACCCAGCCAGGACTCTGCTGGGACCCTTGCCAGTGTCTGCAACAGGCACAGACATGGGATAAGAATGCAGGTGTGCAAACTCTTGAACCAACGAGCCGTCGTATAGAATTATCTGTGTCTGAAAAGTGGCTACAGGAAAGGCATCCTTCATGATATACACTGAAGGCACATGTAAGTGACACTCCATGACCACAAATCTGGTCACCCAGGTGGCCTTGTTTTGTACCATGTGACCCTAAACACAGTTGCATGGCTATAAGGGACCAGCTGGCCATTCAGATTTACTTCTTGTGAGAGAAAACAGTGAGAAATTGCTAGCGGGTGGTAAAAGCCATGGAGGGAGGATCCCCCAAACCAGAGGCCAGCTGAGGAGCCAAGGTGGCCCTATGTATGTCAGCTGAAACCACGTAGAAAAATTCCGACTCCTAGGTCCCTTGCAGCCTGAGCTTCCACAGTCCTGCCCTCAGACTCACGAGATCCTGTGTGTCTTCCTTTTGCTTTCTGTGTCCTTGTACCAAAGCTCCTTTCCTCACCTGTCTCACCTGGGTTCCTGTTCCTGGCAATCAAAGAGCTAGAGATGGGCCCTCCTGAGCAGTGCTCTGCAAACTTCAATGTGCATGTGAATCTCCCAAGAATTTTAACTTGCAGCTTGATGATTCAGTTTAGGTGGGGTCGGAGATTTTGTGGGTTTTTTAAAATGTATGTATGTATGTAGGTAAACACGTATGCAATCTCTACATCCAATGTGGGGCTTGAACTCATGATCCTGAGATCAAGAGTCACATGCTATTCCAACCGAGCCAGCCAGGCACCCCTGAGATTTTATATTTCTTTTTTAATTATTTTAATGTTTATTTATTTTTGAGAAAGAGAGAGAGAGAGAGAGAGTGTGTGTGTGTGTGTGTGTGTTTGAGTTGGGGAGGGTCAGAGAGAGAGGGAGACACAGAATCTGAAGCAGGCTCCAGGCTCTGAGCTGTCAGCATAGAGCCCGACACGGGGCTCAAACCCACAAACCGTGAAATCATGACCTGAGCTGAAGTCAGATGCTTAACCAACTGAGCCCCCCAGCCCCCCTGAGGTTTTAGATTTCTAAACAAGCTCCCAGGTCTCTGCTGCAGGTCTCTGCACTACCGTTGGAGCTGCACAGGCTGTCATTTACAGACGCAGCCAGCTGGGTCTTTTGTTGTTTGTTTGTTTGTTTTTAATGTTTTATTTATTTCTAGGAGAGAGAGAGACAGTGTGAGAAGGGGAGGGTCAGAGAGAGAGAGAGTCACAGACTGAAACAGGCTCCAGGCTCTGAGCTGGCAGTCAGCGCAGAGCCCGACGCGGGGCTTGAACCCACGAACCACGAGATCATGACCTAAGCGAAAGTCGGACACTCAACCGACTAAGCCACCAGGCGCCCCTGGGTCTTTTGTTTTGATGGAGCTTATCTGGACAGCAAGATTCTTATCTCCCTAGATCAGCCTCCCAAAGAAGCCTGCTGGAGCCACTCATTATTCATGAAGGGAATCCAGGGACCTGAGACTGCAATTTTTATTAGCCTTCATCACGTACCAAACAAGAGATGCTTTCACAGATGTTATCTTAAGTAGGAAATAGGGATGATCACACAATCCGTGTGTGAACATTTACTGAGCGCTGACTGTGTGCCGGATAACATGCCAGGTGCTAGGAAGGCAGAAGGCGGGCAGAAGTCAACACCCCAGAGAAGGCGGAACGGAGTGGAGTACTGAGGAATGCGAGGGAGGGAGGCAGGCAGCCGGCCAGAGGAGGTCCCAGGGAAGAAACCTGGAGCCAAGGAATGAGCTCACATAGGGAGGGCAGGGTCTGCTCCTGAGGAAAGAGGGAGGTGTGACAGAAATGAGCCTAGCAGGTAGTCTAGGATAAACTAGGGCAGATTTGGAAAAACTACCCCACCCCAAAGGGCTTGAGCTTTATCCAGAAGGTGAGGGGAAGCCACAGAAAGATTCTAAGCAAGGGAATGCCAAGCTGATTGAGATTTGGGGAAAATACCTCCAGCACCAGTCAGAATAGACTGGAGGATTTCAAAAACAGAGGTCCGTGTGCTGCGGCTCGGGTTGGGGGTGATCTGCAAAGCCTGGCGGAGTGTAGCAGGGAGTCATCCCTTCCTCTGGGCACCAATGCTGCCATCAGTGTGCAATCACCCGGCTCCACCCGTGACTCAAGATGCAATTTCATTGAAACCACCTGGTGTGGGCCCTCCTGTGACTTTGACCCCAGAGAAAGGACTCGTTGGACCCTGAAGGAGGGAGAACCTGCCTAGAAGAAGAGGCTATAGTGGCAGGGGGGCCGTCAGGATCTCTACAGAGATTAAGATTATTACGACCATCCATCGTGGGGACATAATGTACGACATGGTGACTGTAGTTAATAATACTGTGTTGCATATTTGACTAATTGCTAAAAGGGTAGATCTCAGAAGTTATCGTCAGAAGGAAAAAAGAAACTTGTCACTATGTTGCCAAATGTTAGGTTCACTGTGGTGATCATTTTGCAATATATACAAACATCAGATCAGAAACTGTTATAATGTATCAATTATATCTCAATAAAAAATTTCAACAAGTAAACAGATAATGATCTCCCAAGAGGGTGAGACTGCCTTGACAATCCGCCTCTGTGGATAATCCTTCTGTGATCTTTCAGAGGTTCCAGGGTTTCCTTCTCCTAAGCCACTCCCAGGGCTTATGCCCCCGTTCTGGCCCATTCCCACACATGCACGCTGACTGAGCGTGGAGATTCCCGGATATTCAGAATCTCCAGGAGGAGAGACCTGAGAAACCACATGTTTAGGCATGCTCTGCGTGAGTCTTTTTGTTTTCTGTTTTCTGGTTGTTTTTTGAGAGAAAGAGAGGGCACAAGTGAGTAAGGGGCAAACGGAGAGAAAGAGAGAAGCGGGGCTCACCCAGGGCTCGTGTTCACCTGAAGCAGGGCTCACTCAAGCTCACCTGAAGTGGGGCTCACGCTCACCCGATATGGGACTCGAACTCACAAACTGTCAGATCATGACCTGAGCCAAAGTCAGATGCTTAACCACTGAGCCACCCAGGCGCCCCCCAGTTGAGTCGTATACTCAGGTGATTAGGGGACCCCTGTGCTACGGCAGACCCCTGGGCGCACCAGCTGACTGCGTCAGGGCTCCCTGGGCTCCCCTTCACAGCTCCCCCCTCAGTAGCAGCAGCTTGAGTGGGCCCTACAGAACCACGATCACTGTCACAATCATGTGACGGGTGCTTCCTGACCCCTTTCCCTCATGACTGTTAGAGGATAAGGCACAAACGCTGACACTGAAAGGCTGGGAGGGAGCCAGGCGAACAAGCTGCTGCTCTCAGGTAGGTTTGGATAAAAGGAAGGGAATTACAGACCATAGGTGAACTCGGGATTTCTCTGGCGACTGCATACATTTCCGAAATGGAGGCCTCCGTGGATTAATAGCAGTTTATTTGTTTGTTTTTGTTAGGAACCATGAAATTACACCAGCAGCTCACAGGAGCCGCCGAAGACTTGGGGCAATATTTGGGAGATTTTAAAGCACTCCCTCCACATGACTTCATCGGATCCTAACAACCCCGACCTTTTGGTGATGTGGACAGGAGTGCAGTGGTCCTGGGACTTACCAAGGCCACCTGGCCCCAGGGACCCTGGGTCCTGAGACCTCACTGCGACAGGATCACTGCTGAGATTTATGAGGTGCTGAGAGGCTCTGAGGAGAGAGTGAAGAAAGGAGGTGGTGCCTCATGGCCTGAGGGTTTCTTTTTTTTCTTTTCTTTTTTTTTTCTTTTATATTTTATTTATTTCTAGGAGAGAGAGAGAGACAGTGCGAGCAGGGGAGGGTCAGAGAGAGAGGGAGTCACAGACTGAAACAGGCTCCAGGCTCTGAGCTGGCAGTCAGCACAGAGCCCGACGCGGGGCTCGAACCCACGAACCGCGAGATCATGACCTAAGCGAAAGTCGGACGCTTAACCGACTAAGCCACCCAGGCGCCCCTCACGGCCTGAGGGTTTCTAAGACTTGTCGCTTTCATTTTCAAACCTTCCTGAAGCAGCCAGGGCCAGGAAGATGCATCCATGCCCGCAGCCTCCAGACCATCGAAGTACCTTTCCCTCACTTCTGGGGACACACCTCTGAAGGAGGTGCCAAAGCCCTGGAAGCTGGGAGGACTTCGCTCTGGTGCCCCACCCCTACCCCCCTACCCACCGCCACACACACACCCATGACTCAGGTCCTTACTCTGAATGGCCCTGGATGACTCTTCAAGGACCACAGTTCCCTCGGCACTCTCATAGGGCAGTGTGATGGAACTCAGCAGATTTTTTTAAACAGGCCTGTCTCTCTCCAAAGCTTATGTCCCTCCAGGGTGAGTACATTGCCCACCATGTCACCCAGCCACCCCTGAGGGAATACTCACAGTTCTGAAGAACTCTCAAATGGCAGAAACTACTTTGACCCAGTCATTGGTCCACAGGGGCCCAGAACCCAGCTAATCAATCAAAGCCCCCAGGAGCTCCCTAAACTTCAGTCCCTGTTCCTTCAAGGGCCCCAAAGCTCTCTGGAACTTGGTGGGAGCACTGGGACCTCGACATTGGGGGAGCTCATTGGTCCTCAGTGTTCCCGTCTGACGTGGGCAAAACAGTTACAACTCAGGACTCTTAGGGGACAGTAACACCCCTGACCACAGAAGGTGCTGGTAGATACCAGTTCTTGTCTGTCCTGTGGCTCCGCCCAGAGGCTGAGAATGGAGCTGGATGGAAACTTGTGGATTCCCTCTAAAGATCTCTATGGTCAGCAAAGTAATAGTTCCCCAAAGATATCCACATCCTGGGACGCCCAGGTGGCTCAGTTGAGCATCCAACTTTTGATTTCGGCTCAGGTCATGATCCCAGGGTTGTGGCATTAAGCTCCGCCTCAGGCTTTCACTCAATTTCTTCCTCAAAATTAAAAAAAAAGATGTCCACATCCTAACCCCTACATCTGTAAATAAGTTAGTTACGTGGCAAGAGAAAATTAAGGTTATAGATTGGATTAAAATTGCTCGTGGGTTGGCCTTGATTTGGAGGATTATCCTGGAGTATTTGAGTGTGCCTACTGTGCAATCACGGGGTCTTTCAATGTGGAAGAGAGAAGCAGCAGGATCAGAGTCAGAGATTTAAAGATGCTACGCGGCTGGTTTGGAGATAAAAGGGGGCATGAGCCAAGACATGCAGGCAGAGAACCCAAGGAACAAGATTCTACCCCAGAGCTTTCAGAAGGAATGTGGCCCTGCTGACAGCCTGATTATAGCCCAGTGGGACCCAGTGCAGACTTCTGACCTTCAGAGCTATGAGAGAATAAATTTGGGTGGTTTTAAGAGGCTACGTTTGTGGTAACTTATTATAGCAGCAACAGAAAACAAATACAGAGGCCAACTGTCTCTTTTTACAGATAAAGGAACTAAGGCTAAATGTTTTGCCAAAGGTCACCGAGAAATGGGCCTAGAACCCAGCTCTCTTGAATTATCATTTATTCTTCCTTCCACTACGTTACATTGTCTTCCATTACTTACTACCCTGGGCCTAGAATCGAGATACCCAGGCATGAAACACCACTTATTATCAGGGCCTGGTGTGCCTCAGGCACTTCGCTGGGTGCTCAGAATGACACAGACCTTGCCCTCAGGAAGTGCTGGCCCGGTAGGGAGCCCCAGCATGGGAATGCTTCGTAGATGGAGGCAGCGACCACTACCCTGAGACTGAAGAGCCAGGCTGGTGTTCACGAGGGGGAGAATGTGGGATGCTCCAGCAAGTGAATAAACAAAACATGTGGGTCCATGGGGAACGGAGAAAAAGCAGGGTGCATTTGAACTTTGGTTCAAAGCTTCTGGTATTGAATAGACTGAAGCATAGAGAGCTGGAGAGGAATGGGCACAGAGGGCTGGAGAGATAAGCCAGGGGCCAGGTCCCCATGAGCCAAGAAGAAAGCGGTGGGACCAGGATCCCCGGCAGCCCCGAGCGCCACTCACCTGAGCCATCTGGAATGGCCCTGACAAAGGTGGGAAGCATCTTCACGGAGGCTGTGGGGTTGGTGTCTTTCCCCAGGCCCCTCTGCATTTCGGCCTGGAACCGAGCCATGATGTCCAAAAGGGTGTCATCGGAGAGCCGCATGTGATACAGGAACCTGTCCACCTGGAACAGAGTCAGGGTAACCGGGGTTGCCTGCCTGGGGTGCTTGCTCCCCACTCCCATTGTGGAGCTGCATTTCTGACTCTGGGGACAGCGTCATGATGTCCATTCCCAAAGGCTCCTTGCCTGACCCTTCACCAAGCTGCAGACAAGGTGGGGAATTGGAAGAAAGGAATAGAATGGAAGGCTGGGAGGTAGGAATGCATTTCTCTGAAGGGCAAGCTCTGAAGAAGAAAAGATTCTCCCATTTTTCTGATGGGATGATAGAGGGGCAATAGCTACAAAGGAATTAGGGTTTCTCATTCCCAGTCCAGGGCCTGCACCACTGTCCAATTGTGTCTCCACTGCAAAAGACTAGCTTAAGCTTGAAACTTAAATTCCTAAGCATGGAAGCTTTCATTTCCAATGATGACAATATATATCCAAACTTGTTTCCCTTTGTTCATGGGCTGCTAGGAAGCTCAGCTCAATTTAGTTTCCACCTGCAATCTCTAAATTCTAGTCCTTTAAATTGCCATTCTGCTTTAAACTGAGGTCGTTCTAATTAAGATGAAGTTTAATTTTTAAAGCCAGCTCAAGGTGCTGCTAAAAATGGGTGGATAACACTCATTTTCAAGTGAGTAGGCAAAGGCCCACTGCCCTAATGGAGAGAACTTCTAAAAATCACTGTGGCTGTGCTCAGTAGAAGTAGAACTGCTTCCTCTTCATGCTAATGCCCATCATTTGGTAGTGGCAGCCTGGATTCCCAGGGCTTACTGGAATGGATGACCAAGGGGGTCACAAGTGGGGATAGTGGCATAGATGCCTTGTATTTGCCCATCCAGCCCATAAGGAGACTTGATCCCAGCACATTCCTAGAGGAATCACTCCCACACTTTTCTCGCAGGCTAAGAACATCTGTTGTGGTCTACAAAGTGCTTTCAGGTGCACAACCTCATTCAATCTCCCCAACATCACTTTGAGGCAGCCAGGGGAGGCCAGAACTCTTGCTTCTGGTTGAGAAATGAGGACTCCAAGCCTCAGAGTCATGAAGCAGCACTGGGAGAGCTGTAAGAGAACAGCAGCCCTGGGACTGGAATCCAGTCTGGTTTTGTGTGGTTTTGCTTCACAGCTCTGTGCAGGACACAACAGAGACATCACACCAAAAGCGCAGGGGCCACATGACCTTTATCATAGGAATCCTAGTCATCACCCAGGCCTTGTGGGCCGCATCCCAGCTCAGTCTGGGGCCAATATGGAGACCAAGACAGCGAAATGGCCCATGGCTCCACAGACTTGGGGGCCAGAGAGAGGCCAGAAAACCATCAGAGAGCCATTAACAAAAAAGGACAATTGGGCTTTCAGTGCATTTGAGGAGATAGGATGGAACCGGGTCATGCTTCATTAAGGGCTTCCTGTTCACCCTGAGTCTGTTTATGACTAATTGGTTGGCACAATCACACACACAGAGAAGACCGACGGAAGGGACGTGACCCAAGTAATTGGGGCTTGGGGAAGGAGGAGACGTACTACATGGGAACTAAACTTGCTCCTCTTCCACCCCAAGGCCCCAGAGACGTGCCCCCTGAACCTACGGCTCATTTCACTTAGCGCCAGCGTCCCCATAGTGTCATCCCTCCCCTACAAGACATGGGTTTGAGGCCCCAGCTGCAGTTTAACAGACTCATTCAGAACTTTGGGTTCCCGCTCCTGCTGTTTCAGTAAGTTCAAATCCTGACAGAAGGAATGTCAACTTAGCAACAGTTTCTTATTTATTCTTTGTATCTCCCACAGAACCTGGTACAGCAGCCAGAAGGGGAAAATGAAACATATGTTGTGGGGGGGACTATTTTAAATCCAGACAGGTGATCTGGGGCCTGTGTCACCAGGTACATTCTTTGCAGGCTCTGAGGGAGGGTGTTTGAGTTGAAGAAAACCAAGCACACTTTTGGGAAGGCTCTGAGACCGTGAAACAGGGTATCTTATAAACAAAAGAGCCAACACACAGTGCATTGTGCATTTAACATAGGAGGGGAAAATTCAAAAATGTAAGCTCAGCTCTGCTGAATGACAGGATGTAGGAGCCAGAAGTGACTTTAGAGATCACTTAGTTAGTCCAAAGTTCCCATATGAATGAATCCAGAGTCATAAAAAGGTCCACCTCTTGGACCCAGTAATTTCAGTTCTGGAAATCTAACCTTATGACCACAAAGATGGAGAATATTAAACACATTCCAGTGTTTTTCATAACAATAACTTAATTGTTTAAAAAAATGTTTTTAAACATTTAAACACCCAAATGTCAAGGGCACCTGGGTGGCTCAGTTGGTGAAGCATCCAGCTTCCACTCAGGTCTTGATCTCACGGTTCATGAGTTTGAGCCCTGTGTCAGGCTCTGATGACTCAGAGCCTGGAACCTACTTTGGATTCTGTGTCTCCCTCTCTCTCTGCCCCTCCCCTGCTTGTGCTCTGTCTCCGTCTCTCAAAAACAAATAAATGTTTAAAAAATAGTTTTTTAAGTAGCCAAATGTCCAACAAGAGGGAAAAGATTATAGTATATCCAACATGATTAAATGTTAGGAGATATTAAAATGATAATTATGAAGAAATGGGAATTGTACAAAGTGGTTACAATACAACAAGAAGCGAAGGGCAAAGATTCAGGATTGTGGGTGAGTAAGAAATAAAACATACCATACGGGCTCCCACAGAGCAAATCTGACAGTGATTGTGAGAGGGGTGGGAATGAAGGTAACAATTCCCCTTTTCGTAACATTGACTTATTCACCTGTAAAAGGTACACATTGAAAACCTAATCAGTCCTTCTCTTATGAGTGAACAATCTTCAGGTCAGTGACCAGATTCAGCCCAATGGAATCAATAGGTCAAATAATGTCAATATATTGAATTGGAAAAGAAACTATCAGAGTGGGGTCTCCTTCCTCCCTCCCTTCCTGTTTTACTGTTTTATTTTGTCTTGTCTTTGTTTTAACATTGGTATAGGGAGATTTTAAAAAATTGTTCCAGGGTCTAAATAGTATGGCCCAGGATCTTGACACTCTGGAGGAAGGAAGCACAGAAACTAAGGAGGGGACAGACTACCTGACCCTGGAGAAAAAGAAAGGAACTGTGCCTTTTGACCAGGTGTGTTTTCACCACGTGGAGGAGGGCACGAGCCCGTGTTCTCAGAAACTGTGACTCATCCAGCAACCCATAAACCTGATGCCTACACTGTCCCAGTCACCTGTTACTTAAAGTGGCCACAGGGTGCTCCTGACTACCCCTATAGCTCACTCTTCAGCTTTCCTGAAGGGGACAGAGGGAGGTGGGAAGGGTCAACCTCAGGCCTTGACAAAGGCTCGCCCTCCTCCCAGAGGAAGAAATCTGCGGAGTTTGCATCTAGCTAGGCTGGTGGACAAACGTGTCCCACCTGGTTCTAGGGTGTGACAAGGGGGCCCAAGGAAATGAAACGAATATGCAGAACCTAATGGAAATGTCCCAAAGACTTCCCTCTTGGGTTTTGCAGAGAGACCACGCAGGTTTCTTCTTTACTAAGCTGTGCTGTTGAGGACTATTCTACCTCCTCAAGAAGCCAGTAGAGGACTCCGTGAAACTAATCAAGAAGTGAAAATTAAAAGACAGCTTAAGTCAGATTGATTTACAGTACTTTAAGATTAGCTGTAACTTCTAACCCAAATCTCTAATGGACAGAAGTTAGTGGAGGTTCATCCCACCAAGCACATGAGGGCTGTAAGGGGCCACATTTCCTCTCTGTGTTTGAAAAGCCTGGAGGCATCAGGGCACAATGGAAAGAATGCCTGGGGAGTCAGACTTGGGTTTAATCCTCACGCCACCTTAAATACTTGGGTGACCTTGGCTAAGTCTGTCTGCTGAGAGGACTTCTGTTATCTGTAAACGGAGAGACACTAGTGCCCAGGGCGCTGCCACCCGGCAGCAGGAGTGGCTAGTGTGGTAGGCTGGGCTCATGCCAGGCTGCCAGCCGAGATTGGTGCTGGCCCCCAGGTGAGCCTGGCCAACTGCTTTTTAGTATAATTTTTTTAACATTTATTTATTTTTGAGAGACAGAGTGTAAGCAGGGGAGGGGCAGAAAAAGAGGGAGACCGAATCGGAAGCAGGCTCCTAGCTCTGAGCTGTCAGCACAGGACCTGATGCGGGGCTCGAACCCATGAACCACGAGATCATGACCTGAGCCAAAGTCAGACGCTTAACCGAATGAGCCACCCAGGAGCCCCCTCCTTTTTTTAAATATAATTTTTTAAACATTTATTTATTTTTGAGAGACAGACAGAGTGTGAGCATGTGAGGGGCAGAGAGAGGGGGAGACATCAAATCCAAAGCAGGCTCCAGGCTTGAGCCTGGGCAACTTTTAAGCAGCCTACTTTGCTATAAATTTTGTGGAAAGGTTTCTGGGGCACAGTGGCAGAATAATGCACAGCCTACCATCGTCAATCAGCCACGGCAATCATGGCAATCATATTTCAATTATTTCACATTGAAAGCCCACACATCCCTCTTGGTTAGTTCCCATGTTTCTATTCTTTCAAGCACGTGAAGAATCATGTGAATTAAAGTTCTCAAAATTTCTCTCCCCTCCTTCATAGCATTTCCCCTCAAATATCCCTTCCATCAAACACGATTGTCTTTAACCTTTCTGAAGACTTTCTCCTCACCCGCACCCAGTGATATCTCCCAGGAAGTGCAGAGTGAAACGCAAGGCTCAGGACAATGCCTGACGCCCACGCTGCGGGAGGTTTACTTCCTCTCCTTCCTCCATGAGTTCTTTGCTGGTCCTGTGCTCCCTGTGTCTTCTCTAATAAGCTTTCTTAAATCCCTGTGGATGTAGCCACAGTATCGGTTAGTTCTGCCAGTGAAGAATGAGGCAGGTATCTCTCAGTTCTGCGAGCCCTTACCTTCTTGATCTGATCCTCCTTCAGCTTGGTGAAGTAAAATGCCATCAAGTGTACCGCAAACATCTTTCCAAGTTTGGTTTCTCCCGAGATGGGCAGAGATTTCTGTGCAGTGTTTACTCCCGCGTCTCTGGTGTGCTGCTGGCTCCAGGTCGGGCGGAGGACTCCAGGAACTAGGTGCTACAGATTAAATACTTCCAGACTGCTTTGTTCAATAATTAAACTTCGCCCCCTCGCTCTGGTCCCTCCCTCGGGCATACACTTGATTGTCTAATAGGAGGCTTGGGAGGGTAGCTGAGGATCGGTGGAGGGGAGGCAGGGGATGGGTTGCTTGACCCTCTGAGAACCGGGGGCCACAAAATGCCATTGCTAAGCAACACTCTCCAGCCAGCGCTCCACCAAGCCCACTCAGCCGAGGAAAATCTGAGAAGCTGGGCATTAAACAAAGCCAACTTTGAACCAGCTGAACTGCTCTGAGAATGCTTGGCCTCAGCCTTTTCTCTTTAGTCCTTTTCTTCTCAACCCAGGGATGTAACTCCTGACTCCCTGGCCCCCTGTGGCACTACTCTCTTAATTGAGTCTAAAACCTGCCCTGGTCAGGGAGATCTCAAGAATGTTGGGGCAAATCCCTCCATTTGTGACAGATCAGATCTCTTGGCCAACAGCCTGTGGTAATGGAAAAGAACTGGTAAAAGTTTATCTATTCACAGTGATAAGCCAGAAAACCTTGATTACATAGGAAGTGACCCAGGAAAAAATATCCACGAGAATGAAGTCACCAGTGCTCACCGGAAAGCTGCTGCTAGAGAGAGAGATTGAAGTTGGTGACAGGAAATGTCTCATGCCACTGAGATATTTGGTTTACTTGCTTACCTCACTCATCATACTGGATGCGAGAAGGACCCAGAAATGGGCGGGTGTGTGGGTGCATTAGACCTTGCACTCTTCCTGCACTCATTGATCAGCTAACAAAATCAGTAACAACAACTGTGGTGTTAACAAGAGCAGCTAGCAAAGAGGGAGCCCTTACTGTTCCCATTTCATAGATGGGAAAACTGAGGGTTAAGTGACTTACTCAAAATCACAAAGCCTGTGAATGGTACAGTGAGGAACCAGACCCAGGAGTCTCATTCTAGGGCCTAGCTCTTAACCGATACAATATTGCCTCTCTTCTTCCTCTGTGCAATAGATACTCAATTGATAACTATTAATAGCACCGGCTTTCTGTTGGATTGCTGTCAAGAATTCCAACTACTTGGATAGCTAGATACAGAGATACCATTCCAACAAGGTCTTCCCAGTAAGGGGAAATAACAAATGAAGGAATGCCTGACTATAATTTCCCAAACATTAATCAAATGCTTCCTAAAATTGCAACCGACCAGATGTTAAGGCAGGACTGCTGGGTGCCTCCCCTGCCCCCCAGTGTTTCTCGCTCCTACACAGCACCTGCTCACCACTACAAGGGGAAAAAATGTTTTCCCTGTCAGCTTAGCAGCCTCAGCTTTGTTTGTTCTTCTGCCGCACAACCTCGTCAATCAAAATGATTACCGAACGATTGCCTGGTGAAAGAACCTTCAACTGCTCCCTCTTCAGAAGCCACCGATTAGAGATCTTTACCCATCCGTCATGTGGTGGAGCCTCCAGAAGTCTAGTGTAAGCACGCAGGGTTTGACTAAAATCACTCCAGATACTTTCCTCAGATTGATATAAAACTGTCTCCCAGATTGAGAAACCCTATCCTTTTCAGTCTGCTCACCCTTCAGACTATGAACTCTCTTTTCTCTTTTGTCTATTATCCAAGCAAACAAAAGTTGACCTTCAGTTGCTGAAACTACTCAGTTCCCCAAACCATGTGGAATTGTTGGTATCCTGAAACAGACGTGCTGTGCCAGAGTCTGTACATCCTGGGCCAGGTCACCTGTCCACAGGTGATACCAGTACCTGGCTTAATTCCTCCATTTAGGGGCGCCTGGGTGCTCAGTCGGTTAAGCATCCGACTTGGGCTCAGGTCATGATCAAGCCCCACATTGGGCTCTGTGCTGAGCCTGCTTTGGATCCCCTGTCCTCTCTCCCTCCATCCCTCTCTCCCCCTGCCTACCCCTGTCTCTCTCAATATAAATAAACTTTAAAAAAAAGTCACCTCTGCAGTGCAGTGCGGCTCCGACTGTCCTTGATTTATTCACCATTGGGGTAAGAGATTACAATGGCAGGTGGACAAAAAGACACAAAGCCATGACCGAAGGTCGCAACAGTCTCATGGCTGCTTATTGCGCAGATAGGCAGCCTTTGGAGTTTCAATCAGGCAGATGATATTGGAGGATGCTCATCTGTGACATCCTTCCACTTTTAATGTCAGCACCTCTGCATCTATATTCCAGGTCTGAGCTAGCCAACAAAACTGAGTTTAACCACTATAATGATCACATACATGTGGAGTCCTGTAGCTCACCCCCCTCGCTTTATAGAATAAAGACAAAATAATTCGATTACTGTACCATTTCTCATCTGATTATTCCGGCCCAACACTTAGAATTTTTCACTCTTGTTAAATTTCTATGTAGCTATTCAAGGATATCTGGGTGTGAGTCTTATAAGCACTTCAATTTTGTTTAAGAACACCCATTTGAGGGGCGCCTGGGTGGCTCAGTCGGTTAAGTGTCTGACTTCGGCTCAGGTCATGATCTCGCGGTTTGTGAGTCTGAGCCCCACATTGGACTCTGTGCTGACAGCTAAGAGCCTGGAGCCTGCTTCTGATTCTGTGTCTCATTCTCTCTCTGTCTGTCCCTCCCTCACTTGTGCTCTGTCTTTCAAAAATAAACAAATGTAAAAAAAAATTTTAAAAAAACATACCCATTTGAGGGGTGGCACTGCTAAGTGGCATTTTCATTAAAGGATACTACCCATCTAACCCAAATCTTTCATGTGAGAAGGGAAACACTCTCAACTCTATACACATCTCCATTTCCATAGAACTCTCCCTTATGGCAGGGCCTAAAGATAATACTCACTTTCTTTTAAGTACTGAGGATGGTCGGAGGACTAAAAGTTTAATAGAATGTACCAATTTATTTAGTAAACACTTTTATAGCATATACTAAGGGCTTTACAATATTAATTCCCAGAGCAACTATCATTTCATTCTCTCCATTTTACAGGTGGAAACTCTGAGCCACAGGGCCCAGCTGGTACATGGTGGAATAAATACTTGAACGCAGGCAGTATGGCTTCAGATGCCATGCGTAGCCGCTGTGCTCTACTGGCTCTCACTAACCTGGAAGCAAAGACCAGGGAAACAGGGGACCAACCTGGGAAAGCAGCCTAGAGTCGAGGGAGCGCAGTGGAGAATGCACATGCCCTGGATCCCACTTTGGCTTTGCCCTCACTGAAGAGGAAGGTCTAGGTTCATGTCTGCAGAGGGTTCATAGCTGCTCCAAGGTAAAAGAGATCACATAAAGGAATCCACATGGCCCACAGTGGGCACATGGAGAGCATTTCTTTAATCCAAGCCTTCACACGGCTAGGGACCCCTTCTTACAACTGCTCTTGTATCTCATCCCATTTGGTCCCTGAGAATAAGAAAATGCATGCAGCCCTTTCAACACATTCGATAAAGCATAACCATAAACCAGTTCCGTCTACTGACATTACTGGAACAGTACGGAATTTTATAGATATTCTATTCCTGTTCAACTAAAAGAAATAGATCTTGAATTCTATTCCATGTTCTTCTTAATGATAAATTCAAAATTAAGTTGTCTACAATATAAATCAGTCTAACCTGCTGGTATTCCACTTGCTGTAAAAGAGTAAGAGTGTGTGAGAGAGCAAACTTCCATACAACAAAGTCAATGCAGAAACTTGCAAACTTGCCCATAGTTACAGTTCCTATGGTGTCTACGGGAGCAAGCACAAATGAAGCGGAAATGTTAACTTCAGCAAGTTTCAAAAGAATGCTCCTGATCATTTTTTATAGGTTTATTCCTGACCCAGAGAGGATTGGAAATGCTTGTGAAGAAATACACTGCACACAAATTATTTTTATCACAACTCTACATTACGAGTTGTATTTGCAGGGCTCCTGTCTTTGCTCAGTTGGTTGAGTGTTTGACTCTTGATTTCAGCTCAGGTCATGATCTCATGGTTCGTGAGTTTGGGCCCCTGGTCAGGCTCTGCGCTGACGATATGGAGCCTGCTTGGGATTCTTTCCTCTCTCCTTCTCTCCCTGCCTCCCCCCCACCCCCGCTCATGCTCTCTCTCTCTCAAAAATAAATAAATAAACTTTAAAAACAGCTATCTATCTATCTATCTATCTATCTCAAAGAAAAACCAGTCATACAAGGAAATTCAACCCATGTGGCTTTTAACATTTTTCAGAGTAGTTACAACCTCAATTGCACAAACCAGCAAACTTGTAAAAGCAAATGAGACTTCTGGGTAAACATGGAGTAAACACACAAGGAAATGACACAGGGATTAATAAGAGATCTTAACATAGTTTTGAAAGATAGAAAGCTGACAGAGACCAGCTTAGCAGAGGAAACCCAACAGTGATTTTGCTGAGAAGTGACAAATGAAATTTTTAACTCTAGAAATGCTCAGGAATTGCAGGCCCTGCTACCTCAGAAGAGCAGGAGGCAGGCCTAGTGCCACAATGGGAGACTTTTATTTAGAAAAAGCAGTACGCACCTACGCACCACGTGGGCCCCTGCACCTAGGGCACTGGTGACCAAATGATCGCCACGCATACCAGAGAGCAGGCTTTTATTCGCTGGAGAGACTGAACCCCAAAGCCTCTGGACTTGGTACCACCAGGCACCACGGGAAGTGGGAATGAGGCACAAGACTGAACATGTGGTCTTCAAGCAAAACCCTCAAAATGGGCAATGAGACCCCCAAACCACTTCCTGTCCAGTGTCTGCCGGCAGACATCCATCTACAGCCATCCCTCCCTCCCTCCCTGGGAGGAGTTAGGGGATCCAGTTTTTCCTCTGGTAAAACTAAATGGCTTTAGATATGGAAAAGGCAGAAGGATGGAGACAATAAGCAGATCAGGGGGCCTCAAGTAGAGGGTCAGTGGGGTGTCTGCGTGGACCCAGTCAGTTAAGTGTCTGACTCTTGATTTCGGCTCAGGTTGTGGTCTTGTGGCTTCACGGGCTCAAGCCCTGCATGGGGCTTTCTTTCTGCAGGCAGCGTAGAGCCTTCTTGGGATTCTCTCTTTCCCTCTGTCTCTCTCTGACCCTTCCCCACTCATGCTGTCTCAGTCTCTCTTGGAAAATAAATAAATAAAACTTAAAAAATTTTTAAAGAAGAGGATTAAATAAATGAGGCACAGGGGAGATTTTAGGGCAGTGAAACTGTTCCGTACAAGGCTCAGTCAATACATAACACAATGTTTGTCAAATCCCATAGAACTTTATAGCACAAAGAATGAATTTAACGTATGTGAATATAAGAAAATATTCAGGAGGGGCACCTGGGTGGCTCAGTTGGTTAAGTGTCTGACTTCGATTCAGGTCATGATATCATGGCTTGTGAGTTCAAGCCCCGCATCCAGCTCTGTGCTGACAGCTCAGAGCCTGGAGCCTGCTTCAGATTCTGTGTCTCCCTCTCTCTCTGTCCCTCCCCCTCTCGAGTTCTGTCTCTTGAAAACAAACATTTAAAAAAACTTTTTTGAAGAAAATATTCAGGAGACCGTGGATGCAATGAAATAGTCTTACTGGAGGGAATGGGAGGAAAGATGCTGACCTCAGTAAATCTGGAAGTGAGTGGAGTCGGCTAGACTCCCGGCAAAAGGAACGATATCCAGGTAACAGGCCTGGGAAGTATGAGACGTATTGCATGGGGATTAAATTTGTTCATTTTTTACTCCAAGGCCCCTGAACCTACTGCTCATTCCGCTCAGCGCTAGAGTATAGAGAACTTCTCCGGCATCCCCATAGTGTCATCCCTCCCATACAAGACGTGGGTTCGAGGCCCCATTGGGGTCATTTGCCAGCTGCAGTTTAAGAGTCATTCAGAACTTTGGGTTATAGATCCTGCTGTTTCAATGAGTTCAAGTCTGTCAACTTAAAGACAGCTTCTTGTTTATTCTTTGTACCTCCCACAGGACAGCACTATTATATTCTGGTTGCTAAGGCTGTTCCCCCCAGAGCACAGCTTCACTATTCTGAAAGCACTATACATATATACTAGGATTGGATCATTACGTACATGGAGGGGGGATGACAGGAGGCAGTTTTCTCACAGTTGTGGTGGGAGGTTACTGACAAGCAAGGGGAGGTGGCTAGAATGGCCATGTTACTGGATTACAGGTGAGGATGTCGGTAAAACTCATGATTAGCTTAATATACAGATAGATATGTATATATACATACATACATGTACAAATATTTGTAGATGTCTGCATGTACATGGCTTAGTATGCTCATCTATGTTTCCTTGCTCTGTCAGCTGAAAGACCCTAGAAGCAATGATACACAGTAGCAACAAGCACATCTGGCAGGTGGACCTTAGTTTCTTCTTTTTGTTAATTTTTTAAATGTTTATTTTTGAGAGACAGAGAGAGAGCATGAGAGGGGGAGGGGCAGAGAGAGAGAGAGGGAGACAAAGAATCTGAAGCAGACTCCAGGCTCTGAGATGCCAAGATGCCAGCACAGAGCCTGACTCAGGGCATGAACCCACTAACTGCAAGATCATGACCTGAGTTGAAGTCGGACGCTTAACTGACTGAGCCACCCAGGCGCCCTGTGAATCTCAGTTTCTGATATCATTCTACAAACACACACACACACACACACACACACACACACACAC
Organism: Proteles cristata cristata; assembly: GCA_017311185.1. Taxonomy (NCBI): domain Eukaryota; kingdom Metazoa; phylum Chordata; class Mammalia; order Carnivora; family Hyaenidae; genus Proteles; species Proteles cristata. The sequence goes on from JAESUZ010000087.1 coordinate 55,573, forward strand.
ACACACACACACACACAGGAACCTGAGCTCCTTGGAGAAGCACCTGATTCTAGAACTGTGTGGGGCAAGACATACACAAAATGAGCCTGGAGCATCTTGTAGTGCCAGAAAATAAATAAATGCTAAGAAAAAATACCAAAAAAAATGTTGGGGACATGTCAAAAGGATACAAAGAGCCAATTAATAGGGCTCAAATAACCAAAGTTAGGACAATATGAGCATAAGAGTATTATCAGATTATAACCCAATGTGTAAAATATAAATATCCATGAACCCATACTGATGTAAAGAAATAATTGAATAGGGGCACCTGGGCGGCTCAGTCAGTTAAGTGTCTGACTTAGGCTCAGGTAATCTCGCCGTCTGTGAGTTCGAGCCCCGCATAAGTTCAGTCATGATCTCACAGTTACTGAGTTTGAGCCCCGTCTCAGGATTTGTGCTGACAGCTCAGAGCCTGGAGCCTGTTCAGATTCTATGTATCCCTCTCTTTGCCTCTCCCCTACTTACTCTGTCTCTGTCTCTCTCTCTCTCTAAAAAATAAACATTAAGAAAATTAAAAAATAGTAATAAAACTATTCTAAATTTTTAAGTTTTTTAAACCCTATAGATGCTGATATTTGGCAAATACACTAAAAAAGTCAGCTAATAACCCAATAGCCAAAGCAATCCTGAGAAAGAACAGATATCATAATGCCTGATTTCAAGCTATATTACAAAGCTATACTAATCAGAACAGTATGGTACAGGCATAAAAACAGGTAGATAGATCAATGGAACAGAACAGAGAGCTCCCACATAACCCCCTGCATATAGAGTCAACTAATTTTTGATGAGGGTGCCAACAGTGGGGAAAGGGTGGTTTCATCAATAAATGGTGTGGGAAAAGTAGATATCCACATGCAAAAGAATAAAACCGAACCCCTAACCTTACACCACTCACAAAAAATAACTCAAGATGATCAAAGACTTAAATGTAAGACCTGAGGGGCGCCTGGGTGGCTCAATCAGTTGAGCATCTGACTCTTGATTTTGGCTCAAGTCATGATCTCATGGTTCATGAGTTCCAGCCCTGTGTCAGGCTCTGTGCTGACAGCATAGAACCTGCTTGGAATTCTCTCACTCTGCCTCTCTCTCTGCCCCTCCCCTGCTTGCTTGCTCGCTCTCTTAAAATAAATAAACTTAAAAAAAATAAATGTAAACTCAAATCATAAAACTCTTAGAAGAAAACATAGGGAAAACAATCCTTGACATTGGTCTAGTCAATGACTTCTTAGTTAAGTCACCAAAAGCACAGGCACCAAAGAGGAAAACAAACAAGTAGGACTACATTTAACTAAAGAGCTTCTGCACAGCAAAGGAAACAATAAATTTGCAAACCACCCATCTGATAAGGGACTAGTACTCAAAATATATAAAGAACTCATATAAGGGGCACCTGGGTGGCTCAGTTGATTCAGCAACCGAGTCTTGATTTCAGCTCAGGTCATGATCTCATGGTTTGGGGACTGAGCCCCACATCCAGTTCTGTGCTGACATCCACACAGAGCCTGCTTGGGATTCTCTCTCTCTCACTCTCTCTCTGCCCCTCCCCCACTTGGTTGCTCTTTCTCAAAATAAATAAATAAACTTAAAAAAAAGAATTCATGGCATTCCTGGGTGGCTCAATCACTTAAGTGTCTGACTTCGGCTCAGGTCATGATCATGCAGTTCGTGAGTTTGAGCCCTGCATAGGGCTCTGCACTGATGGCACAGAGCCTGCTTGGGATTCTCTCTGTCCCTCTCTGCCCTTCTCCCATTCTCACTCTGTCTCTCAAAATAAATAAACTTAAAAAAAAGAACTCATATGATAGCAAAAAAGAAAACAATCCAATTTAAAAGTAAACAAAGGTCCTGAATAGCATTTTTCTGAAGAAAACACATGAATGGGCAAAAAGAACATGAAAATGTGTCTGACATCACTAATCATTAGGGAAATGAAAATCAACCCACAGTGAGATATCACTTCCCACACGTTAGGATGGCTTTCATAAAAAAGAGATAGCAAATGTTGGTAAAAATGTGGAGAAAAGAGAGCTGTATACACTGCTGGTGTGGATGTAAATTGGTACAGTTGTTATGGAAAACAGTATGGCAGTTCCTCAGAAAACTTAAAAATGGAACTACCACGAGTTTCAGCATCCCCACTCGAAGGTATGTATTCGAAGGAACTGAAATTAGTATCGCAAAGGAACATCTGCACACATGTTCACAGCAGCATTATTCACAAAGCCAAAGCCAAGATACGGAAATCAGCTAAGTATCTGTCAATAGATGAATGGATAAAGAAGATAGAACATCATTCAGCCACGAGAAACAAGGAAATCCTGCCATTTGTGACAAGGATGGACCCTGAAGGCATTATGCTAAGTGAGATAAGTCAGACAGAAAAGGACAAATATTATATACCACTTCTATGTGGAGTCTAAAAAACCAGAATTGGTGGGCACCTGGGTGGCTCAGTCAGTTAGGCATCCAACTTGGGCTCAAGTCACTATCTCATGGTTCGTGAGTTCAAGCCCGGCTCAGAGCCTGGAACCTGCTTTAGATTCTGTGCCTTCCTCTCTCCCTGCCCCTCCCCCCCACACACTCTGTCTCTCCCCCTCAAAAATAAACAAACATTAAAAAAGTGATTACAACTTCTCCAAAGAGGACATCCAGATGGCCAACAGACACATGAAATGATGCTCAGCATCGCTCCTCATCAGGGAAATACAAATCAAAACCACACTGAGATACCACCTCACGCCAGTCAGAGTGGCTAAAATGAGCCAATCAGAGAACTCTAGATGCTGGCGAGGATGTGGAGAAACGGGCACCCTCCTACACTGTTGGTGGGAATGTAAACTGGTACAGCCCCTCTGGAAAACAGTGTGGAGGTTCCTCAGGAAACTAACAATAGAACTCCCCTATGACCCAGCAATAGCACTGCTAGGAATTTACCCAAGGGATACAGAAATGCTGATGCATAGGAGCACATGTACCCCAATGTTCATAGCAGCACTCTCCACAATAGCTAAAACCTGGAAAGAGCCTAAGGGTCCATCAACAGATGAATGGATCAAGAAGATGTGGTTTATCTATACCATGGAATACTACATGGCAATGAGAAACAATGAAATCTGGCCATGTGTAGCAACATGGATGGACCTTGAGGGTGTTATGCTGAGCGAAATAAGTCAGGCAGAGAAGGACAAATATCATATGTGTGCACGTATAGGAGGATTAGGAGGAACTTAACAGAGGACCAAGGGGGAGAAGAAGGGTGGAAATGGTGGGGGAAAGGGAGAGAGGCAAACCATGAGAGACTCTTGAATGCTGACAAAAACTGAGGACTGATGGATGTGGGGAGGAGGAGGGATGGGCATGGAGGAGGACACTTGTGGGGATGAGCACTGGGTGTTATGTGGAAACTAATCTGACAATAAACTATTTGTAAAAAAAAAAAAAAGAAAGTCAATTTATGTCATAATTTAACCTGTCTGGAATTTAGTATTAATTAATTTTGGAAAAAGTCTAAAAGTGGTATTTTGAAGAAGGACACATTAATGTATGTTATCTGAAATTCTTAACTCGTCAGTGATTAAACCTTTGGTCTCCATGAATGGAAAACTATTTACCTGAACTATATAATTCTATGGTTACCACATTTACCTCCTAGGAAATGTACAAGTATGAATCCATTGTCTTTGGGTACTCCATATTTAAAAAATAAAAAGTCTAAAGGCAAAAAAAAAAAAGTGATTACAGTCAACAGTACTATATTATAAATCTCAAAGTTATTAGAAGACTAAACCTTAACTGTTCTCAACACAAAAAAGAAAGTATAAATATGAGTGTGACATGATAATGGCGTCGGCTAATGCTACTGTAGTAATCATATTGCAATATATAAATGTATCAAACACTTTGTACAGCTTAAACTTATACAATATTACACACCAATTGTTTCTTAATTTTAAAAAAGCTAGCTTATGATCCAATTAACCTGCATCAAAACCCAAAAGTTAATAAGCCCCATCCATGTCAACAGAGCTTCCTATTAGCTTAATTCGTCACTTTTAAATAAGAACATAGCCAAAGATTGCCAGACACTCAAGAAAAGTTACGGAAAGTAAAGGCAGAAATTAAATCAAATCAAAGAGAAGAAAACTTTTTAAAAACCTGTAGTATCTTTAGGAAAATAAGATATTGCATTCATGAAGCAAAAATAAGGTCTAAAAATAATTGAACTGGAGGAACAGGTGGAGGAACTATGTGACACTTAAAAAAAAACTCAGTATTTTTTCCTAACAAGTGTTTTAAGTTCAAAAAGAGAAATTTGATTTTGGGCTAATTTGGAAAGGTTATAACTGAGAAAAAGCTTATATGAATGTATAAGGAATTTCCCAATATATTTTTTACTTTGATAGTATTAAGCATTTACAATCGCTGGTTACATTTAATAGCATTCTTAATTAGCTTGGAGCAGTTTAAATTCAGTGAATAAGTTAACGGCCTTTAGGAAATATTATACTGAGATTGTCAGTAAATGAGATGTAGGCCTACACTGTAAACTCTAACAGTACAGGATATACTTACATTAGTAAGTGAAGAAGAGCACTTGCTAAGGAAAACAGGCAAGATGAGCTTTAAGATCAGGGCAAGACTTAGTTAAAATAATATGTGAAAATACACGAATTCTAATATTACTAAAAATTAAACAGCTGGCAGAATTGGTAATTCAGCTTGAAATCATTTACATGAATTTGTATATATATCTGGGTAAAGTCACAGTGTATGGAGCAGGTAGTGGTGAAATTCAATCACCGTGCAGAATATAGAAGACCAAGTCACAGAGGTTTTTCTTCCATCTCTCAAGGTAGTTTCTTTTCTTCTGATGGTTCCACGTCTCCACAAAAAGCTCAGCATTGGAAGCATCTACAGTAAAACCATGGATTGCAAGTATCTTGTTCTAGGAGCATTCTGCAAGACAAGGTAACATTTCTAATAAATTGTAACTTGATAAGCGAGTGAGGTCTTGCAAAACCATAGTACATGACGCCGAATGTCACATGATCACAATTGAGCCAATGGTTCTTGAAATTCACTTTGATATACGAGTGCTTTGGATTACAAGCATGTTTCCAGAATGACTTACGGTCGCAAACCAAGGTTTTATTGACTTTCTTAGAACTTGGGACAGTCAGCTGTTAAAATGCCAACATTCTCACATGAAGCAACAAAATTCTTACCTTCTTTTTCCCTCAATGTTGTATTTCCCTTTATTCTTCTGAATTCTGTGACCCTTTCTTTTCAAATGTATATCTAAGTCTCTTCTCAGACGTGGATATTACATTGTTTATCATCACTTCTTTTATTTTCAAAACAAAAAGAGTAACTATCCAATAATAATAAAGAGCTCTAAGAAACAACCACTATGATAAACTAAGGTTTCAATGGGCTAGAAAATAAACCTAGAGGAATGACCTGTAAAGTAGTACAAAAGTCATGAGCATAATTTCTAAATACTGATGTAACAACTCAAAAACAGAAAAAAGAAAAAAAAAGGAGTAACAGCTATATCAAAAGGGAAATGGAATAAAATGAATGATTTAAGAAAAGGAACGATTTAAGAAAGCTAACTCCTCACCTGATACTAACAGGAAATCAGTAGCTAATGTCTTAAAATGCTAACTCAGAAGATAGCAGATGCATATTATGTTGCACCAACAAGGTAAATTCTAGAAGAAACAGATAATAGAGTTGGCAGCATTTGTCTCTGGTTTTTAAGCTGTGTATGTATTCCTCTGACAAAAATGTTTTTTAAATAGCTTAAGCTTATTTGGCTTATGTATATAGATTAGAGAGGTGAACGTGCAGAAGTGTATCTTAGAGGAAAGTTCTTATTTCCAAGTAAGCTTTGTTCTGAATTTATATCATTACTTTGTTTTGAATTTATTATACTTTAAATACTTATACAAAAAGGGAATTTCATAGATAGAATGTGGTCAACATCCGTTTATTAGTTTTAAAAGGGTAAGAATGAGTGATACACATGCTAAGAAAATAAAAATGTAGCTGTTAAGAGAAGAGTCAGACAACTTGTAAACTTTAAAGATTACTTAAGGAATTAAGAATTGAGGGCACTTCTGGGGATGAGCACTGGGTGTTATATGGAAACCAACTTGACAATAAACTATTTGTGAAAAAAAAAAAAGGAATTAATACACACGCATACATACATACATACATAATGTCTTGGCCTGATTTATTTTTTTTTTAATTTTTTTTAATGTTTTATTTATTTCTAGGAGAGAGAGAGAGAGAGACAGCGTGAGCAGGGGAGGGTCAGAGAGAGAGGGAGTCACAGACTGAAACAGGCTCCAGGCTCTGAGCTGGCAGTCAGCACAGAGCCCGACGCGGGGCTCGAACCCACGAACCGCGAGATCATGACCTAAGCGAAAGTCGGACGCTTAACCGACTAAGCCACCAAGGTGCCCCTGTCCTGGCCTGATTTAAAGTACTTTAAAAATAAAACAACCTTCCAGCAGGGATTATCAATTTCACTGCTACTTACAGGTGTGTCCATTGGTAGGTCAAAGCAGTCACTAAGGTTACAAACCTTTCCCCAAGCTTCTGCAAGCACCAGGGTCTTTTCAAGGGCTTGGAGTGGATAGAGAGCACATGATATTGAATTTTAGGGTAGATTATAAAAGTACACCCTTGAAGGACCAAGCTCAAGAGCACCTCCTCTACCCAACTTTACCAAAAGTAGCTTCTTGCATTGTCTCCTTTGCCCAATCCTGTTTCACAAGTTTTTTGTTGTTCTCTAGCATTTTTGCCCATCAAGACAACTGTTATTTATCATCTCTAGCTGAAACTGTCCCCCTATGTTCAGTGACAGGCTTTTACATAACAGTGCTAACTCAGAAGTCTGTTTATAAAAATTGCTATCTCTTCTCAAGTTTATGTATTTTATAGCTTTAGAAACAGAGAAGAGAAAATAGCCAGATTCATTTATACATTTGCTTGTCTCTTAACATAACCTGTCATGATATCCGAATAGGTTTGAGCTGGACACACCCAGAATGAGTGCATCATAATTACAGACTCGCAGTCCTAAGCTAGAAGGGACTTGGTGTTTTATGATTGTCTTGTAGGTCTGTGATTCACAAGAAGTCATCTTTTCAAAGGACCCAAATCTATTTTGTAGATTTACACTAGTCTACAAATACAGTGCACAAAAGCATAACAAGCCGTTGGTTATTATTGCTAACCAGTTATGTACTATGCACATTTTACTGAATTACCTAGATCTGTTCTGATGGAACTGAGATGGGCATCTAAGCCTCATGGTGATGTACAGCTGAATCCACAATAATCCACGGAGGGTTTTCAAGCAAGTACTTCAAAACCTGCTAGAAGACTGCAAGGAAAAACAAAAAGTTGTGGTTTTGAAACATTGAGAACATGACCCTAGTGGAAGGAAAACCAAGCTGTTTTCATGGTGACAATTTAAAGCACACTGCAAAGGGGGCGCCTGGGTGGCTTAGTCGGTTAAGCGTCCGACTTTCGCTTAGGTCATGATCTCGCGGTTCATAGGTTCGAGCCCCGCGTCGGGCTCTGTGCTGACTGCCAGCTCAGAGCCTGGAGCCTGTTTCAGTCTGTGACTCCCTCTCTCTCTGACCCTCCACTGCTCACGCTGTCTCTCTCCTAGAAATAAATAAATATATTAAATAAATAAATAAAGCACACTGCAAAGAATTATTTAGGGCGACTCCAATTACGTTTTTCCTTTCAAAATTATTTTTCTTGACTTCATTTTTCTTTAGTATCTTCTTCTAACCACAAAGTTCTCCCTCCCCCCACAAAGAAGAGTTAATAAAGGGTAAATGATTTATCACTATTTATAAACTCTCAACTCGGTGTCCAAACAGCCCTTCCCTAACAGCAGCCTCACCCCTCTCATTTGAGGCTTCACTGACATTTAACTGGCCTATGTTTGCAAGTGTTTTGCTTAAGTGTCTTCTCTGACTCACCAACTTGGCCTCTAGGCTGGAGAAAGTGGGAGAATTACAACATTCAAAGTGATGGACCTTACCACTTAAATACAACGACATCACATCCATTATCCAGGTCAGTTCATGAATATTTCTTAAGTCCATGTGGGCAAGAATGGATGGACTAGGTCTGCTATAGCATCAAATCACAGGAGAAAGCAAATTCTAGAAGCTGAAGTTGCTCACATGCAGAATATCAAAAGAAATATGCCCTCCCAGGCATTTCACTACTCTTTACCCACAGGCAGAGGGGAACTATAGTCAGTGCCACCTGTTCACCCTTTACTTCCATAAAAGCAAAAGTTAGAAGAAAAAAGATTGCCATCTCAATTAAATGAAGTATCATCTGAACTCCGAACTACTGAAGAAAAAGCCAGAGAGAGATGGCTAGTTTGGTAAACGTGGCTGTTTCTTGACCCAATTTCAACCAAATTGGGTCTAATCCCTAAGTCTGAAGTCAGCCTCAATTTAGCAGTTGCTCCAGAAATTAGTTTGGCTCTTGAAACAACCTAAGAGCTCAATTCACAGCCCAGAATGAACCCAAATATTCAGGTTCATTTACAAAACAGTTCCTGTACACCAGGCCCTGTGCTAAATGGGATCTCATCACACCTAATCTTCTGGATAATTCTAAGTAGGCATTATTGACCATGAAGAGACCAAGCCCCAGAGAGGGCAAGGTCACTGAGCTTAGCAGTGATGAGAAACTGCACCCTGATCTGTCCAACTCCAAAGCCTTGTCACTTTCTTCCCTTATTTTTCTTCTTTCTCGCATATCTCTGAAATCATATCCATTTATTTCACAAAGATTGTGCCTTTACTGTATTTCAGGAGCCATAGAGTATAGAAGTGAACCAGAGAGAAAACAGCCTTTGCCCTTACAGAGCTGACAACATTTGTTAACTTACTCCTGTTTGCTCCATATCAAAATACCACCTCTATAAGGGCAGAAATATTATCTATCTTGTTTTCCCCATATATCCAGCACCAAGGTGCTGGTACATGGGTACCAGCAACGTGTGTCAAAGAACTTCAACCATGACATCCTCAGCAATGGTGGAAACTGGTCAAAACGTTTCACCAAACTGATTTTATTCCCATTCAGAGTTCCTTATAGTGCACTATACTACAAATGACCACTATGTAAAGCTTTAGATAAAATCCTTAAGACATTCTGTAATTTTTAAATGTTGAAACAAACAGCAGTTATCTTTAAGAGCTAATTTTCCCAAGCAAAAAAATAAAAAACCATAAGAGACAGCCACATACCATATAGCAAGCAGTAAATACATATGAGGGAAAAAGGATTTTAAAATAGACTTTTATTTGCAAAAATAAAAAGAAAACTAATCTGAATCAGGTTCCTTCTTCTTTCTTCTTGTCCCTTTTGAGTAAGTCCCGGGCTCTGTTTGTTCTTTGCCATGCTCAGTCTGTTGTGTCAGCCACTCCTTCTCTAGCTGTTTCAGCATGTCTGCAGTGAGGAGTCCCTGCTGCATCAGCCTGGAAGCAAGGGATTTCTCTCTTGCACCGGAGGCAGGTGGCTCAGCGGCTTTACTGCCAACAGTTTTGGTGCTGCGCACCCGTCTAGTTTGGCTCTTCAAAGCTCCTGACAGTCGGGACCGGTTCTCTGCTGACAAGCTCTCCAAATTCAACAGTTTATGTGACTCTGAAACTTTAATCAGTTTGGTGATGTTGTGTACACCTTCTTGGATAACGCCATCTAGTTCTTTCTGGAGATCTCGAATGAGGCTGGCATCTGGAAACATATCTATAAACCGGTAGCTAGGAAAAGACATATTATGTGATAGCAATAGCTCATATGAGAATCATCAGATTTATCTCAAAGATGTAACTACATCTGGACACTGACTGATCCCCAAATGTTCTGTTTTTGCAGACTCTGTCCAGTGCCTTTGCTCAGCCCCAACACTCCTGAGGAATACTGTCATTACGAGGGGAGGTCATTATTCTTGTCTTAAGTGAATCCCTGATGAGACATGTCCCTCCCTTGAGAATCACTGAGGCTGAGCAGTACCTTTCAAGCATTAATGTACAAATGAATCACGTGGGATCTTGTTAAAATGTAGTCTAAGTTTGGGGTGGGCCTGATTTTCTCTAGTTCCAACAAGCTCCTAGGTGATACCAATGCTTTAGGTCCAGGGCCCACCATCTGCGTAGCACACTTTCTCAACCTACCTATCTTAACTAGAATCATAAGAAGTCCTTAGTAATTTTTAGAATGGGTATAAACAAGGCTCAATGCCATAGTGGACAATAAACATAACACAGAGCACTCTGCAAAAACATGCCTGCAACTTGAGAGAACAAAATACCATTCATAAAACCTCTGATTTTCCCTACTACTCAGAAAAATGAGAGCAGGTAAAGGAAAAATCTGATACCTTAGCCAAAGGTAAAGATCCAAGACATCATGGATAGCTTCAAGATCCATGAGATCTTTAATATTCTTAGGTGGAAGTAATGGCCATTTAATATATCGGCGTAACCATGAGAAGGTCAGTGGCTCATTCCTGCTATACTGCCTGGCAAACTGAAAGAGAAGAAAAGAGTTTATAGTGAAAGAATCAAAATGCACTTAAGTCTGCGATTAGAAAAAGAAAACACAACAAAATATTAACTGTGGTTGCTTTTCAACAGACAGGCTGGTTTCTTTCCTTCTTTATACTTTTCCATATTTTTAAGAACATTTAATACTTTATAAAGATACTTTGAAAAAAAAGTGGGGGGGAAGGTCCTTCATTTTCTAAAGGCAGGGTAATAATAGGTACATCAGAAGTTGTTTGTACAACAACTAACAGAGCCTAAGTCTGTTAACTTTAATGAACATTTAGTGTTACAAGTTTAATGTTAGAAGTTTTGGACAGTTCTACCCTTTATGGAATAGTCTTATAACTGCAAATATAAGCTGTATCTTAACGTCCTTCCTTATCATAAAGAAACTCTTTGAGGTGGCTTGGTGCAAGGTTGGGCAAAAGTCAATCAAGCCTAGTAAAGAGATACTGCACCGCTTCACTAGCTATGTGGCTCTGGCCAAGCCATCACTCTGTGTTCCAATGACCTCATCAATACCATAAGACCGCCATACCTCCTTCTCGAACCATAGAACACTGCTAGGAAAATGTGCTTGGAAAACCAGACTGCCCCCAACCCCCACCAATGCTAGGCATTATAATGCACCACAATATACTATAGGAGACAGAAATACAACCATTTGAGACCTCTAGAGCAAAAGTTTAAAATCTTTAGCTTCAAGAATAAGCTGATTTCAAATGGTTCATTTTCTGATTAGGGATAATTATCTCTAAATGTTTAACCTAAGCAAGGTCGATACTTCAGAAAGGCGAGGCAGTTGTGGTTAAGTAATGTTATGATTTTACTAAATTCAGTCATGCATTCTACTAATAAATGCCAAACAGAATAGGCATGAAGGATGGAAATATGACTAAGCTAATCTGCTGAGCAGGACAAGTCAAACTTTAATATTTCTGACCACAAACTAGAAGAAATCCAATATGTAAAAGAGCTAGACATGGAGCTGCCCCGAGAGGGGAAAGGAGAGATGCTCATCCAACAGCCAGCCCTAAAGGAGTTCCCTGGAGGGGAGCTGTTTCCAAACAACTGTCCTTGCGGGGTGTTAGAGGCCATCACTGGGATGGAGGTCTTTTAAAGTTCAGTCATAATGGTGATCAAGAAAACAGGAAAAAAATCTCTAAATTTCACATGGTACCAGTATCAGAACACATAAGCAACTGTAGGTCTGTACCATTCCAGACTTCTTACCCCTTAGTAAAATGCTTCTGCTTCATTAGAACAGCTGTTTGAAGGGTGGTATAAATGGAGTCAGGGCCATGGACACAAACGAGCTCCATCCAGGTCAGTTTATAACATTTCACACTTTGTTCCAGAAACTTCAACCTTATGCTAACTAACTCATAAATGCCAGCTCTAAGAAACGTATTTTCAAGGCGTCTGGGTGACTCAGTCAGTTAAGCGTCCAACTTCAGCTCAGGTCATGATCTCACGGTTCGTGAGTTTGAGCCCCGTGTTGGGCTTGTACTGACAGCTAGCTCAGAGCCTGGAGCCTGCTTCAGATCTCCCTCTCTCTCTGACCCTCCCCTGCTCACGCTGTCTCTCTCTCACACAAATAAATAAAAAACATAAAAAAAAAAGAAAGAAACATTTTCTAGGTAAATACTGGGTGTGTAATACCTCTAAGACATATTAAAGGGAAAAGAAAAAGGCAAGTTGCAGAATAATTCATTCTAACATTTATGGGAAAACACCCACAAAACTAGAATTTCTGTATGTACACATATGTAAGCAACTGCAATGGAAACAGTCTGCAATGACACAAACTGTTAACTGTAGCTCTCAGAAGACCAAGATTGGGGGTGGCAGCCCAATTAAACCCATCTGTAATGCTTTAACTTCGTATAGTAAGAAAGCATTTATGTAGTATTTATGTGATTTGAAAGTAATTTAGAACATATATTTAGAAACAGATTTGGTGAGAACACAGCCAGTACACAGAATGCTGAGTTCTACAGAGAAGGCAGGGGCAAGACTAGGAGAGGATTCTAAGAGGAGGCCCCTAGGTTTAGTGTCACAGGAAGGGCACTGCAGGAAGAGGCGACAGGAGAGGGGCAAAGGCTCAGCAAGGTGAGAAGACATGGCAGGAGGCTGGAAGTTCAGCTCTGCTGCCCCTCCCTGCCCCCCTTGTCTGGGTGCATCCTGTGCTCCTCAGAAGGCAGATGTTGTATCTCTATGCAAATAGAAAAGAAGGGGCTGGAGCCTGGCAGCAAACTCATTCAGGACAGCAATCCCTCTGGGCGCCTGGGTGGCTCAGTTGGTCAAGCGTCTGTCTTCAGCTCAGGTCACAATCTCACAGTTCGTGAGTTCAAGCCCAGCGTCTGGCTCTGTGCTGACAGCTCAGAACCTGAAGCCTGTTTCAGATTCTGTGTCTCCCTCTTTCTCTGACCCTCCCCTGCTCACACTCTCTCAGAAATAATTTTTTAAAAAAAACATTAAAAAAAAAAGAAAGCAATCCCTGGCTTAGTGTCTTATAATTAGGAAAACTGAACACTATTGCCACAACTAACCCCGATTCCCCTTCCCCTTCCACAAAATATTAACCAATGCTACCAAGAAAGAAGTATATTGGGGGGTGCCTCTGTGGCTCAGACAGTAGAGCATGTAACTCAACCTCAGGGTTGTGAGTTCACACCCCACACTGGGCACAGAGCCTGCTTAAAATAAAAATGAGGCAAAAAACAACATTAAAGAAAGAAGTATATCATCAGGCAAGAACCCCTTCCTTCCAAAAAAACCCAAAACACTGTCATTTAAGAAAAAAAAAGTGCCACTTTATATTTAAGTTCTTTTATAGTATCTCCTATTGAAAGGTACTCTCCAACTCTTTTACCTTGAATAACAAAGTACTGTTTGGGGAAATTCACTGAATTGAAACAATTCAAAATATAAAGACAAGGGCTTACCTGTAACAACGAAGAGCAGACAAAAGGCTGCTTCTTGTTGATAGGCGCTGTGCAGAAAACATACCTCACTCGTAGACTTAATGGAATATGCTGGATCAACTCTGCAGAAAATTTAAAATCATCCATATTGCAGACAAAATACTGCCCATCAACTTGTGAAAAGTCTACAAAAATATCCTGGAGGGGAAAAAGATACATTACTGAACTGCCTAAGTGGGCATGAATAAAGTACTCAAGTCTACAAAAGACAGTCTCTGAATCCTAAAAGTCTTCTTGAAAGGCCTGCTTAATTCACTGCCTTCCTGGGCTAAAAGACCTCCCCTATAGCTTTCCCAACCTGACAAACTCAGAAAATTCCTCAAAAGTCCCAGAAGATTTTGAGAGGAAGTTTTCACTTTCAAGATGAACTTCATGGGGGCGCCTGGGTGGCTCAGTCAGTTAAGCATCCGACTTCAGCTCAGGTCATGATCTCACAGTTCCTGGGTTCGAGTCCCGCGTTGGGCTCTGTGCAGACAGCTAGCTTGAAGTCTGGAGCCTGCTTCAGATTCTGTATCTCCCTCTCTCTCTCTGACCCTCCCCTGCTCACACTGTCTCTCTCTCTCTCAGAGATTAAAAAAAAATTTTTTTTTAATTAAAAAAAAAAGATGAACTTCATAAATAGCAATGTCACAAAAATAGACTACCCACTGATGCCCACAAGGTTAATTAGTAACTGTCTGAGGTATTAACCTTTTTAGAAAAGATATCTTAGATTTTGATTTTAGGAGAAAATTAAAAGTGAGTTTTTACTTACAATGAGATTAGAAAGCGTTGTATCAGGGAGATGGTAGGCAAACATTTCAATCTGCTCTGCAGTTGGATGAAGACCAGCTGCCTTTAGCAAAAGAAAGAACAACTGTAAGTTTTTCTTTATAGAGAACAACTTTCCTTATTTCAAAATAAAGTCCTATATTCAGGCTAAGCTCTCACCCAATGAGTTAAATGACAAGAATTTGAGCAAAAAAGAAGAAAGAAACGTCACTTTCCCATTTATTACCAATTGAGAAAGCTGATGAGAAGGCTTAGTGACATTAACCAATCGTACCCACTGAGTTGACTCATCAACCTTTCGCAGACATTTTAGTTAGTATTTCTCAAACCTCTGATGATCTGCTAGAGCTGATTTCCAGGGTCTCCATTATCTTCACTGAACAAAAGCGAACAAGGAAAACCCAATCGGTTTAACCAAGGCAGTAAAACTGACAGAAACATAGATCAATACGTGAAGAGTGTCTGTATTGGAGGCCAGTCTCTCTTCAACTGTATCCCAATATTAATAAGGCAAGTATAAGCAAAAAGAAAAAAAGAAACAAAGTGGGAAACACAAAGAGCAAAGGATAAAAGGAGGAATGAAGAGAGAACTGAGTCACAGGAGGGATGAAGAGTATGGGCACAAGAAACGAGGCCCGCAGGGGAAATGGAGGTGTGTCCTTATCCACCACACTCCTAACCAAAGCTACAGAAAGGATTTCAACCACAGCTTTTCTCCAGGAATTTTATCTTGCATCAGCTCATTTATATTCCCCTTGACTAGGGTCACCGAAAAATTAGATAAGCCATGTTAATTTTAAGTAAATTTTCTAGGGAACTTAAACTATGAGTTAACAAACTTATAACTAAAATAGATACACTGCTGCCTCATTAACAGCACTAACTAGAAGTTAACCTTGTCCTTACTGGTTCCAAGTTGTATTACTTAGTACTGTTTTTGACCCACACTCAAGAGTTTCTTCTACATTCAAGCTTCTCACAATTTTTCAGCCAGCTGACAGCTGTGTGCCCACCTGAGGCAACGACAACCCTCCCCCCGACCCACGGCTTGACTACAGAAAGAACTCAAGGAAAATCAGGTTTACTAAACTTGTTCAATCTGGACCTTCCACTTGCACACCATTCTCTAAGGAAGGAGTCCCTAGCCTAGGGCCCTCCAAAGCAGTAAAGTAGGGCTTTCTTGACAGGAGTTTGATGGCACAAAACTTTCTTTTGCTTATTTCTGTTTCCAGGTGTCTGAAGCAAGGGTCTGGAAGGCGACTGAAGGAAGGAATGACTGTCCTCCACAAACACGTAATGAACACATTATACCTTACCTTTATAGGATCCACACGCCTATTCAAAATTTCTTTTAATAAACTGAGATCTTCTCGATTCATTGTTGTCACTTCTCCTTCTTTATATTTTGAACTGAATCTACCAGCTCTGCCAGCAATCTGCAAGGCCTGAGAGGTGGTAATTGGTTCTATTTCCTTCTCTCCCTTTTCATTGATAGTGGGTTTTATAAGGGAGTAAAAAATAATTCTTCTTATGCTCCTGAAATAGAAATAAAAGTAATCTCGATACAGAATGCTGTATAAAAAGCTCCTCATCATTTGGGTCACTACAGAAATGCTCACTCCAATTCTAGTTTAGACCTGCTTACCATCTTGTCCACTCTTTACAACATAAGAAAGTGGGGATTTTGTAATTCTTTTTCTCCCCATTAAATAGTACTTTCTAACAAATGTGTAAATTTATTAAAAATCTATTAAATTGTGCATTTACAATGGATGAACTGTGGAGTAAGTAAATTATACTTCAGTGAGGTACAGAAAATGACTTATGTATTTATTTTTACAAGTAAACCATATATAGTGCTCTCAGACTGCTTTTACAAGTTGGCTCCTATTGGGGCGCCTGGATGGCTCGGTCTGTTGAGCATCTGACTGTTGGTTTTGGCTCAGGTCGTGATCACAGGGTTGTGGGATCAAGCCCCATGTTAGGCTCCATACTGTGTGTGGAGCTTGCTTAAGATTCTGTCTCTCCCTCAGCTCCTTTCCCCTCCTTATACTCCCTCCCCCCCCCACCCCCCAGCCATTGGCTGCTATTAATAGCTTTGAACAGTTCTTTGATTCCTAAAGGTATCACTGCCTTGATTACTTGGAGAGGAATATTTAGACACGACACTGTTACTCCTAGAGATGAAGAGCCTCACACTCATAATGGGCACTCACATACCTGCTGACTAAGAAACTGAAAATAAAGTGAGAGACTCTAACAGGTTAGTGGGACAATGTCACTCAAAACCCCTAGTGCGATGTGATATTTTCTTTTACTCCCTCAAGAGATGTAAGCAAGATAAACTTCACATCTATATTACAATACCCATTCTCCTAAACATAAGTGTCTGGTCATTCTAATGCCAATTAGAAAATTTCTAATTGTCATCTAACCCACTGATAGCCATGATTATTAAAAACAAATTACTTACAAATTAAGTCCCATGCCAATTGCATCTGTAGCAACCAAGATTTTGCATGGATCATCAGGATCATTAAACTTTTTTGCCTGAGCAAGTTTGGTCCCTAAAACAAGAACAGTTTATATTAGCTCATTGTCCTTGATCTTTTAACACATCACATGAAGTCTTGGAACCCTCATCTACTCTCCATTCATATAAATAAAACTCTTACTGCTCTCCGTCCTCCAAGAGCCACTTATCCTTCATTTCTACTCCTTTACATATCCTGACACAGAGAATCCGATCCCCTACCACACTAGCCCTATTTCTGAGAACACTTATAAAACACTTCAGGAATACAACTTTAAGACAATGTACCAGGCTCATATTTTAGTGACATTTCGGTAACAAAATCATCAACTCCACATTTAAAATACAGCCCAACAATAGCAGCAAGAGCTCTAATTAAAAAACTTCTATCCCCACCAAGATGAACTAGAGAAATATATTTATTTTATGACCCATAACAAATTATTAATGTATCAACAACTTTATTCAGTATCTTTTACTGTGTTTTCCATACACATCTCAACATAAATGGCAAAAATAAGAGACTTCGTATCCCTGTCATGATGAAGGCCAATAATTACCAGGTGGGAGGCTGCCATATATAACAGCCGATTCCAATCCCCGAATTTCAATCTGTCGGCTCACAGAATAAATATCATTCTTGCTAAAACAGACAATGCAGTCCCCAGGCCGGAGGTTGTCTAATGATTCCAGTGCATGATCCAGCACAGAAATGGGGGTTAGCCTCTTATAGTTTCGAACCTATAATAAAGACACTCTATTGTAAAATAACACAACTAACTCAACTTCCTGTCACTAATAATTAGGTGAAAATTTTGCAAAGCAATCAAAAGCAGCTAAAAATTGACAAGTTCCAACGTTTTTAAAGGAAAATACAAAAAAATATTTATTTTCATATTATAAATGTTACCATCAGTTCTCATTAGTATTTTCTAAATTAACAAAATGTTATACGTCACAAATTTCCTTTGTGTTTTTTTTAATGTTTTTTTAAAGGTTTACTTATTTTTGAGAGAGAGAGAGAGAGAGAGGAAGCACAAGTGGGGGAAGGGCAGAAAGAGAGGGGGAGATAGAGAATCTCAAGCAGGCTCCGCACTGTCAGTGCAGAGCCCAACATGCAGGGCTCGAACTCACAAACCATGAGATCATGACTTGAGCCAAAGTCAAGAATCGCATGCTTAACCAACTGAGCTCCCCAGGTGCCCCCATATCACAAATTTTCAAAGCATTTTCATATATCTTCAATTTTCATGGCAACTTGATAAGTTCAGAGGTTACTATTATTTCAATTTTATGAAAAAGTAAAATAGACTCCATATAAAAGATCAGGTCTGATAAAGATTCCTTCAGTTCTAGCCTTCTGCAATCTGCCTAAGAACACAAAGCTAATAACTAGAACCCAGATTTTTTTCCACTACATTCCACCCTGTCCCCTGAAGGCTGAACACAAAACTAAAGTAATGGACCAATTTTTAAATATTTCTTCATCTTATTAAAGAACTACAGTAAAACAACACACACATACACACACACACAAACTAGGATTAAAAGAAAACCAGTTATTTTCTACTCTCCAAGTATGAGAAAGGGATACAAACGATCTCTACAAGAGGCCCTAATCTCTGACATCCGAGACTCTAAAAACCATAAACGTTTGCTAAGTCTCAAACTTCCAACATTCCTGACTTATTTAATTCTAAAGAGAACTGCTCAAACTCCAAAAGGCTTTGTCAAAAGAAGATGATAAGTCTCTTGTACTTCTGGAAGGCTTAGGGTGTGATGGTCACTCTGCCAGATTTTCAGATCATGAGTTTCAGCCAAATATGTATGATCTAGTCGACTGGGAAGAAATGAAACTTTCTTTTTAGTTAAGTTCTGATTTTGCCACTACCTGAGACCTATGAAGCCAGTGCCAGGTACTCTAGGCCCTTTGCTATGCCACCTTCAGAACAAAGCATGTAACCTAGTACCTCCACTTCCTCTCCGGTCGTGTACATGAGCTCAGTAACCAGGTCAATAGCAGCAGATTCCCCACATAAATGGACTTCTTCAGCACAGAGTCCTGTTAAATGCAAAATCAATAGTTTTTTTAAGGATCTGAAATTAAATATTTAATACCTTATATAGCAAAAATACTTTGTTTGCTTACCTATTGCTCTATAACTTTACCAAGTGGTTTCATTAATATTATCTCTTTGATTCAAATCTCAAGACAACAAAATTCTAGCAGGCAAAGATTATCTCTATAAAGCTCAGTGTATGTGTGTATGTATATATGTGTTTACTTATTTATTTAAGAGAGAGAGAGAGTCTGTGCAAGTAGGGGAAGGGCAGAGAGAGGGAGAGAAAGGACCCCAAGCAGGCTCTGTGCTGCCCGCACAGAGCCCAATGCAGTGCTCGAATTCATGAAACTGTAAGGTCATGACCTGAGCCAAAACCAAGAGTCAGATGCTTAACCAACTGAGTCCCCCAGGCCCCCCAATCTCAGTGTTTTTAAACTTCTGTCTACGGTCTTGAGTCTACTAGAGCATAAAGCCAGCCACGACTAGAACCTGGCATGGTTAGTACTGAATCTTATATTCGTGTTTTTCAAATCAGGTTCCATGGAATTACTGAGGTACCTCAGAGGCTGGGGGCTGGAGGGTAAAAAACTCCAAGCTCCTTACCGCTGAGCAGATCCACTCTCATCTAATTTAAATTACAGGTTTTAAGGTATACTCTTAGTTTGAAGACAGAGTTCAGCTATTTGTTTTTAAGTTTGCAAACGCCTGCCCTATAACACACTGATCAAAAATTCACTCCAGTATCAAGCAGTAGAACTATTCATTCATGTTCATGGACCTCAAGGACTCCAATTCCAGGAGCCTATCCTAAAGAAATTATAAAATAAATAAATAAATAAAAAGCCATGGCCACAGAATTTTTTACTGTAGCACTATCAATAATAGGAACAAATGTTCAACTCTGTGGAAAAAATAGTACAGCTCTTCAATGGAGAATCTGCAACATTAATATGTGGTGTGAAAAAAAGTCTATGAAACAACAGAACTGGAAAAAAAAGATACAAAATAATACATTCACAAAATGCCATATGCACGAGGAATAAGACTGCATGAAACACCAAAATGTTAATACTGTTGTGTAAAGGTGGTAAGATTTGAACATTTCAATTTTAATTAAATGGTTATGCTAACATTATAGTATGAAAACTGGACTTCCCATTTTAAAATATTTAGGACTAAGAACTCACACTAGGCTGACTTTTTGTTTGATTTGTGTCAAAAACAGAAGGTCCTAATAACTTTATTTGGCAATGTCACACGGAGAAATGCAACTCCATGCAGAGGTCACAAAGCACAGGTATTAGCATTAAGATCACCAACCTAGAAGCGCTCTGGTCCAGGCCCATCCTCTGGCTGGATCTTTAATCATTTGAATTTCATCAATCACAGCCACTTCATCTAAAATAAAAATCTGTCATGAGCAATACAATCTACTTAAATAGCGTTATAAACAAATGACAGCACCCAAACTCAAGCTTTCATCCCCACCATAGTTACTACCATCTCTCGCTAACTAAGCGCTTCTTCTCTGGTAGGCTTGTTCTAAGTGTTTGACAGTTTTAACTCATTTAATATTTATACAAACCTATGCAACAAGTACCATCATTCTAGCCATTCTATAGAAGAATAAATTGAGGCCCAAAGAAGTTGTCACTGGCTCAAGCTTACACAGCATATGCAGTGATCAAGTTTAAGATCTAAAAACATGAAATTCTAACCCAGACCATGTAGCATCTAGTAGGTTCATTTTTCCTATTCATTTGTCCTCTAGGGAGCCTAGAGAATCTGCTTAATAAGAACTAACACACCCACAGGGTAGTAAAAGAAGAAAGGAAGCATCTAGGCTTCCAGGAATAAGTAGTAGACAGTCCTGCTGTAAATGAAGCCTCTCTATCATAGGAACCCAAACAGGTGTCAGGAGCAGAAAGCGGAATGGAACGTTTAAGTTCCTGGGATGCCTGGGTGGCTCAGTCGGTTAAGCATCCAACTTTGGTTCAGGTCATCATCTCACAGTTTGTGAGTTAGAGCTCCATGTCAGGCTCTGTGCTGACAGCTCAAAGCCTGAAGCCTGCTTCAGATTCTGTGTCTTCCTCTCTCTCTGCCCCTTCCCCACTTACACTATGTCTCTCTATCTCTCTCAAAAAATAAACACTGGGGTGCCCGGGTGGCTCAGTTGGTTGAGCACCCGACTTCAGCTCAGGTCATGATCTTATGGTTCCTGAGTTTGAGCCCCACATTGGGCTCTGTGCTGACAGCTCAGAGCCTTACGCCTGGTTTGGATTCTGTGTCTCCCTCTCTCTCTGCCCTTTCCCTGCTCATGTTCAGTCTCTCTCTCTCTCAACAATAAACATTAAAAACAATTAAAAAATAAACATTAAAAAAAAAGTGTAATTTCCTGAGCTCTAGCTATGCTCATTCTAAGGGATTTTAAAGCCTCATCACTAAGGCAAAAATCAGTGCCTCATTTTACTAATGCCAAAAATTTTTTTTTTAATTTTTATAGTTTATTTATTTTTGAGACAGAGCATGAGCAGGGGAGGGACAGAGAGAGAGGGAGACACAGAATCTGAAACAGGCTCCAGGCTCTGAGCTGCCAGCGCAGAACCCGATACGAGGCTCAAACCCACGAACTTCAAGATCATGACCTAAGCCAAAGTCAGACGCTTAACCGACTGAGCCACCCAGCCGCCCCATGTTTTTACTTTTCTAATGTTTATTTTTGAGAGAGAGAGAGCACACACATACGACGGAGCAGGAAAAGGGGCAAAGAGCAAGGGGAACAGAGGATCCAAAGTGGGTTCTGTGCTGACAGCAGAGAGCCCAATGCAGGGCTCAAACTCACAAACTCGGAGATCATGACTTGAGCCAAAGTCAGACACTTAACCAACTGGGCCACACAGGTGTCCTTGCCAAAATGTTTCCAACCATATTATTTTATTCTCCTTAAATCGTATCAATTATATTTTAATTGTCTTCCTAAAATACCAAAGAGTTGAGAAGAACACATTTAAAAAAATTAATATACCCACAATAACATTTAGGAAACAAAAGAAAGGTCATTTTATACTGAAAAACCATCATATTAAAAATTATTTATTCCAGGGGCGCCTGGGTGGCTTAGTCGGTTAAGCATCCGACTTTCTCTTAGGTCATGATCTTGCGGTTCGTGGGTTCGAGGCCCGCATCGGGCTCTGTGCTGACTGCCAGCTCAGAGCCTGGAGCCTGTGTCAGAGTCTGACACTCCCTCTCTCTCTGACCCTCCCCTGCTCAAGCTGTCTCTCTCTCTCTCCTAGAAATAAATAAAAATAATTTTAAAATTATTAAAATTTTTAATTAAAAAATAATTTTTAAAAAAATTACTTATTCCAATTGGGTACATACAAACAAGATTAGAAAAGAGGAGACCGAAGAGGGAATTTTGATTTATAAACTCCTGTGTTATCAGAATTTCTACAATGTGTTACTTTTATGATAAATTCATTTATAAAAAAATTATTTACACAAAAAGTTATGATTAAGATAAAAAAACTAAAGTACATAATGTATAATCCCTATTTTATTTAACATACACACCCACAATGCACACATAAGTATATGCATACACAATACAAACATAAACACAGAAGAAATCTGGAAAATACACACCACAGCGTTAACACTTGTTGAATCTGGATGAGTAGATTGGGAGGTTATGGGGTTTTTTTTCTTCTCTTTGCATGTATGTTTATATTTTCTATAACAAAGATATGACTGTTTACTAGTAAGGAAAAGTTAATTTTTATTTAAAATATTTTCAGGGGTGCATGGGCGGCTCAGTTGGTTAAGCGGCCACTCTTGTTTTCAGCTCAGGTAATGAGCTCACAGTATGTGAGTTTGAGCCCCGCCATCAGGCTCTGCACTGACAGCACACAGGCTGCTTGGGATTCTCCTCTCTCTGCGGCCCCCCCACAACATGTACTTCCCCCCCATCAAAGTAAACATTTAAAAAATAAAACAAAATATTTTCAAAACTACTCAAATAGAAGTTCACTGCAATGCAATATATAATAGTGAAATACTTTAAACAACCTAAATTTAAACAAACTAAGTATTCTTTAGTAGGGGAATTAATAATTTTAGTCGTAAGATGGAATTTTAGTTCTAAGTTTAAATGAATAAACTCGATATATATATACTTATGATCTATATCATACATACACAGTAAACATATGATATAATATACATATAACAAGACTAGCTCTAAAAACACGCTGTATAGAGTACCAAGTTGTGGAACAATAATACAATATGATAATCACGTGACTGTTTTAAAACATACAGTCCACACTATTGATAGGTAGTATGTTATCAGTGATACAAAAAAAGACAGGAAAGATCTACACCAAACACGTGACAGCAGTTGGATCAAAAAGGAAATGAACTGGAGAGTGGTACAAAGGAACCATTATACTTGTTAACATCTTAGTTCCTTTAAGAGAGAAGGGGAGGGGCGCCTGGGTGGCTTAGTCGGTTAAGCATCCGACTTTTGCTTAGGTCATGATCTCGCGGTTCATGGGTTCGAGCCCCGCGTCGGGCTCTGTGCTGACTGCCAGCTCAGAGCCTGGAGCCTGTTTCAGTCTGTGACTCCCTCTCTCTCCGACCCTCCCCTGCTCACGCTGTCTCTCTCTCTCTCTCCTAGAAATAAATAAAAATATAAAAATAAAATAAAAAAAATAAAAAAAAGAGAGAGAAGGGGAGAAGAGCATTCACAAGCAAACACCACCAAGGGTCTGGCACTTATTAGTGGTGGTGAGCACTGGGTATCTATTGTCCTATTTGTCTCAATTTAAAATTCTTTTCACAATAAAAAACACATTTCGTATGTTCACCTATATTTTAAAATAAAAAATTACTAAACCAGAAAGGTTTTTAAATGGCATGTACATACATGGAGTTGTAACACTGCACATCTCCACTGTACAAGCAACGTGGGCAGCCTGTTTCCCATCTGGCTCCACGGTCACACGCTCTTCACCTGTTACCAAGTCACACGGCACGCCCTAAGGTGACAAAAAGATATCTGGAATTATCGCCATCTTTAAAATAATAGCACAAAAAACGGTTGGTTGTTTAATATTCTTGCCATTACCATCAAATTTATTCCCAAACCTTTCAAAAAAATTTTATGAAAGCCGCTCTTACACAACCTATGTCAACTTGGAAACACCTCTAATTAGCTAAATTCTCAGGTAACAAAAACATGAGAAAGTGTAGCAGTTTCACTTAACTTTGTAGGTTTCTGTACTGTAGCGGTTTATTAAAATAAAACAAATGTGAACTGTTTCTGGATTCAAGAAGAATATCATAAGTAATATTTAAGAAAAGAGAGAGCTCCTGGGGAGCCTGGGTGACTCGGGTGGTTAAGCATCCAACTCTTAATTTCGTCTCAAGTCATGATCTCACAGTTCATGAGATGGAGCCCAGTGTCCCACTCTGCACTGACAGCGAGGAGCCTATATGGGATTCTGTCCCTCTCTTTCTCTGCCCCTGCTTTGTGCTCTCTCTCTAAATAAATAAACATAAAAAAAATACTTTAAAAAAGAACAGAAAGACCTCCTAATATAATTCCTTGAGAAGGAGTAATATTAATACTATCGTATAATAGTTTGCCCAGGAACTGAGGCATTCTTCAGGACAAA
This sequence comes from Proteles cristata cristata, assembly GCA_017311185.1. NCBI lineage: Eukaryota > Metazoa > Chordata > Mammalia > Carnivora > Hyaenidae > Proteles > Proteles cristata. The sequence continues at coordinate 80,251 of JAESUZ010000087.1, forward strand.
ATGTTTTTGGTGCTAAATATGGGAAAGTCCAGGCAATCTGCGTCAACCCGTCTCCCTAGTGACCTGAAACTAATCACAAGGAAATATCTGACATGTCCAAACTGAGTGACAATTTACAACACAAATGACCAATAGTCATCCAAAATGTAAAGGTTATGAGAGACAAAAGAAGGCTCCTGGAACTGTCCCATTAATGGAAACTAGAGACAGGAGAACAAAATACAGTGCTGGGACCCTGGACAGAATCCTGAGAGGGCTGGAACAGAGTGGTGATGGTATTACTGAAAACTAGCAAAATCTGAATATGGACTGTGGATTAAACAAGAGTAGTCTATCAATATTAAATACCCTGCTTTAGATAAATACCACATGGTTATTCAAAAGAAAGTCATTGTTCTGAGGAAATATTTTCTTAAATATTTACGGATAAGGGGGCATTATGTATGCAAATTACACAAATTATTCAGAACAAAACAACAGAGAATGTAAATTATCTTCCCAAACTGGTTCATCTTACATTATAAAGTCATAATAAAACAGTGAACCAAAATGTGGCCCATTTGGTGAAACGATGCCTCAGACTATATATATATAGGGCATTCAGTCCTTTTTAGGTCTGAAAAGTTGGCTTCAGTCTTTATCATTAGTTCTTTTTGATAGCATCAGAGTCTGATCTTTAAAAAAAAGGTAAATTAAATATATCAGAGTTAGGTTAACTGAGGAAGCAAAGGAGGACTTCAGAGGGACTTTCAACTATATCAGTATTTTATTTCTTAAAAAAAAAAAAGAGGAAGTATGGCCAAATGTTAGAATCCAATAGGAGTTGGGTAGCGGGTTCAGGTTATTTGCATGTAATTCTCTGCACGTCTCTGTATTTGTGAAATATTCTGTGATAATTGTGGTTCATTCACTCCAATACAAATTTTTTCACATTTTACTATCTCTGAAATCAGGATATATTTTCACAATTCAAGGCAAGTCAGAGTTCAGTTGGTAGCATCTTTTTCTTTCTCAGTTGTACATAAAAATCAGGGTACATCTTACAAAGTGCAATGAACTGTGGCAACTTTTATTAATGGCAAATTACTGCATGTGCCCTTTCCCACCTCCCACCTTCCCCCGCCCAGCCCTCCCAAATTAACAAGAAAAAGAGCAAATACTTGGTAATATACTGACAGCGGCATTACTCTTTTCGAAGATCTCATGTGCCAATAATTTTAAAGGGCCACAATACACTCCAGATTTTGCTGACAAGTATCTCTGGATTGCATGGTAAGTCTTTCCACTGTTTGTGGGGCCTGAATGGAATATTATCTTCCGCTGTATGGCTCTGGCTTCTGGGTACCTAAAACATAAGAAGGTAAACAGCTTAATCCCATTAACCTCAAAATCCATCCTGGCAAAGGTATCAACTGAAAACTCCTCCAATGAAACATCCTATTAATATCCACAAGATAGCATCTTTGGAAAACTAAAATTAAATGACACGTTTCGGATTCACACTAAAATAACGACTATTTTCCAAGAATGGCATTTACTAACTAGAGGACAGAAAATCAAAATGCAACTTAATTTCTTGAATATCTTTGCCACTGTATGGGTCCCTTTGCTTCAGTAGTTACTTAAAGTAAGTCTACACCCCAACCAGCCCCATAGATATGTTCACATCATTTCCACAGCTTTAAACACCTGAACCTCTAAGTAAATATTCCTAGGATTCTGAATTCCAACATATATAATAATTGAGTCTTTGCTTCTGGCCATGATGAATGGTACAGGACTTGCCCTCTCACCACAAACAAGTACAAAACTGGACAAAACATATGCAGTAGCTGCGTGGGGACATAAACAGCAGGCAGTGTAGGACCACAAGCCCTGAAACAAAGGAACACTTGAGCTGTGCCTACTGCAGCAAGGAGGGTCCGGGGAGGTGGAACCCAAGCAAAGTGACAGTCCCAATGAGCTGAGTAGTAGAGAGAAAATTCAGAGATGCTAAAGCTGGTGGAATCTGAAAAACAAACTGGAAGAGAAGAAAGGGTTCAGTAGAGAGGGTGCTTTGAAGTCTGTGTGAGGCTTCCCTGTGGATCCTTGACCAAGGGCTGGACTGAACGTGTGCAGGGCCCAGCAGAGGACAGCTTGCTGAGGGTTTGAGCAGAAAGTCTCAAAGGGGTGGTAAGGTGCTAGATGCTGGAGTTCCAGCCACAGTGTGGAAGTGATGAGAGCTCACACTGGAAAGACCACACTTGAACTGTAAGGCCAACACCCTAAAGTAAGGGCTACTCTAGATTTGTCCCACTAAAACCTACAACCTAGCTTGATCAGAATCAAGGGGAGACACCAGAATTAATTGCCTGCTGTTCTAAGGAAGACAACTCCCAGGCTCATTATGATTTATCACCCAGCATACAAAAAAAATTTTATAACGATATATAATAATATAGAATGATCACGAATCTCACAAGATTAGAAACTGAAAATTTCAGGGGCGCCTGGGTGGCTCAGTCAGTTAAGCATGACTTTGGCTCAGGTCATGACCTCAAGGTTTGTGGGTTCGAGCCCTGCATCAGGCTCTGTACTGACAGCTCAGAGCCTGGAGCCTGCTTCAGATTCTGTGTCTCCCTGTCTCTCTGATCCCTTGTTCGTACTCTAGCTCTCTCTCAAAAGTAAATAAACATTAAAAAAAAAATTTTAATACAATTAAATTTTAAAAAAGAAACTGAAAATTTCAAATCCACAAGTAAAGAAACTAACCAGTTAGGTGGTATTCTTAAGTCACTGATCTTACGTAGATCGTCCTTACATTCCAACACAGGAAATATCTGTTTTGCATGTCTCAAGAAAAACGGAAATAAATCATCCACATGAGCTGAAAAATAAAACAGTTCATTAACATATGCAGTCTACATATTATCCATAGACAGACTCAGTGAAACTTTTCCTCTTAGTGAGACAGCTCAGTGGACGCTGCCCCCAGGATAAAAAACCAAGAACTCTGGAGCAAGGAATTCCTTTTCTGAGATCCTGCTGTCATGTTTTCTTCCTAATTTCGCTTACACTTTCTAGAAAAACAGCATTTGGCTGTCAACCCCCATGTTCTACTCCTCCGATATAAACAGGTAAAGATCAGCTGTGGTGAAAGTTAAGTTAAAAATAAAGAACCTGTGGGGCGCCTGGGTGGCTCAGTTGGTTAAGCGTCTGACTTCAGCTCAGGTCATGAGGCTCACGGTTCGTGGGTTCGAGCCCTGCGTCGGGCTCTGCGGTGATAGCCAGCTCAGAGCCTGGAGCTTGTTTCAGATTCTGTATTTCCCTTTCTCTGACCCTCCCCTCCTCATTCTCTCTCTCTCTCCCTCGCTCCTTCTCTCTTTCTCTCTCTCTCTCAGAAATAAATTAAAAAACATTTTTAATTTTTTAAAAAAATTTTTTTTAAAAGAACTGAAAATATAGAGAGAAGACCTATGGTTACTGAACAGAAATGCAGGTGGAAACACTTTACATTTAAAAACTATAACCAAAGCCAAACTGCCATAATGTTCTTACTTTTTTTTTCTTTTAGATCAAGAACTCTGTCCTAATACAAGGGAGAAAAAAGTCAGTGGCAGAAACAAATGGAATTCGCCATGTATTAATTCTATCTTCAGTGAGAGTTCGTTTCACTGTGGCCCTATATACAGCACAGAGTGGAGAACAGAAGGTCAAGGCCCCAGTATTTCTCCTGCCTAAGATATACTGTTAATTTAATAACTAGCTCAGGGACCCACTATAAAAGCAAAACGACCTCAAAGGCCTCCTATGAAAGCACAGAATTATTTACAGAGGATGTTAATAAGCTCTGACCAGAGAAATAAACATGAAGTATGGGAAGATATAAAAGTATGTTCAACACATTTTTAAACAGACTTGTAAAAGTGTCTGAACACTTGCCTGCACTGAAGCAAATATCATTCAAAATAATGTGAATGTCCACATCCAAGGAATGAGACTGCATGATATAATTTCTAAAGCTTATGAATGCTTGATGGAAGAGACGAGCTGCAGGAAACACAAAACCAAAATAGGTAGGGCTTAGTTTTCATTTCATTTCTTATTTATAAGTGCACATATAGAGGGGTGCCTGTTAACTGTTGGATTCGATTTTGGCTCAGGTCATGATCTCACCATTCGAGCCCCACGTTGGGCTCCACACCAGCACCACAGAGCCTTCTTGATTCCCTCCATCTCTCTCTCTCTCTCTCTCTCTATCTATCTATCTAGCCTTCTTGATTCCCTCTCTCTCTCTCTCTCCCTCCCTCCCTCCCTGTCCCTTCCCTCCTCATGCACAGCCTCTCAAAATAAGTAAATAAACTTCTAAAAAGTATATATATACATATCACACCTAACTCATCAAAGTGTCTTTTTTTTTGAGGTGAGGGCAGGGGTCTGCATCTGGTTCATTATGATCTGGCCAGAAGTGAAATCCTAGCACAACAGGAAGGAAAGCTGAACACGCAGCTCCCTTGCTGTGTGTCAAGCGCATCAAGTGCATCTTGCCAAACTCCTGCCAAGACAGACGTCAGGGACGTCTTGCAGACTACAACTATGAACTTATTTCTGGGATGCACTAAGTCTCACACAATACTGACAAAGTTGTAATCTAAGAAGTAGTAAAATATCTCGAATAGAAATGCTAGTAGCCTTACCATCGAGTCCATAATCAGCACCCAGTTTCTGAATTTCTTTCCTCTTGTAAAACTTGTCTAAGATCTTCTTTACTTCATCTGAAAGAAAGATTTGCTTAACATTGGTTTTCCGGATGGAGAAAGGCCCAAAGAGCAAAAGATACTTGAAATCCTAATTCTCAAGCCAACACTACTGAGTGCTGCCAGCACTTAAAGGTTTTAGTTGACCACAAGCTCTTTACAATTTAATAGTGCAATGGACTGTCTAAAAAAATTATAGAATCAAATAATAGAATACTCCTGTTACACTACAGAGGAGTAAGCAAGGCACCACACCACATGGTCCCTAGCCTCCGTCAGGCCACTTTTAGATAACCATATTCTGTTTCATTTACTTACAACCAATCTAAACATCTAAAAGTGAGCGGTTAAAAAGTACCTAGGAAGACAACCAATAATGCAAGGACCAGATCACCACGTTTTTATGCAAACGACTAAAGAGGTCAGGGATGATCTTTAATTTGAAGAGGATGGTTTTAAGAAGAACAGGGGCGCCTGGTTGGCTCAGTCAGTTAAGCGTCCGACTTCGGCTCAGGTCGGGGCACCTGGGTGACTTAGTCGGTAACGCGTCCGACTTTGGCTCAAGTCATGATCTCACGGTTCGTGGGTTCGAGCCCCGCATCCGGTTCTGTGTTGACAGCCAGCTCAGAGCATGGAGCCTGTTTCGGATTGTGTGTCTCCTTCTCTCTCTAACCCTCCCCTACTCACGCTGTCTCCCTCTCTCTCTCTCAGAAATAAATAAAACGTTAAAAAAAAAAAAAGAAGAACTGACTACACTTATATTGTTCTAGATGGCATAACCAAAGCCAATGGGAAGTGAGGGATGCAAATTTCAGTGGAACTTATACAAGAACTTCTAACAATTACAAGAGTGAAAAGAAGCTGCCTCAAAAAAGTACCCTCCCTGTCAATGAAAGTATTCAAATTAAGGCTTAGAAAACTATTTCAAGGGTGACAGTGGAGAATCACTGTGCTGTAGGGGAACCTGAGTTAGATGTCTGCTGAGAAAAGAGGCCACTATAAATCAATAATGTCATAAATGAAAATACTTTAATCAATCAAGCTGGAATTATATTAACACTGTACAAGTTAAATGCCACTGCATTATTCCATAGAGATAAACATTCTACTGATCCATGCACACACGTTGTATTGCTGGGAAGACAGGCAAAAATGGAGAATACAGTGTTTGCCCACAAAACACAGAAAGGCCATCCAAAAAATAAAAATGGAAGGAAAACTTCCAAACACATTCTATGAGACTAGCATTATTTTGATTCCAAAACCAGACAAAGAGCCCACCAAAAAGAATTACAGGCCATTATTCCTGATGAACATGAATGCAAAAAAATCTCAACAACATCAAATTCAACAGCCCATTAAAAGAATTATTCACCACAATCAAGTGGGATTTATTCCTGAGCTGCAGGGATGGTTCAATATTCACAAATCAAGCAATGTAATATGTCACATTAATAATGATCCTTGGGGTGCCTGGTGGCTCAGTCAAGTGTCCGACTTTGGCTCAGGTCATGATCTCACAGTTCATGAGGTCAAGCCATGCATCAGACTCGCTGCTGTCAGCATGGAGTCCACTTTAGATCTTCTGTCCCTCTCAATCTCTGCCCCCTCCCCCACTGGTGCCATCTCAAAAATAAATAAACATTTAAAAAAAAGAAGAACCACATGATCCTCTCAATAGACACAGGAAAAGCATTTGACAAAATACAGCATCCATTTTGATAAAAAGTCTCAATAAACTAAAGATGGAAGGAATATATTTCAACATCATAAAAGCCACACAAAAGACCCACAGCTAATAACAACCTAAGTGGGCAAAAACTAAGAGCTTTTCCTCTAGAATCAAGAACAAGACCGGAATGTCCACTCTTATCAGTGTTATTTAACACAGAACTGGAAGTCTTAGCCTCAGCAATCAGACAACAACAACAACAAAAATAAAAGGCATCCAAATTGGTAAGGAAGTAATCAAACTTTCACCATTTGCAGAAAACTATGTAGAAAACCCAAAAGACCCAACCAAAAGTTACTAGAACTGACGCACAAATTCAGTAAAGCCACAAGATATAAAATCAACATACAAAAATCTGTTGCATTTTTATAGAACAATAATGAAGCAGCAGAAAGAGAAGTCAAGGAATTCATTCCATTTATAATTGCACCAAAAACCATAACATACCTAGGAATAAACCTAACCGAAGTTCAAGGTAAAAGATCTGTACGCTGAAAACTACAGAAAGCTTATGAAAGAAACTGAGAAAGACACAAAGAAATGGAAAAACATTCCACATTCATAGAATGGAAGAACAAATATTGTTCAAATGTCCATACTACCCAAAGCAACCTACACATATAATGCAATCCCTATCAAAATACCAACAGCATTTTTCACACTGCTAGAATAAACAATCCTAAAATTTGTATGGAACTACAAAAGATATAAAATAGCCAAAGCAATCTTGAAAAAGATAAGCAAAGCTGGAGGCATGACAATTGCAGACTTCAATCTATGTGACAAGAGAGTATCAAGAGAGTATGGTACTGGCACAAAAACAAACACATAGATCAATGGGAACAGAACAGAAAACCCAGAAATGGACCCACAACTACATGGTCAACTAATCTTTGACAAAGCTGGAAAGAATATCCAATGGAAAAAAGTTGCTTCAACAAATGGTGCTGGGAAAACTGGACAGTAACATGCAGAGGAATGGAACAAGTTCCAACACTTTCTTAAACCATCACAAAAAATAAATTCAAAATGGATGAAAGACCTAAATGTGAGACAGGAAATCATCAAAATCCTAAAGGAGAACACAGGCAGCAACCTCTGTGACCTTAGCTGCAGCAACTTCTTATATGTCACCAGAGGCAAGAGAAACAAAAGCAAAAATGAACTACTGGGACTTCAACAACATAAAAAGCTTCTACTCAGTGACGGAAATGATCAACAAAACTAAAAGGCAGCCAAAACACGAGAAGATGTTTGCAAATGATGTATCTGATAAAGGATTAGTATCCAAAATCTACAAAGGACTTAGCAAACTCAACACCCAAGAAACAAATAATCCAGTGAAGAAATGGGCAAAAGACACGAATAGACACTTGCAAAGAAGACATCCAGATGGCGAACAGAAATATGAAAAGATGCTCAACATCACTCATCATCAGGGAAACACAGTCAAAACCACAATGAGATAACACCTCATTCCTGTCAGAATGGCTAAAATTATATATAAGAAACAAAAGCTGTTGGAGAGAATGAGGAAAAAGGAGAACCTTCTTACACTGCTGATGGGAATGCAACTGGTGCAGCCACTCTGGAAAACAGTATAGAGGTTCTTCAAAAAGTTAAAAACAGAACTACCCTACCATCCAGCAATTGCACTAGGTATTTACCCAAAAGACAGAAAAATACAGATTCAAAGGGAATTATGCACCTCAATGTTTAGAGTAGCATTATTAACAAGGGCCAAGCTATGGAAAGAGCCCAAATATCCATTTACTGATGAGTGGATAAAGATGCGGTAAGCACATACGTGCAAGAGCGCTTGCGCGCGCACACACGTGCACGCACACACACACACACAGAGAATGGAATAATACTCAGCCATCGAAAGGAATGAAATCTTACCATCTGCAACAATGGGGATGGAACTACACAGTGTATCATGGTAAACAGAGTATGTCAGAGAAAGACAAATATCATATGATTTCACTAATATGTGGAATTTAATAAACAAAAGAGATGAACATATGGGATGGGGGTAAAAAGAGAAGGAAACAAACTATGAGAGACTCTTAGAGAACTGAGGGTTGATGAAGAAAAGGGAGTGAGGGATGTGCTAGATGGGAGATAGGTATTAAGGGAGGCATTTGTTATGATGAGCACTGGGTGTTACAAATAATGAATCACTGACTTCTGCTCCTGAAACCAATATTGCACTGTATGTTAACTAACTAGAATATGAACATATTTTTGAAAAAAAATATAAAATCAATACAGAAACTTGTTTAATGGTTTTAGGTTTTCAGTTTCACAAGATAAAAAGTTCTGGAGATCTGTTTCACAGCAATGTGAATATACTTTACCACTACTGACCTGTACACCACAAATTAAGATGGTAAGTTTTATTATGTATTTTTATTACAATCTTAAGATAAATATTAATACCAATAATTACATTATTAAAATTATTTTAATAGTATTACATTATTAAAATTACCCAAAATTAAAGACCTTCCAACTCCGAGTTAAGTGAAATAGCCTAACATTGTCTTTGAAGAACTGGTTAAAGAATAGCATATACTGGGGCACCTGGGTAGCTCAGTCAGTTAAGCGTCCAGACTCTTGATTTTGGCTCATATCATGATCTCACAATGGTGGGACTGACTGCTACCCGCTCTGTGCTGCCAGCTCAGAACCTTCCTGGGATTCTTTCTATCTCTTTCTCTCCCTCCCTCTGTCACTCCTCTGCCTGCACACTCTCTCTCTCTCCCTTTCTCAAAATGAAAAAATAAGCTTAAAAAAAAAAAAAACAAAAGAATAGCATTACTATGAGTTCCATCACATTTTTCAGTAAAAGTATTGTACTTCTTGGGGCTCCTGAGTGGCTAAGTCAGTTAAGCTTTCAGACTCCAGCTCAGGTCACGATCTCACAATTCGTAGGTTCAAGCCCTATATCAGGCTCTGTGCTGACAGCTCAGAGCCTGGAGTCTGCTTTGGATTGTGTCCTCCTCTCTCTCTGCCCCTCCCCTACTTGCACTCTCTTTGTCAAAAGTAAAGTTTTTAAAAAAATTTAAAAGTATTGTACTTCTGTCCCAAAAAGCAAGCTTCAGCCCACAGTATGCCGTCACTCCCCCAGAGCTTCATTTGGTCTGAGGAAATTCCCTGTCTCTTATCATCCGGAAACTAAAGAGGTACAGCCCTATCATCTGAAATTCGGCCTGAAAACATTTGCATGCCTCCCTGTCAAACCCATCCAAAGTTAGTTTTAGGAACAAAACACACTGTCACTTGCTGATGCTTTAGCATCCTTTCTCTCTGGAGTGCTGGATGATCAGGATACATACCACCTTTGGTAAGGACACCCTTATCGTATTATTTTTTTTTCATGTTTCTTTATTTTTGAGAGAGAGTGAGAGCGAGCACGAGTGGGAGAGGGTCAGAGAGGAGGGAGACACAGAATCTGAAGCAGGCTCCAGGCTCTGAGCTAGCTGTCAGCACAGAGCCTGATGCGGGGCTCGAACGGTGAGATCATGACCTGAGCCGAAGTCGGACGCTTAACCGCCTGAGCCACCCAGGCGCCCCACACCCTTATCATATTCTAACCTGTATTACATTTGGTTATCCATTCATCCTTTCTCCCCGCGAGACTGTAGGTTTCTGGAGCCTAAGAGACCTGGATCTGTGTCTGGTTCCTCCTCTTGGCAATTACCACACAGCCTGATGGTGTCTGGGTGGCATCGATAGAAAATCTTTAAAGAAACCTTCCTCCGGCCTTTCACGGACACCTCCCTTGCCCCTTCTCAGGAGCAACAGTTGAGCCGGGGAGAAGGAACGAAGAAGGATGCTAGAAAAGGCGGCCGTCCACCTAACGACGTAAGAAAGGCGAATCGTCCATCAGAAGAGGGTTTAAACTATTCAGAGAGTAGCGAAAGGGAAAAGACCACTTCTGTGGCGACATACAAAAGGATCAGCAAGGCGCAGCCCCAAGCCTGGAGGGGCTCACAAACCAGCGCGGTAGGCAAACACTGACAGACACGATGACAACGCTCGAGGGGACCCAGGGTCTCCAGGGAACGGGGGTGCGGCTTCCTCGGGGCCACGCCTCAGCCCTGCAGACATCCCCGCCGCCCTAACTCCCGCACTCACTCTTGTCCAGAGGGCGGGTGAGCTCGGCCCCGACGTCGCCATCCGCGCTGGGGCCCTGAGGTTTCACAGTCAGCGGCACGAACAAGGACGTGTTCGGGGCTTTGGAGCCTCCTGAGGCAGAGGAGGAGGCGGAGGCAACGGCAGACAGGCGCCCTAAAGCCCCGGGAAGGGGGTCAACGTGGGCACGAAGGGCAGAGCGGACGGCTGCCCGGTGGCCAGCCCGGCGCCCCACAGGGAGCCGAGCCCACAACAGGGCACACCGGGGGAAGGACATCGAGGCCGCACGGCCTAAAAGAGGCTGGCTGGAGCGGCCTAGGACTTGGCGGTTGACAATGACGCGCCCCGCCGGCGCCTACAATCCAGAAAGACCCAGACCGAGCAGGGAGCTGCCCAGGATAACGCCCGATCAATAAGGAGAAGGTAGTGTCGTGAGGTTGCTCATAAAGAAGAGAAAAGGCTTAGAAATAAAACCCATAAGAGGTAAAGTTCTTATTTTCTCTCTCTTTTTCATTATTGATTGGGCCACCTTTCTCTTTTTTTCTTTATTCCCAGAAAATAAACAGGCACCATTGGAGATGGCACAGAGGAGGGGAGGGGCCTGTGAGCGGCGTCACGTGACGCAGTCTGGCGCTGTAGGGGAGCGCGCGTGCAGAAGCACGTGGGCACCGCGGGGAGCCGCGCGGGCGAGACCAGTGGTGGGGGGTGCTTCTGCGGTGGGTACCAGCGTGGCTTGCTGTCTATAGCACTGAAGAGCGTTTCTCAAGTTTCTTGGATTATTAATTCGTTTTCTATTAGAATGGCGTTAGGGAGCATATCTTGATCTGACTTTCAGGAATGTTGCTAAGGAATTTTTTTCTGCAAGTTCCTAGGTAAACGCCTTGTATGACACTTGTGTAAGTGCTCGTTTTTTTTAAAAGAATATGAGCAGTTTGTGTACATCGTCCACGCAGCTGAGATGTCACAACCGCATAGCACTAAAATATGTCCTCAGTACCCCAGACATTCCTTTCATTTGCATAGGTTGAATACTGTGTCATAGGAGTTTGCAACATGTTAATTCAAAATATGCTGCTATATTTTCCGCATCTCTCTCATACCTAAAATATAAAGATCTTGCAGCTTGAAGGGACGTGTCATGTGATATGAAATAGCGTGTGTCAAATAGGGTATCAGACAATTTGCTAATGTACCTTTCACATTACATAGATACACATATATATGTATGTATACATTTATTGGGTTTTTTTAATGTTTATTTTTGAGACAGAATGTGAGCCGGAGACAGAACAGAGGGAGGGAGGGAGGGAGACACAGAATCCGAAGCCAGCTCCAGGCTGTGAGCTCCATCTCCTAGACCAAGAAGAGATCATGACCTGAGCCAAAGTCGAAGTCTTAACGGACTGAGCCTATATATATTTGTTTTTTAGTAAATTCTAGCCCCAAGATGAGGCTGGAACTCAGGACCCTAGATCAAGAGTCGAATGCTCAACGATTTAGCCAGCCAAATGCCCCCACAGAATGTATTTCAGACATCAGAATAGATAACAGTAGACTACAGTAAGTAGATAACCCCTTGCTTCAGATTGTGTCTCTTTATCCCTTACCCGATAGTGCGGTCTCTGTCTCGGTCTCTGTCTCTCTCAAAAGAATCTTAAAAAAAAAAAAAAAAAGTGACACACATTTTCTACTCCCTAAGGTTCCGCACCACTAACCCCTGCTTTGTTCAAGGGTAAAATGTAGTTTTCAAACGTTAGGTTCATCAGAATCATCTGGAAAGCTTGTTAAAAACAAAATTGTTGGTGGGCGCCTGGGTGACTTAGTCGGTTAAGCGTCCGACTTTCGCTTAGGTCATGATCTCGCGGTTCGTGGGTTCGAGCCCCGCGTCGGGCTCTGTGCTGACTGCCAGCTCAGAGCCTGGAGCCTGTTTCAGTCTGTGACTCCCTCTCTCTCTGACCCTCCCCTGCTCACGCTGTCTCTTTCTCTCCGTCTCTGTCTCACCTAGAAATAAATAAAACATTTTTAAAAACCACAAAATTGTTGGGGTCCTACTCCCAGAGTTTCTGTTTCAGTAGGTTTGGGGGGGAGCCTAGGAGTTCTCATTTCTAACTTGTTTCCAGGTGATGTTGAGCCTGCTGATGTGGGAGTCACATCTGAGAACCACTACTCTGGATTATTGTTCCATCAGGGCAGGGCCAATGAAATAGCACAGACGCCGTTGGGGCGCCTGGGTGGCTTAGTCGGTTAAGCGTCCGACTTTTACTCAGGTCATGATCTCGCGGTTCATGGGTTCGAGCCCCGCGTCGGGCTCTGTGCTGACTGCCAGCTCAGAGCCTGGAGCCTGTTTCAGTCTGTGACTCCCTCTCTCTCTGACCCTCCCCTGCTCACGCTGTCTCTCTCTCCTAGAAATAAATAAAACATTAAAAAAAAAAAAAAAAGAAATAGCAGAGACGCCGTACATTTATGCTGAGTGTATGCATAATACAGATATACATGGGGGGGAGTGGAGGAAGTAAAAACTCAGGTGGTAGGGAATAAAATAAGCAGGCTCTCTCTCATTTGCCTTTGCTGTTAATGTTAACAAAATCTGGTCTAGAACACTTCACAGAAGCACATCCTTGTATATCTCTCCCTTCACATCTTGCCTACCAAGTTCCGTAGTTTCTGGTATTTTTCCAATGTAAGTTTATCTTGACAAATACTAAATCATTTATCTTAAGATTTTTTTTTTTTTAAGATTACCTCTTAGAATCAGGGAATATTGGAGTAGCAAGAGGTCTTAGAGATTACCTGGTCCAGTTTCCCCAAACTAAGGGAAGGGACAACTACGAGATGCATTTGTAGGATTTGTAGACAGCACCGTCACAGTCCTGCTCTGTCTTTCTTGCTCTCCCTCAGGGTCTGATAAAACCCCTAGGGAGCCTAGTCTGTTTCAAACCTTTACTCTAATACTGAGGTGCATAATCATTCTTATCTGTAATTTTATTACATTTAGACTTGTTGCAGGATCGTTGAGCATGATGGTCAAGAAAGAATTCTTTAATTTTTTTTAATGTTTATTTTTGAGAGACAGAGCACAAGTGAGAGAAGGGCAGAGAGAGAGGGAGACACAGAGTCTAAAACAGGCTCTGGGCTGTCAGCACAGCCTGACATGTGGCTCAAACTCATGAACTGTGAGATCATGACCTGAGCCAAAGTTGAACACCTAACCAACTGAGCCACTGGGGTGCCCCCGTGCATCTGACTCTTGATATTGGTTCAGGTCATGATCTCATGGTCATGGGATTGAGCCCCACATCGGGCTCCCCACTAAGCATGAAATCTGCTTGGGATTCTCTTTCTCCCTCTCTCTCTGCCTCTCCCCTGCACGCATCCCCCCTCCTCTCAAAATAAATCAATAACCTTTTTAAAAAATGCTTATTTAAAAAAACATTTAACTTGGCTTAAATACTGAATAAGTTGCAGCTGGTTCCACTAAAGTCAATCAATTTGTTCTCCACTGTCCGTTTTTACCTGGGACACCTGTGGGGAAATCTAAAGTGTGTGGTTTAAGCCCAGGGAAGGGTGATCTTTGCTCCCTGATAGTGAGGGTAGGAGGAGCAGGAGCCGACGGTGCTGGAGGCATGGAGGATGGTATAGGAGCCAGTTTCGGAAGTCGGCCTGGCCTAGCCCACCCATGACAGTGTAAGATCAGGAGGGGAGAGGGGGAGACACAGTAGGTGGCAGGCATGCTGCCCGCAAGGCTGGAGGCAGATAAAAGCCCAGGAGGCAGTAAAGAGGACTCCTCGCCTAAAACTCCTCAGCCTGACAAATGAGCAGATGCACGTTTTCTTTTTTCCACCAACAAAAGGTGAAAATAGGCAGTTTGTGTTGGGCCGGAGAAGACCAGGAGCCCCCCACCAGCCAAAAAAAAAAAAAAAAGGAGTTGGGCAGCTGCTTGGGAATATTCCTTAAAGTCCCTTTCCTGAGGTAAACTTACCAAACAATTGGCTCAAATTATCTTCGCCATTAACCCAAGAAATAAATGATGGAGAAAACCCCACATAGAACAGGAGTCAGGAAACGTTCATCCAGTCTTCTCAAGATACATTCCAGATCAAGGGGCGCCCGGGGGGCTCAGTCGGTTAAGCGTCCGACTTGAGCTCAGGTCATGATCTCGTAGTTCATGAGTTGGAGCCCTGTGTCGGGCTCTGTGCTGACAACCCAGAGCCTGGCGCCTGCTTTGGATTCTGCGTCTCCCTCTCCCTATGCCTCTTCTTGCTCATATTCTGTCTCTGTCTCTGTCTGTCTCTCAAATATGAATAAACATTTTTTAAAAAGATATATTCCAGGGGCGCCTGGGCGGCTTAGTCGGTTAAGCGTCCGACTTTTGCTTAGGTCATGATCTCGCGGTTCGTGGGTTCGAGCCCCGCGTTGGGCTCTGTGCTGACTGCCAGCTCAGAGCCTGGAGCCTGTTTCAGCCTGTGACTCCCTCTCTCTCCGACCCTCCCCTGCTCACGCTGTCTCTCTCTCTCTCCTAAAAATAAGAATAAAACATTAAAAAAAAAATTAAAAAGATATATTCCAGACCCGACACACAAAAAGCAAACAGAGGCTAGTGACCAGAAAAACAGGGAGGCATACATAGCACCTGAACAGCCACCTGTTTACAAGAGAGCTGTGTACCTTGGGGGTTGAGTTTCTATCTCTTATATCCCAACAGCTTTGGGGTGCTTTTGTTGAAATCCAAATTGACTCCAGTGTGCTGGGAGATAGCCTAAGAGGGAATCCTTTGGGACTGAGGAAGCGATCCCGTAGTCAATTTCTACAGAACAAGGAGAGTAGGTTAACTACCTAGGAGTCCTTTACCAAAATCCCCTTTAGCTTCTGAATGGCATCCCATCAGGAATA
Source organism: Proteles cristata cristata (assembly GCA_017311185.1). Lineage (NCBI taxonomy): Eukaryota > Metazoa > Chordata > Mammalia > Carnivora > Hyaenidae > Proteles > Proteles cristata. The sequence goes on from JAESUZ010000087.1 coordinate 95,749, forward strand.
TTGGCAAAGTTTCCTGGGGTTCAGAGTGGAGGTAGGCATCCCTCTGTCTCAACTGCTCTGACAGCTTTGTACCCCCTGAGAAGGGATGTCGACCTCCCTTTGCTTCCCCATTGCATTCTGGACTACAGCGGGTGCCAGTGAATGGACTGAAATGCCACAGAGATATGGGCTTCCTCTTTCCATTTTGGGGGAACCAATGTATGCAGCGACTGACAGTAATACCCTTTGTAAGTCTCCAGATCTAGTATTAATGTGTGGGGCAGAGGTCCTGGCCTTTGTTAAGAAGGAGCAGCTATTTTCTATCATATTAAGCATCACAAAACTAAGCTAGAAGTACTTTTCAATCTGAGAACAGGACTGGGAATGCCAAACAGCACATGGGTAAGGGTGGATGAGAGACATAAGAAAATGAAAGGATAGAATTCCTGTCTAATCCAGGCAATTTTCTTGTGAGTTTTAGCCATGATCCAGTCCCAAGGGAGTGGTCCTCTGTTGGGTGAGTGCCCCAATTGGTAATAGCTCTGACTGGTCCCTTTCAGGAAGCACACAGTCGGACATACCTTGGATTTTATGCTCACTGAGGGATCACACTGGGTTATTTAGGAAGAAACCTGATACAGGAGCCTTAAGATAAGCAGTCATCCTAATAGCATGTATGGCCATCCTGTGCCTGAGGAGAATACAAGTATTAATAGGTAAAACAGGGAGAGCCTGATGTTTCTGAGCCCAACGTTCCAATCCAGGCCAAGGTACTGGTGTCCAGCCAGGTGGCAGGAGTTTGTCCCTCCCCGTAGTGTAGCTATGGGCAAGAGGTTCTGTCCTGAGCACTCATGAAAGACATGTTCTGAAAGGTTATACTATTCAGTACATCTCCAAAAAGGAGCAAGTTAAGAAACAAAGATTGGGGATAAAGATGACTTACCAAGCCACATCAAGGCTCTTGGATTCATTCCATAATCCACATATGGGCCACCGACCCTGCGGGACCATTGAGCTCAGTCAGGAAGGAATTCTTGAGGTGTTTTACAATGCAACTTTGTAAGTTTATTTAAGTAGCACAGGGACAGCCCTCCTCCCCCCCCCCCCAGGCAGAAGGAGCTGCACTTCTGTTACATGAAGCTGGTGATTATATGCTTAGTGTTCAGAGGAGGGAACGTACATAGATTATAAATGTTTTCTTCTGGGGCATGTGGGTGGCTCAGTCAGTTGAGCATCCGACTTTGTCTCAGGTCATGATCTCGCTCTGTGCTGACAGCTCAGAGCCTGGAGTCCGCTTCAGATTCTGTGTCTTCCTCTCCCTCTGCTGCTCCCCTGCTCGTGGTCTGTCTCTCTCTCAAAATAAATAAATGTTAAAAAATAATAAAAAAGAATAAAATAAATGTTTTCTTCAAATTTCTACTTGGAAAACTACTTTCACAAGATTTCTCTGGTGCTCATCATTCAGCTCAATATTAACTGGGTGAGATGTACAGGCAGTCATGAGACCAGAGTGTAGCAAACAGCATGTAATTGATCCTTATCGAAACTGTGCAGGCTGTAGGTCAGCCATCCGGGGTAATGGTGAACATTTTTCTGTTTCTGTCCCTCATCAGACTCACCTTTTTTCTAAAGGAGGACACCTAATTTTATAATCACTAGGAAAATAAGGTTCATTCATGTATTCACATGCTGAGTGTGTATTCTATAATAAGCACAAAGTACACCCAAACAGGACTGAGCCAAGAGGCTTAAAACCCATAAAATTCAGAAGTCTTTTATGAAAGTGTGGTGAGCACAGTCCTGGAGGCAGCACAACAAGGAAACATCTAGGTCTTGGACTTCGAGATGGAAACAGTGGCAAGACTGGCCAGGAGAGCCTTGCTGTAAAAGCTAGTGGGGTGCTGGCTGGAGAGAGGTATTCTCCTGGCGCTGTTTTGTAGTATTTGAGCTTTCCCCTGCAACTGAGTCACTAAAAGATTTTTGATAGGGGAGTGACATAAGAATTATGCTCATCGAAGGCCCCAACCCTAAAAAAAGGATGTATGTAAGAGGGCATGTTTTCCTCATTATGCCTTTGTTTGAAACGTAAGATATGATACATTCCAATCCAGGCTAGACTAAGCCCCTGGAGAATGCTTTTATGCAAGTTCGACAGATTCTGTTGAATATAAAAGGAGTGAAATTAAAGACTTTACTGACTCACTTGGTACTTAGACTTGAGTATTCTAACTACTTGCCCCATGTCGATGAATGGGTCAGGAATATGCCACTGTGGCATAAACATTTTGAGTAGAAGGCATTTGAGTTCCTGAAATCCTCTGCCTAAAAATCAAAGCCTCCCAGAAGAACTTGTCATAAATCCCCTCTCAGGGAGCAACCAGGGAAGATGATCTCATCACTAGTGGTGACATGGTTGGCATGATGCCTAAACAGACTTTTGTCACAAAATGATTATAGCTACCATCAATTCTCATTTATCTTTCTTAAATCACATGCTTTCCCATAAGTGTCCTTTCTACCCCCAACTTCCTCTGTTAAGTCGTTTATAAGTGTCTTTTTACTCCCTTTCCCCTATCAAGATGATCTATAAGGCCCCAAATTCTAACTATCCCTTTAAGTCACATTTTTGTGAATTCCTTCATACTCATTAAGTCCATCTTTTCGGCAGGCTCCCAAACACAGAATCCAAGAGGGTAGGCAAAAAGCTTTTCCTCCCCAACAATTCAAAACACTGCCAGCCACTTGTTCTTTTTCTAATTATGTACTTTCCCCTTTTCCCCCTTTTATGATTTCAAAATAATAAGAAAACTTCTTTGGGAGCTGCTTCTCAAATTCAAAAAAGCCGAAGTTAGAATTGGTTAAGTGTTCTAGTTTTTTTTTTTTTAATTTTTTTTAATGTTTATTTTTGAGAGAGACAGAGTGTGAGCGGAGGAGGAGCAGAGAGAGAGGAGACACAGAATCTGGAGCAGTTGTCAGCACAGAGCCTGACGTGGGGCTCAAACCCACGGACAAGATCACGGCCTGCGCCAAATTTGGACACCCAACCGACTGAGCCACCCAGGCACCCCAAGTGTTCTAGTTTTTGTTTTTTTACTTTTTTAATAGTTTGAGACAGAGACAGAGCATGAGCAGTGGAGGGGCAGAGAGGGAGACACAGAGTCCAAAGCAGGCTCCAGGCTCCAAGCTGTCAGCACAGAACCTGATGCGAGGCCTGAAGCCTGAGCCAAAGTCAGACGCTTAACTGACTGAGCCACCCAGGCGCCCCTCTAGTTTTTAATGTAATGATCGCATTTAAAGGAAATTGTAATGTTGGATTCCTAGAATTTGTCACTGTGGTTTCTTTAAAAGCCCAGGGCACTGATTTTACAAACTCCAAAAACCTTAGTTTAGGTACTCTTTGTTTAGAATTAACATCTTTTAGATGTTAACACATCCATGTTTATGTGTAACTGAAAAACTATGAATGTGACAAATTGTTGCTTTTTGATCTTTAGAATTGAGAATTGCATGGTAAAATAGATAGGGAATGTGTGAGTAGGGAAAGTAGATAATTTACCAATAATTCTTGAAAGAAAACTTGTTAGAGAACTCTAGATGCTGGCGAGGATGTGGAGAAACGGGCACCCTCCTGCACTGTTGGTGGGAATGTAAACTGGTACAGCCCCTCTGGAAAACAGTGTGGAGGTTCCTAAGGAAACTAACAATAGAACTCCCCTATGACCCAGCAATAGCACTGCTAGGAATTTACCCAAAGGATACAGAAATGTTGATGCATAGGAGCACATGTACCCCAATGTTCATAGCAGCACTCTCCACAATAGCTAAAACATGGAAAGAGCCTAAGTGTCCATCCACAGATGAATGGATCAAGAAGATGTGGTTTATCTATACCATGGAATACTACATGGCAATGAGAAACAATGAAATCTGGCCATATGTAGCAACATGGATGGACCTTGGAGGGTGTTAATGCTGAGCGAAATAAGTCAGGCAGAGAAAGACAAATATCATATGTGTGCACGTATAGGAGGATTAGGAGGAACTTAACAGAGGACCAAGGGGGAGAAGAAGGGCGGAAATGGTGGGGGAAAGGGAGAGAGGCAAACCATGAGAGACTCTTGAATGCTGACAAAAACTGAGGACTGATGGATGTGGGGGGGGAGGAGGGATGGGCATGGAGGAGGGCACTTGTGGGGATGAGCACTGGGTGTTATGTGGAAACTAATTTGACGATAAACTATTTGAAAAAAAAAAAAAAAAGAAAACTTGTTAGAGTGTGTAAACTGAACATGACTGCCTAATCAGAAGGGCTGTTTAAGAATTGTTAAAATTCTAGTTTTTCTAAAAACGGATGTAACTTTAAAAAAAATTTTTTTTAATGTTTTTTATTTATTTCTAGGAGAGAGAGAGAGACAGCGTGAGCAGGGGAGGGTCAGAGAGAGAGGGAGTCACAGACTGAAACAGGCTCCAGGCTCCGAGCTGGCAGTCAGCACAGAGCCTGACGTGGGGCTCGAACCCACGAACCGCGAGATCATGACCTAAGCGAAAGAAGGACACTTAACCGACTAAGCCACCCAGGCACCCCAAAACGGATGTAACTTTTAATTCATGAAGTTCTTGCTATCAGAAATTCAAAATGATTCAGCTTTGACACTCGTATTTTTTTTTTTTTTACGTTATGCTTTAAAAAGTTCAAAGCTACAAGATAAAATTCTTCACTAGTGAGGGAAACAACTATTGACATGGCTTAGACAGTGGTTCTCAACCCTGGATAGGTTTTTCAATGCTGATATCCTGGCCCTGGGTAGGACCTGGCATGGTTATTTTAAAAAACTAAAGTGATATGAACCTGCAGCCAAGGTTGAGAACCACTGTACTAGATATTGTATAGATACTATACTTTATTTATTTACTTTAGAGAGAGTGTAAGTGGGGGATGGCAAGAGAGAGGGGGAGAGAATCTTAAGCAGACTCCACCCTCAGCATGGAGCCAGACACGGTACTCAATCTCACTACCCTGATATCATGACCTGAGCTGAAATCACGAGTTGGGTCACTAAACTGAGTCACCCAGGCGCCCCTGTACTTTTTTAAAAAATTATTTAAGTAATCTCTACACCAAACATGGGGCTCCAACTCACAACTCTTGACAAGAGTCACACACTACTCACCGAGCCTGCCAGGTGCCCCTGTACTTTTTACTAAAGACACAAATTTCCTTTACAGTTTATTTCTCATTAGCTAGGTTTTTACTCAGTTCACTAAATACCAATTTCAAATGTTAATTCTTCAAATTGGTTATGCAACAAAGTTTCAAGCAAAGTGAATAAGCATCCTATTTATAACAGTGTTGTAAGCCACCTAATTAAAAGCATTACGGGGTGCCTGGGTGGCTTAGTCGGTTAAGCATCCGACTTTCGCTTAGGTCATGATCTCGCCGTTCGTGGGTTCGAGCCCCGCGTCGGGCTCTGTGCTGACTGCCAGCTCAGAGCCTGGAGCCTGTTTCAGTCTGTGACTCCCTCTCTCTCTGACCCTCCCCTGCTCGCACTGTCTCTCTCTCTCCTAGAAATAAAAATAAAAAAACATTTAAAAAAAATAAATAAAAATAAAGGCATTACATATAATTATTTGATATTGAAACTGACAAAATTTATAAAAACTTGTCACTATTATAGCTTCCTAAACTATGAGCAATCCTGTCTTCAACGATAAATCTGATAATGAGGTTTGAGAGTAGAACTCTTTTAATGATTCAAATAGCAAGTTCTGTTACCATTTCAAATACTTTATTATACATCATGGTTGCACAGTTTGAGGCTGGTTAAATACAATTGGTTTTCAAAATTTCTTTGAGTACTTCCTAATTACTACATGCAAGTGACCATGAAAATATTTGGCATTTTTAAATTCTGAAACTCTGAACAGGCACTTACATGAAGGAAACATTACCATTCACAGATAGCCACATTTAAAACAGATGCTCCAGCACATGGTACATGGAACGTTTTGCCAGTAAAGAAGTTGGTTACTGACCGTTTTATCAAAGTGCCACAGTAGTAAACAGGTTTAAAGAAATGTAATTTAGGTTACTTATAGGCTTACTCATAAAGTAAGGTTAACTGACAAGATTTGCGCTGAAGTGTATAAAAAAATATTGGTACAAAACCCAGTGAACCCTAAGTGAAAGTAGTTTCACGCAGCAGGCTTCATTTTAGTTCCTACATCCCACGTTTAGCGTAGCTGAGATCAGACCCCATATATATGAACAGATGACTGAAACCTTCTTTTTGGAGACTTTGAACTAATGACTTGAATTTAATGTTACCAAAATTTAAACAGAGTGGGTGAAGTTTAAATCGGAGTGTGAACTAGCCGAAGTTCCAGTTTACCAAATATGAAATTGTCCAGATCTAGATAACTACATGCTTCACAGGTCCTCCTGAGTTCCTGATCCTCAAATTTTCCCCTAGCAGGGGAAGAGAATATTTGTGAAGGCAAGAATATTCAATTTGTATATATGTGGCAAAAAGATGCCTTAAATTAAAAAAAAAAAAAATTCAAAGTATTTGTGGAAAAATTATATAGTTCTAACAAATTTTAAAATGCCAACAGAGAGTCCATTCAACACTGCAGAAAACATACACAGTGGTACCTGCTGGATGGCAGAGGCACAAACAGTTACTTAATATGGCAAAAAAGAAAAAGAAAGAAAAAGAAAGCGAGGGGAGAGGAAGGGAGGGAGGGAGGAAGGCAGGGGACGGGGAGAAGGGGGGAGACAAACAGAGAGGAAGATAGGAAGGAAAGGAGAGAGGGCGGGCACTAAAAGAAAGAGTAGGAAGGAAGGAGAGTGCAGGCAAGCAGGCTACGGGGAGATGCCACAATCTCTTGGGAAGTAAGTTTAACATTCACACCACAGAAGGCTTCAAAGAGGATACAATTCAGGAAGCCAGGGAATAATAGACTAAGAAACACCTACAGTGAAACACTCCATGTTCATTTTCCAAACACACATGTAGAAACATAAATGTAGTTTTCAAAAATATTGAGATGCCATGTTTTAAATCTCTGCAGGATGTAAGGTCCACATTTTTCTATTTTTATTTAAACACAAAATATTTAATTTTTTGCATGTAGAGAATAAGAGGTAATTATTAGCATGAAAAAGGAGAAAAGTATTTATAATCAACATTACGAAGAAAGCAAAATTACAAATACCAGCCTACTCATGTGAAAATCTTTAATGTTTATGTTGATACATATCTGAGTGCTTATCATTAAATCAAAGTGTGCAGTAAAAAAAAAAAAAGAAAAAAAATGGCAGCTTAAGAAAGTTCCAGTGTTTCAAAGAAAGCGCTATTTTTAATGTATACACATGAAGAACATTTAGTTGTATCATAAAATAAGTGCAGCGCTGTAAGAGAAAGGAAGACTATTATAAATGGAGTTTTGGCCTTTCCCCACCCTACAAGCTGCAACCATCTTTAACCTGCTGAACTTAATCTCAATGGATATAGGAGTTTTTGTTTTTCTTTTTTTCTCCTGTTCAGTTCACATTTCAGGCTGTTCAGCAGATGCCTGGGAGTCTGGTGATTCAAATCGCTGGTGAAAGTTTGTTCTCTGTTTCCTCAATTTTTCAGGAGCTTTTCTCCATAAAATGATCTCCTAGTAAAACAAACACAAGACATCAACAAATTAATATTCTTATATTACGCCTTAAATTTTCATAATGGAAATAATGCCATTTCAATTTTAACTATAACAAAATTAATTTTTTTCCCCAACATAAGCTGTTCTCAATGACCTACTTTCTTCTGATTCTAATCTCGGACCACCCCTTCTGCCGACCCTCCCCACCACCACCAGCACCTATGCACACCACCACCACCACCAATCCAGAGCCCCAAGAGCACAAAGTTCTAGCTATTCCTGCTTTAAAGAATTCATAAAATATGTCCTTTGGTTTGCTATCACTTGCCTTTATCCAAGTTCAAACCTTGTCACTTCACTTAGACACTTAAAAGAGCTTCTGGGTAGATGGCTCTGCCTCCAGTGCCTGAGGCCCCTTTGTAGCTCACTCTTCCAATCACGACCAGATTCAACTAAAACACTGCTTGGATTGCACTTCAGGAGTTCTCAGCACCTCCAGGATCAGTTTCCAACCAGCATTCAAGATCCTTCATAACCTTTATTTAATTTGCAACATTACTCCTTTCCCCCACCAGCCATACTGAGTTAACTCTGCTCCCACGCACTCCAAATAAACTTGCCCTACAGCTTCTCCCACATATTTTTCAAATACTCATTCCTCTCTAACCAACCCATCCTGACATCTTTTAAATTCCTTAAATTCAAAAAAATCCCAAAATTATTTGCTTCATAGAATCATGACAGGCTGTTGGTTACCAAACATCTAAGTGAATGCCCATGGGAAGCAATGTACTTATTCCATAGGGCTACAATATGTAGCAGATTTGGAAACTGTAAAGTTTATATAATCCATCTTGAGTTACAAATTACCTATGTTTAATTATATAGCATTATGGCAGTATCAATGCAAAGGTCTTCTCTCTTCTAAATTATTGTCAAACTAAGGGCGCCTGGGTGGCTTAGTCGGTTAAGCGTCTGACTTTCGCTTAGGTCATGATCTCGCGGTTCGTGGGTTCGAGCCCCGCGTCGGCCTCTGTGCTAACTGCCAGCTCAGAGCCTGGAGCCTGTTTCAGTCTGTGACTCCCTCTCTCTCTGACCCTCCCCTGCTCACGCTGTCTCTCTCTCTCCTAGAAATAAATAAAACATAAAAAAAAAAAAGATTAAAAAAATGTTTAAAAATAAATAAATAAATAAATAATTGTCAAACTATTATTTAAGTCTTCTGTTACTTAACGTAGGGGCACCTGGGTGGCTTAGTTGGTTAAACACAAACTCTTGGTTTCAGCTCAGGTCATGATCTCATAGTTTCTTGAGTTTGAGCCCAACGTCGGGCTCTACACAGACCGTGTGGAGCTTGTTTGGGATTCTCTCTCTGTCCTTCCCCTGCTCACACTGTCTCTCTCTCAAAACAAACAAACAAACTTTAAAAAAATGTTTAAAATTAACTTATATAATTCTTCTTTTTCTGCACATATGTACTGTGAGGACTCTGAGGACAAAGTATGTTTACAAAAAGTAGTTTTTGTATTCTTTACAATACTCAGCACAGAATAATTTTTTTCTTTTTATTTTGAGAGAATACACATGTGCACAAGTGTGCAAGGTGGGGAGGGACAGAGAGAGAGAGAGAATCCCAAGCAGGCTCCACGCTGGCAGCACAGAGCCCAACATGGAGCTCGATCCCACGAACTGTGAGACTATGACCTCAGCCAAAAGAGTCAGAAGTTTAACCGACTGAACCACCCAGGTGCCCCAGGACAGAATTATTTCTAATTTAGTTCTGAATACTCAACTGACACTCAAATATTTATTAATCTGATTCAGAATACAAAAGATCTTTCCAATCACAATCTTCACTGCAAATTCACCAAAGGATTTTATTTTTTTTTTTTTAATTTTTTTTTTTTTATTTCTAGGATAGAGAGTGAGTGACAGCGTGAGCAGGGGAGGGTCAGAGAGAGAGGGAGTCACTGACTGAAACAGGCTCCAGGCTCTGAGCTGGCAGTCAGCACAGAGCCCGACGCAGGGCTCGAACCCATGAACCGTGAGATCATGACCTAAGCGAAAGTCGAACGCTTAACCGACTAAGCCACCCAGGCGCCCCTCACCAAAGGATTTTAATTGATCTTCAAATGAGAACAAGTTTTATGATAAACATTTTATATAAAAAAATTATTAGATTTGGGTCATCTCAGGTACATTTACAACAAAATGGAAACCCAGAATCCATCAAGTTAATGCAATCATTCAAAGTGATAATGGAAATCTACATTTGTTGATAAAGGAAAGATATTCAAGACACTATTCAGTGAAAAACCAAATTAAAGGAAACACACGTAATATGATCTAAATACACATATACAAATTTTTTTGGAAATCTAATCACAATGGTGGTGGAATTTTTGTTGACCTTTACTTAATTCTGTTCTTTACTGCCTGATTTTTTTTCCCCTAACAGTAGGTATTATTTTTATAAAAAAATACAAAATTTTCAAAAGAAAAATAAAAACACTGCCAAATTAGAGCCCATTCTGGGGTCCTGCAGAGTAACAGGGAAGAGAGCTCTCCCAACACTATTCCATTCACACCTACTTCCTTATCAAACTCACAGAAACCCCCACTTGCTTAGTACTATAAAGCATAGAAAAATAAGTGCTTTCCAGGTGCTTCTAGAATAGCCAGAGAACAAAACGCCAGGATGGGTGGCACCATACCTGCTGCTTGAAGTACCTTCTGTCTTCTTCATCAACAAGGACTAGATTCAAAAAGTACCTTACTGAAAACTTTTTGTTCACATCTCTCATTGTTGGAGTTGGGTCATATCCTGCTAAAAATAATCTTATTGGAATTGATTCACCTGAAAGAAAAACCATTTCCACTTAATTCTAAAGAGCATTACAAAGAACACACTAACACTTTAGCTCTCCATGAGATGACGGCATAACAGAAAACTTTAAACCAGGGTTTTTCAGCCTTGGCACTGCTGACATTTTGGGCCTGATTATTCTGTTGTGGGTAAGGGCCTGTGTGCTGTAGGAGGCTAAGCAGCATCCCGCATCTACTCACTAGATGTCAGTGGCATTCCCCAAGTGTGACAATCAAAAATAACTCCAGGCAGGGGCGCCTGGGTGGCTTAGTCGGTTAAGCGTCCGACTTTCGCTTAGGTCATGATCTCGCGGTTCGTGGGTTCGAGCCCCGCGTCGGGCTCTGTGCTGACTGCCAGCTCAGAGCCTGGAGCCTGTTTCAGTCTGTGACTCCCTCTCTCTCTGACCCTCCCCTGCTCACGCTGTCTCTCTCTCTCTCTCTAGAAATAAATAAAACATTAAAAAAAAAAAAAAAACTCCAGGCAACAGCAAATGCCCTGGGGCGGGGGGTGGGGAGGGGGGAGAATGGAAGCAAAACGACCCTAGATGAGAAACACTGCTCTACAAGTAGAATGGATTCAGACACCAGCTCTACAACTTCCTGGCTGTGGGACACTGGCCAAGTCACCTAACCCTTCTGCTTCAGGTTCCTCATCTGTGAAATGTAGAACACCAGTAATACCCATCTTGCGGAGACTCTGTAAGGACCACATGAGTTAATATATGTAAAATGCTTAGAATGGTGCCAGCACATAAGTGCTACTTGAGTAGTTTTGATATTCTTTCATGAAGCTTACCATAATTTCTCACCATGTGTATAATTTCTTTAATATGGATTAACTAATTCATCCAAAACAACAAATGTGTTCAGAATGAGGATTAGTCCTTCATCACCAAAAAGACTGCTATTCAGATTCTCAAGGCTTCTCCTTTCCTAAGTGTAACTATGTGCATATTCTGTTAAGTCTTTTTTATGTAATACTTTTCTTGTGCACATCTATTTCCTGAAAGATATATGATCTACTACTTTACATAAAAATGTGTGGCTGCTGAAATTTTACAAAGTAATGTTGCATTACAGGAGTGCATACATATAGGTTTTGAAGCAACAAAGGCCTGGGCTCAAACTCCAACTCTGCAATACTTAGAGATTGAAGGAAACCAAACTATGTCACCACAGAATCTACCTCTTTAACATAAACATGATTTTGAGCTTCAGGCAATTTAGAAGTCACAAAAAGCAGAAGAGGCTCCCCATTTTCTGCCTAAAGGCAGGATATAAATTCTACTTTCAATGAAGATGGCTGAAGAATCCACAAACAAACCTTATTCCATTAGTTTCCACCTATATATTTACCTTCCCACAGTTTGCCTTACCCTTGGAAGCCTAAAACTGCTCTACTTCCCTTTGTCCAGTCACTTCTCCAAATTTATTGTGTTTTTTTTTTTTAATGTTTTACTTATTTCTGGGAAAGAGGGAGAGACAGTGTGAGCAGGGGAGGGTCAGAGAGAGAGGGAGACACAGAATCTGAAGCAGGCTCCAGGTTCTGAGCTGTCAGCACAGAGCCCGACATGAGGCTCGAACCCACGAACCGTGAGATCATCCCCTAAGCCAAAGTCGGATGCTTAACTGACTGAGCCACCCAGGCGCCCCAAATTTATTGTCCTTTTGAAGATACTACATAATCTGAAATTTTAAGCCACTGTTAAAAAAAAAATTTTTTTTAATGTTTATTTTATTTTTGAAGGACAGTGAGTCAGAGTGCAAACGGGGGAGGGGCAGAGAAAGGGAGACAGATCTGAAGCAGGCTCCAGGCTCCAAGCTGTCAGTACAGAACCCAACGCAGGGCCTGAACTCATGAACCACGAGATCACGACCTGAGCCAACCGACTGAGCCACCCAGGTGTCCTGCCACTGTTTTGAGCTACCTTTAGTTGAGGTTTCTCTTTTGTGATGTACACTGCATCCATTAGTAAACTGTTTTTTTTCTTTATTTATCTGTGTCTCTGTTAAAGAGTCCCAGCTGAAAATCTAAAACAGGTAAAGTTCTGCTTCCCCTACGTCACCTTTAACAAGTTTTTTAACCACTTTGCATCTCAGTTTCACATGTAGAATAAGGGATACCATCACCTAACATTAGAACACCTCAGAGCATCATGCCTCATCTATAGTTGGCACTCAGTAAATGATAGCTACTTTATGAAGTAATTACTAACAGTGAGAAAAACCCAAAGACATAAATTTAAAATTATAAATCCTGGGGCACCTGGCTGGCTCAGTTGGTGGAACATGTGACTCTTGGTCTTGGGAGCTGGTAAGTAAGTTCAATCCCCACGTTGGGTGTAGAGATTACTTTAAGAAGTAAAAAATTAAAAAAAAAAAAAAAAAAGAGATAAATACTGACTTCATTATCTTGGACACTGGAGATAATAATGGAACTGCTAATTTTCTTGGCCAGTATAAGAACTACAAAGTCCCACAGAAAACCCCACAGAAATTAACGCTCAGTTATACTGTACCTTATATTTAGTGAGTAAAAAAGACAAACTATTATAACAGAAGACAATCAAAATATTACAAATTCAGACCTAGAGAATATATAAATGCCTCTTCTAAATACTAATTTTAAACTTAGTGAAAAACTAAACCTTATTTGCATTAGGAAATACCATTACAGTCATTCAGTATCTATACAAAGATGATCTTAAAAACAGTATTTTAAGAATCGTTTTAAGAACTCGCAAATACTTCTACACTAAAAACTTTCAAACCAAATACTTTCAAACTAAACTTCCATGAACACTATCTGCACTACCTACCACAAAAAGTAGTAAATGGAAAGTATGTTATCTTACCTTTTACTGGTGCACCATCCATTATTTCATACTTAGCAATTGTTTCTGTTTCTGTGGTGGTACTGGGTCCTAGCACAATAATGTAAATGACATTACGTTAAATATTTCCAGAATATAATTTCCAGCCTTATAGTTTCTTATTTTCCAACTACATTATTTGAGTACTAATTTATCTTCCCATTTTGTGAAAATGTTGATCATTCTTTTCTATTTCTCAATGTACATTTAATCTACTTATCACTTAACTGAATGATTCAATCCCTTCTTCCCAAATATATAGTTCAGTAAAAATATTCTTCATAGAGTTCCTTTGATCATTTCTAGTATCTAGCAAAATAGAAACAATACACATCAGAAATAACCACTGACATGCTAGTTTTCTCTGCAACATCCAAACTGTTTTCTTTCATAACATAGAGAAAACATCAAACAGTACTTGACATAGTTCTTTTAAATTTGGGTATTCATCTTCTAAGACATTATTTGATCCCAGACGTTTTTAAAAAGTCAGTGATACGATAAGTGAAAAAAGTGTACCAAAGCATATACTAATCATCCCACTGTTCTATAATACCCATAGTATGCAAAGGCTACACTCTTCCAAATAATGAATACAGATTACTTTTTATTTAAACTTTTATAGAATCAGACACAATTTTTATAACCAGAAAAAATATGTAAATAATTTCTTTTGAAATAAGAAGGAACACAACGTTTGATTTTAATATCTTTAAATCACTTAAACTTCTGTTAGCAGGTGAAAATGGACATTAAGAAATCACAGATGTTTCTAATTATGACTACAGTTATAAATTCTTAAAAAGTGTTGCATAGGGGCACCTGGGTGGCTCAGGTGACTAAGCATCTGACTCTGGATTTCAGCTCAGGTCATGATCTCACAGTTCGTGAGAATAGAGCCCCATGTGGGGTTCTGTGCTGTCAGCACAGAGCCTGCTTGGGGTTCTCGCTCTCCCTTTCTCTGCCTCTCTCCTTCCCGCACACTCGCTCTCTCAAAATAAATAAATAAACTTACAAAAATAAGTGTTGCCTAAAATTATTTTCAGCAAAAATCCAACAAAGGAGATAAATTAAATCTATACACGAATTAAAATTAAAAAGCAGTTATAAATAATTCTGGGGCAACTGGTCAGCCATCTGGAAAAAAACTAAAGTTGGAGCCATACCTCATATCTTAAATCAAGGCAAATTCCAAAGAAATTAAAAATTTTAAACAAAATTCCCAAACTATATTATTTTAGGAGAATCAAGCACAGAAAATTATTTTTAGAACCTCAGTGTGAAAAAAGCCCTGACTACACAAACATCAAAAACTTCTACATGGCAAAAACCGTCATAAGCAAGACAAGCTGGGAAAAGTTTTGCTGTTTTTAATACAGAAAAAAAGAGCTGATTTCCCTAATAGTTTCGACAAATCAGTACGAAAAGACTAATAATAATAGAGATGGAGCAAAGGATATAGACAGGCAGTATATACAGAAAAGAAATAGCTTTTATACACAGGAGAAGATGCTCACCCTTATTCAGAATGAGAAAACTAAAACTACAATGGGGAACCTTCTTCCCTGACCTATCATATCAGCTAAACACTTTATAATGTTGTGTTGGTAAGAACAGAAGGAAAAAGAGGCACTCTTCTATATTCCTTGCTGCTAGTACAACCCTTAAAGACAACAAACTGATAATGTGTACCAAAATCACAATGAATATTCCCTTTGAAATAACAATTCTACTTTTAAGATTATCTTGCACACGTGCAAAATGACATTAAGTCATTTAAGACATTAAGACATTAAGTGATTAAGTAAATGACAGGAAACAACCTGTAGCAGACTCATTAAATTTTATATATCCATAGAAGGGATAAAGAAGATGAGGAAATATTCTATTCAGTGATATAGAAAGATCTCTAAAATATACTGTTAAGTGAAAAAGCAAAGTATGTGTTGTACATAAACATTTAACTAAAAGCAGGGAGAGGGTATAATATAGAGGCACTTACTGTATATGTAGAAATACCTAGAAGCATTTTAAAATTTATAAACATATGACCTATGAGTAGCTAAAATACACAAACAGGACACTTTTTATTGTACAGTCTTTTACACTCTATTTTTGAAACGTGAATTTATAACCTACTAATTTTGATACTTTTAAAAATATTTATAAAAATTAATTTCTAAAAAGCATAAATATGAAGCATAAAAATTAAGTATCAAAATTTGTATCCAATGTGTGTATTTACTGTGTTTAAACAATATTTTGAGATTTTTTAAAATTTCAACTAAAACAGGAATTTTAATTCAAATATTCCTTTTGACTTACCAATTCCTGTGATCTCTTTTTTGATCAGTTGCAACTCCATATGTTGGATTTTTATTCTTACTAATAAAAAGTAAATTTTCCCGACAATCACATCCTTTAAATGATACCTTTGGAAAAAGAATAAACCACATTTACTACATATCAGTTTAAAAAATAAACAAAGAGTGAAATATGTCCTGAAAGGCTTTAGTAGACATCTTTAGGACAGTAACTATTTCAGCTGGGCTCTGTGCTGGGCTCTGTGCTGTCAGCTGAGAGCCTGGAGGCTGCTTCCAATTCTAATTTCCTCTATCTCTGCCCCTCCCCCACTCACATCTGTCTCTCAAAAAATAAACACCAAAAAAAAGGGAATCAAGCTTTTACTTGACCATCAATATACCTCAAAGGAAGAATTAGTCTGATTAACTGCAGGTCCTTTACTGAGAGGTTAGTTTCCAAAGAACTTAAGCACAAAAAATTAACATTTTCAGGCTTGTAATATTTAACTGGTGTATAATGATGCTTCTGAATATCAAAACCCTACATAAGAGTTTAGTGTCATTACTCTAAGTGCCAGAATAGTGCAGCTAACAAACAACTTGTCTACAAAGACAGACTCCACAGGTTGAGTTTGTTGCTGTGATATCTAGTCATCAAAGACCTTTCCCAAGGACTCTGAAGTGATACTGAAGTGATGTAATAAATCTGGAAATTACTACAATACCCAGAGGGTTTCTTAACCTTCTCTCAAGCCTGGATCAAAATAATTTCCCAGGAGTTGATCAGTGTAATTATGTCAGCCTGAAGGGAGGCTTCCAGTGACAAGCTTATAGGTCCTAAACAGTTTGATAATTTTATTAATAATACGATTCAAGACCCTGAAGGCATATTTATATCACATTTTTAGTGATATACACTGGGGAGTGACAACTAACAAAAGCCATTTAACAGAAGAATACATAGGAAGGAGATAAAAGTATACATCTATTTCTTCAACAAATAAACTTTAGTGTAAAAAACCCCAGAAATTAAAAGAAATCTAAGAGTAAAACCACCAAATGCAATGTGTTTGGATGCACTGGATTTGAACAAATCTTGTGTGGATACTTATTTGAACAAACCATGTGGGGAGAAAGACATTTTTATGAGACAACCAGAGGAATGTGAACACTGACTGGATATGCATGGATATTAGGAAACTAATAATATTTTAGATATAACAGTATTACAGTTCTATTAAAAATGATTCATAATTTTTATGGATGAAGTTCCATGTCTGGAATTAGCTTCAATATAATCTATGGGGAGCGTGAGAGCTGGATACAAATAAAATAGACCTGACCGTGTGTTCATGACTGCTGGCACTGGGCAGTGGGTACCTGAGGATTTACCATACTGTTCATTGGCTTTGGTCTATGCTTGAATTGTTCCTTAATAAAGTTTCAAAGGGCATTAAACAATAAAACAGGAGCCCATTTCTGTAAAAATACAACATTTTATTAATTTTCCCTGAACATTTAAGTTATCTGTTGTTAAAGGTACTTACTTTGATTTATTATATTCAAATTCTATGTGTAGACAATCTTCAATGCCCACTTCCATCTTAATAGAGTTGTTAACATCAGGGTACGTGGCAAGCTGGTGAACAATAAGGTCATATTCTTTTACCAAGTCTGTGAGTCTTCTTACTATTGTTACTTTAAGAAAATACCTACAAAGTTAACGGAGAGGGCAAGTTTAAACTCCTACTATAAATTTCAGTGTCTTCACATGAAACAATGCTCAGCATCCCTCCTCATCAGGGAAATACAAATCAAAACCACACTGAGATACCACCTCACGCCAGTCAGAGTGGCTAAAATGAGCAAATCAGAGAACTCCAGATGCTGGCGAGGATGTGGAGAAACGGGCACCCTCCTACACTGTTGGTGGGAATGTAAACTGGTACAGCCCCTCTGGAAAACAGTGTGGAGGTTCCTAAGGAAACTAACAATAGAACTCCCCTATGACCCAGCAATAGCACTGCTAGGAATTTACCCAAGGGATACAGAAATGCTGATGCATAGGAGCACATGTACCCCAATGTTCATAGCAGCACTCTCCACAATAGCTAAAACATGGAAAGAGCCTAAGTGTCCATCAACAGATGAATGGATCAAGAAGATGTGGTTTATCTATACCATGGAATACTACATGGCAATGAAAAACAATGAAATCTGGCCATGTGTAGCAACATGGATGGACCTTGAGGGTGTTCTGCTGAGCGAAATAAGTCAGGCAGAAAAGGACAAATATCATATGTTTGCACGTATAGGAGGATTAGGAGGAACTTGACGGAGGAACAAGGGGGAGAAGAAGGGGGAAATGGTGGGGAAAAGGGAGAGAGGCAAACCATGAGAGACTCTTGAATGCTGACAAAAACTGAGGACTGATGGATGTGGGGGGGAGGGGGAGGGGCATGGAGGAGGGCACTAGTGGGGATGAGCACTGAGTGTTATGTGGAAACTAATTTAACAATACACTATTTGTAAAAAAAAAAAAAGGCAGTAAAAAAAATAAAAATAAATTTCAGTGTCTTAAATAAGCAAACATTAACTGCAACTCAGCTTTCCTCCTTGCTGATCCTTTGAGGTCAACTTACTTCATTCACAAGTTCTAATTTTTAAATGCCCCCACCATCAAAAAAATAACAACAATTTTAAGAATAGTGTACCTACTTTTTTAAATGCATTTGAAGAGTTATCTATGGTCACACCTACTTGGGGAAATCTCTCTTGATCACTTCTTACCGTATACTAAATGAGATTTGTTGGGAAACTAATGGATTTTGAGGTAATTCTGTTTATAAGACAAAGGAAGTACCTAGGGAATGATTCATACAAAGGAAATATATGACTAAAACAAACTTCTCATGATGGGGTTCTCTAAATCCATGATAGAAGGCTATTTTTACCTCAGATGAGCATTAGCTAGACAAAACAAAATATTTGGCAGAATTCCTAAAACTCTGAAGGCTTTCAGTCCAGAATTATAAATAGAAGTTTTAATAAGTCATTCAACAGTAGCCATTACCTTCTGGTTTTGATACCATCTACAGTCACTGATACACATTCATACCTCAAGCGGACATTGGCACCGATGTAAGATTCATATGGCTTTTCAACTTGCATAAATTCAAAATCATAACTTCTGCTCTGAGTCAATTCTCCAGGCAAGGCTAGTTCTTTCACTAGGTTTACAAATTCGTGAGTGTTACTCTTGTCATTGAAAAGTTCTAAGAAATTTCAAAAAGCAAAAAAAAAAAAAACAAAAAAAAAAAACCCAATTACATTTAATACCTATTTCATTAAAACTCAAACTTCTACCTCTAAAGTAAATCACTTTTACCAAAATAATCAATTGGATTTGTCTCTAACACACTAGAGCTCTGATATAAATTCCATTATTCCCCTCATTATGCTCCACCTAGGCATAAAAAAATTCAAGCAGCACAGCACAATGAAAATTCCTATTATTAAAAACATATTCATTTCTTTAATGTAGTTAGAGTTTGCCCAATATGAAGCTGTTTTAACAGACACACTTCCAGCAATTATTTGAACTTCCTCCCTTCAAGGCAAAAAGCATTTGTTGTTTTGCTTTATTTAGGCAAATATATTACCTTGATAAAATTATAATATACAAACACAAAAATTATCAACTATTAGTGAATTACTAAAATTTGCCCCCTCAAGTATAATCTCATCTGGAATAGATACGTAAACAGTATCTACCCATTCCAATTTTGATACTTTAAAAATGTACAGTAAGACTTAGAAAGCTAGATTTAAAACCTAGCTATGTATACGGTATTAGAAAGACCCATTTTATTTTCTCTATTCTGAATCTGCAGTAGCAAAAGATTCATACAGTTTACCTTCTACTAAATCAAGAATGCTTCTCAAATACATATATAGAAATATTTATGAAAGCTGATATAAGTCAAGAAGAAATTACACCCCTCCTTTCCACATGGAATCTTCTGACAGGTGAGACTGGCTACTGGCACACATTAGGTTAGGAAGACAAATGGCACGGGTAATTAGAAAGTGAAGGATGAAGATGACACTGATAATTGTAAAGCAGGTGAAAGATGTAGGCAGATGGAAATTTCAGTGAGTCAACTCATTTTACTTGAATTATTTTTCAAGGCGGGTAGCTTACATAACTCCTTTCATTTTTAGTAATTAAGTTTAATAACAAACAAAGGCAGGTTGAGTCAAATATCATTTAATACAATTCAAAGAAACCTGTTTTAATGTTTATAAATCTTCTTTTATTATGCAAAATCGATTCCTTCCTTCTACAAAGCTAAACTCTAATTCAAGTATTTAAGTGCCAGATCCAACCCTCTTCAAACTCAGTTATCATTAAAAAAAAAAAAAAAAAAGTAATACTATTTTAAAACTCACCAATTTGACCTACAAATTCAATTCTAATTCCTTGGTGCTCTAGCCTCTTTCCAGGTTGCTTAAAGGCTAGGTTTACCTGCCAAAACATGAAATTATAAAAGATGTTAACAATCCTTTGAGTGGGCTTACTAATAGATTCCTTCCAGATGAATGCAATATATAAATCTTTCAGGTATTCATTTCTAAAGTTTGAAACACCACCACACACCTAGATTATGATGACGTTATAGCACTAGAGAAGGTAGAATTTATACAATCACTTATACATACACTTGTAAGCACCTGCTTTGTTAGGAAGGAATCCTTTATAAGCTGGAGAACTATACTCAAATCAAAAAAAGGGAAAACTTTCAACTATTCGAATGCATTTTCTAGTCAAATAGTTAAACAATTCTACACAACAGCACTTTAATGTAAGGTAGTCACTAATTCCAAGAATTTACTTAAAAGCTCATTTTCAGCTCTTCATAACCAAAAATATATTGTTATAATTCCTAACCTTAAAAGCCATGATTATTGCTCCTGAATCTGCTACTCACCCTAAGAACAGAATTTCTAAAGATTTAAATTTTGAGTATGATTTATCTTACATATTTTTGAAGTAAAATATATAGTCTTTAAATCCCTAAATCCATCTGCCAAATGGAGACCTTAATTTTATAAATTTTTAATGTGAATTGACAAAGTATCTGTAAAGTACATACATATTAAGAAAATTTTTTTCCAAACATTTAAGGTCTAGCTAACACATAAAAAGCATACTTCCAGATGTATTCTTTACTATAAAAAACATGACTCCTAAAAAAGCTTTTTAAGTAATGCTTCTCAAAAGATAATAGTAATCAAGGGCCAATAAAAGCAGAGGTCCAATTACTTCTGTTTGAAAACTATATTAACTAAAATAGTCACTTTTCTATATCTTCTGTATATGTAACCAGAATGAGTTAGTAACTTGCCTTCAAATTAATATCTCAGAGAAAGAATAATTAAACAAATTGTGGTACATCATATGATGGAATATTATTAAAGTTTAAAAATAATAAGATCAAAGAATTTTTAATGATGTGGGAAGATGTGCATGATATGTTACATGAAGGAAGCATGGTCAAATTGTATACAAGCATAATGCCAATTATAGTTTTTAAACTACACAAAAGAAATACTCTTAATAGCAGTTACTTCTGGAATGTATGAGTAATTTTGTTTTCTTCTTTGTATTTTTCAAGATTTTTGTTGTTCTTTTACAATAGACAAAAAATACCTTCAAAGTCAGAAAAATACTTCTTAAAGGAAAAACAAAATAGTACTTACAGGCTCCACATACACTAACAAGTTGAATTTTAGGTTTGAACCACAAATAAAACAAGCGTAACTTCCAGCTGATTCACAAGCCAGGCAGTAATTAGAGCTATTCTCTAATTTATACACAAAAGAAGAATACACTTTTGAAAATGTCTATTTGGCAACAGTTTTGGGGAATGTCTTCATTTGAACATGGCTGTGTCTGGTATTTTTTAAATGTACAGATCTTCAAAAATCATTCTGAAACCATACTATTAAGGTAGAAATGCAAAGTTATTTCATTTTCCTACCAAATTACCTAAACTCTGAAATTGTCCTTGGTCTCCTACTGATGTCAAAACCAGTTGCTTTTTAAGCCTAATGCAAGATATTCTGGAATCTAAAGGATCCCAGAGTTAGTAGGCGTTATCATTAAGCATACTTAAAAGCTGTTCTAAAAGGGAGCATAGAAACATAAACTATGATAGTGAACTGGGTTAAAAGTGTTTAATACTAACTGTTACACTTTTGTAACTTTTATTATAATTTCAAATTTACAAAATAGTTCTAATAACAGCACAAGGAAGTTCCACATAACCTTTATTCAAATTCATCATGTTTATATTCTGTCCCATATGATTTATCATCTTTTCTCTATATACACATGTGCATGCATACATACACAACTTTTTTCCCCTCACAGTTGAGAATAATTTGGAAGCATCATGCTCCTGTATGTCTTACATAATCACAGTGCAAGTATCAAAATCAGGAAAGTTAAAATTCCACAGTTTATATTCAAATTCCAACTGTCCAATAATGTACTTTGTATACTTTTTTCCTTCTGTCCAGAATCATGTTACATAGGTAGTTATGTCTTTTAGTCTCCTTTAATCTTAAACATTCCTCAGTCATTGCCTTTCTTGATCTTGATGTTTTTAAGAATATAGGTCACTTACTTCATAGACTATCCCTCAATTTGGGTTTGTTTGGTGTTTTACCACAATTAGACTCAGCTTATGCATTCTTGCCAAGAATATCACAGAAAATGAAGTTGGATCCTTCTCAGTGTATCTGATTAGGAAGTACATGATGCCAATTGGTGATGTTAACTTTGATCATTTGGTCAAGGTGATCCACCAGGTTTCTCCAATTTGAAGTTACTATTTTTCCCCTTTGCTATTAACAAGTAATTTGACACATGTGAGACTATCTGTATATGTGTAAAAGGCCATGAAAACAAAACACAGGAAAAAAATCCATACACAAAACATACTCAGGGGCACCTGGGTGGCTCAGTCAGTTAAGCGTCTGACTCTTAATTTCGGCTCAGGACATGACCTCACAGTCTGTGAGTTCAAGCCCCTTGTTGGGCTCTGCTCTGACAGTGCAGGGCCTGCTTTGGATTCTCTCTCACTCCTCTCTCTCTGCCCTTCTTCCCCCTCATGCGTTCTCTCTTCCCTTTCTCTCTCAAAATAAACAAATGTAAAAAAAAAAAAAAAAAAAAAAGACATTCATTGCTCGAACAGACCAATATCAAAGCTCATTCTTCAAAATATAATATTACATAGATGTCTCAAATAACACTGTCTTCAGGAGCTAAGGTAAGGGGTGATTTTCATCTACACTGTGTTTAAGACAAACATGTATCAATTTCCACACCATTTATAGTATCATTTACAGAGAATTACCAAGATATCTGTACTTTGTTGTTGCTGGATATTGTGGCTTCCCAAAATAATTTCAACTGCTGTCAGAAGAATAAGGTCCATGTTTTTGAAAGGTACTTCAGTAGTATTCTTTGTTTAAAAAATTAAACTATAAAGCCCTTAATCTCAGAATAAACCTCTCTATTCACTTTTGTAACAAGGAATTCAGAATTCACTATGGCTGGCGTGGCATTGGTACCACCATTTCAAAAGAATTTACTTATCACTGACCAATCTAAAAGAATGTTAAGAAATCATACTTATGAATCCACCAAAAACATACCCAGAAAAATTACTAACAATTTTTCACAATTCACAATTTTTCACCATTATTGTACCTAATTTAATTAAATAATAAACAATAATTAAACAATCAGCAAGACTCTCTCAAAATTATTCAGAAGGCCTAGTGATACAAGTTGTATTTAATTTTATTTATTTACTTTTTAAAAATTGTTTATTTTTAAGAGTGTGCGTGCATGCAAGCAGGGGAGGGGCAAAGAGAGGGGGCAGAGGATCCAAAGTGGGCTCTGGGCTGACAGCAGATAACCTGATGCGGGGCTCAAACTCACAAACTGAGATGATGACCTGAGTTGAAACTGGAAACTTAACCAACTGAGCACCCGTTCTCTCTCTCAAAATAAATAAACTTAAAAAAAAAAAAAAAGTGAAAAAAAAGTGAATACAATTCAGAGAACAGGAGAAAATATTTGTGAAACATAACTGACAATGGACTTGTATCAAGCATATAAAAAGAACTCCTGTAACTCAATAAAAAGACAATCCAGTAAAAAACAGTCAAAGGATATGAACAGACTTTTCTCCAAAGATATACAAATGGCAATAAGCACATGAAAAGATGTTCAGTATTAGCGATTAAGGAAATGCAAACCAAAACCATGATGAGATACCACTTCAAACCCACTATGATGGCCACAATAAAAAATACAGACAATATTAAGTATGCCAAAAAAGTAAAGAAACTGAACCCTCATACACTGCTGGAAAGATTGCTTTGGAAAAGATTGGCAGTTCCTCCAAAACCTGACTAAGCCATTCTACTCCTACGTATATACACCCAAGAGAAATGAAAACATATATTCACACGAAAACTTGTACACAAATGTACAGCATTATTCATAATAGCCAAAAAGGAGAAACCCAAATGTCCTCAATTAATGAACTAGATAAAGGAAATGTGGTATATCCCTCCATATTCCACATGGATATATATTGGAATATTAGCTAACCATAAAAAATGATGTTTTGATACATGCTACATGAACAAACCTTGCAAACATTGTGCTAAAAGAAATAAGGCTGACATGAAAGGACAAATTTTGTATGCTCACCTTTAAGGAATAACTAGAGGGGCGCCTGGATGGCTCAGTCAGTTGAATGTCTGACTTCAGGTCATAATCTTGCAGTTTTTGAGTTTGCACCCCACATCGGGCTTGCTCAGTGCATAGACCACTCTGAATCATCTGTCCCCCACCCCCTGTCCCTCCCTCCCTCATGTTCTCTCAAAAATAAACAAAACATGTAAAAAAAAAAGAACTAGAACAGGCGAATTTGCATATTATGAGGTTAAAGAAGCCAATCTGAAAAGGCTAGATACTGTTTGATTCCAACCACATGACATTCTGCAAAAAACAAAACTATGGAGATAATAAGGTCAGTGGTTTAGGGGGCAGGATGGAGAAGATGAACAGGCAGAACAATTGGGGGGCAGGGCAGGGGAGATGACTAGGTAGAACAAAGAAAGAGTATTTTTCAGGCAATGAAACCACAGTGTATGATATTATAATGATGGATATATGCCATTAAACATTTGTCCAAACCCACAAAACAACAACACTAAGAGTGAACCCTCAGGTAAACTGTGGACTTTGAGTGATTATGAGATGTGTCAATGTAGGCCTGTCCTTGGTAAAAATGAGGCCGCTCTGGTGAGTGATGTTGATGAGAGAGGCTATACATGTATTGGGGCAAGAGCTATACAGGAAATATCTGTACTTCCCCCTGAATTTTCCTGTAAATCTAAAACTGCTTTAAAAAAATAATTCTTAAAAAAAAAGATCTGGGAAAAAAAAAAAGTATGCAGACAGAAATTCACATGTCAGGAATACCATAAAAGGAATTTATTCTTGCTTTGGATGGGATGTCAGACCTCTTAGAACTTCAAAATTACATCTAATGTAGGAAGGATTTTTATGCAGAGACCCTACAATGTAAAGCCAAGTTTGGAAACCAATTATTCAGCCCAGTGTTCTTAATTTTAAGATGAAATCTATAAAGTTAAATGACTGCCCAGAATTACCTACAAAGACTGTTAAAGTCAAGGCTAGATCTTCCAACTCTAACCCAACAATCTTTTTTATTATATTCAGATATTTCAGAAAGCCTAGATTTGTTCTTAGTGAACATGCTAGGTCACAGATAATCCATGTTTGTTTTCTTCTTTTTGAGCTTTCTTTTCAAAATACTCATAAATCGGGGGCACCTGGGCGGCTCAGTCGGTTAAGCGTCCAACTTCGGCTCAGGTCAGATCTCATGGTTCATGGGTTCAAGCCCCGCGTCAGGCTCTGTGCTGACAGCTCAGAGCCTGGAGCCTGTTTCGGATTCTGTGTCTCCCTCTCTCTCTGCCCCTCCCCTATTCATGCTCTCTTTCTGTCTCAAAAATAAATAGACAATAAAAAAAATTTTTTTAAAAGAAAAATGTCTCCAACTTCTTAAAAAAAATACTCATAAATCATCCATTTAATAACCTATTCTAAAGGTATGCCAGGAATCAATATTAACAGCAGTTACATTTGCAAAGTAAATAAAAAGAGAAAACCAAACATCATGCACCCCACACACACACACACCCAAAACCACTGCCACATATACTCTCGGCAATAGAATTGAACTTGTGTCTGATCAAGTCTCTAGATCCAGCTACCAATTTACAGGCAATAACTCTATCATGAGTATCCAATCACAAAGAACTCTGTAGTTCAAGTGTCCTAAGCTCTTCAAAATATAAAGAAAAACAGGCATGAAAAGGGAACCAGAGATTGAAGGAGATTTAAAAGCTATATCAGTCTTTTTAAAAGAATAGGACTAAACAATTAAGAAACACAAGGAACTTTATTATTATAAAAGTCAGCATGGTGGCTGGCTTCTTTTGAGAAGAGACTACGACCGACTGAGATGGGACATAGGAGCAACTGGTAAAGTTCTCCTTTTTGACTTCAATGGTAATGACAAGAAAATATACCTTATCATTATTTATTTGTTTTGTGGTTTTCTCTCTGTGTTTTATTTTACAATAAAAAGGTTAAAAGTGAAAAATCTCAGGTCAATAAATAATCAGATTCCATATACAATATCTTTTGAGCAACAGAAAACATTTATCTATAAAAAGTTTATCATTTTTAAAAATGTAATCTATAGTTATTGATTAGGTCTACATATGATCTCTAGCAATTCTAAAAATATAATTTGAAGGCCCACTGGTTTTTAAAAACCACACGTAAGTAGCTTTATTACCTTAAACATGCCCCTCTTCCTTTATTTGTCCTATAAACATCAGCCATGAACTAACTGACACAGATGACATAGAATTACGTTAAACCAGACAATAAACGTTCCCTTCTAGACTTAAACAAAAATTATGATCTATGGGTATCAATCATATTCGCTAAAGTGTAAGATTATTCTTCTACATTGCTTGATAAGGAAAAGGATGAAAAGTGAAACCTTACAGAAGGTATCATACATGTATCTGACTATGCATAGATACATTCCAAATGTACATTAAATCCTCTACAGAGTCCCAAGAAATGAGATCAACAGACATAACGGCAGTAGTGCAGAGAGATAAGCTAGAAAGAATGAGAAAGAAATTTTTAGAAAGGTGTACTAAAGAATTATTCCCAATCTCTACAACTCAACTTAAAGTAAGGAGAAACAAACTTTTGAGTGGATCACAGCCCCACTGAAGAAACTAAAGCAAAACAGATGCATAGTCACAAACATAAAATTCTGCATACAATTTTAGACTCTGCCCCTATAATCCTACCAGTTTAAGAATCTTTCCTCGTATGGGAGCCTAGGTGGCTCAGTCAGTTAAGTGTCTGACTCTTGACTTCAGCTCAGGTCATGAACTCAGTTTCGTGAGCTTGAGCTCCAAGTCAGGCTCAGCACTAATAGTGTGGAGCCTGCTTGGGATTCTCTCTCTCCCTTTCTCTACCCCTCCCCCCATTCTCTCTCTCTCAAAATAAATAAATAAACTTAAAAAGATAAAAAAGGATTTTTCCTGTAAATACTCTAATGGAATCAAGGATTTTAACTGACCTTCCAAAACAACCGTCCATCTCTAACAAAATCACTCAAATTTAGAAACAGCACTGACAACTTTCATGATGAATTCTAATCTCCTACAACTAGGTAGTTCTCCCAAACAAAAGATTTACCTTTCCTGAAACAGATTCTCCATCATAGAAAAGATAGTGTTTTTCTACTTTGCCATCCTCAGTTTTCATCTCGGCCATTTTCCTGGTTTCCCCATCATTAAGGATAACATCGATCTCACAAATGGGTCCAAAAAAGCCTCCAAGAAAACTCTGAAATGAAAGGAAAATGCTCATAATTGTGTGTTGTTAGACGGTACATTTTGTAATCCAAATATAAATTACCTATGACCTACAGTTAAACAGACTTCAAACCTGGAAGTACAAAGAAATAAGAACTTAAATTCCATATCAAAACTAAACAAATTTAGGAGTGCCCTAGCTGGGTCAGTTGGAAGACCGTGCAACTCTTGATATTGAGGTTGTAAGCTTGGGCCCCACATTGCATATAGAGATCACTTAAAAATAAAATCCTAGAAAAAAAAAAATAAACAAATTTAGTATAACAATGCACATACAGCTAATATTGTACTATACATTAAAATCTGTTAAGAGGACAAATTTATATTGTATGTTTTTTACCACAATTTCTTAAAAGACAAAAAGAAAGCTAAAATTTAAACATGCTATAATTTCAATCATTGCCATAGTTAACCACTATAATCAATTACTAACATATACCAGAATCTAAAAAAAAATATTTTTTTTAAAGTTTACTTATTTGAGAGAAAGCACACAAAGGAGGGGCAGAGAGAATGCTAAGCAGGTTCCATGCTGTTAGCGTGGAGCCCAATGTGGGTTTCAAACGTACAAACCGTGAGATCATTAGCTGAGCAAAAATCAAGAGACAGACACTCAACAGACTATACCACCCAGGCACCCCTAAAAAATTATTTCTTAATATCTGGATTTGAAAGCCACCTTTATTCTTCTGTGTGGCTCTTTCACACAGCAGGACTCATACAACCCAAATAAGTGTATAAATCCAAATGAATTATTACAATGTACTACTTACTATAAAATATACTGCTCTATGGGTCCGAATAGTATGTGTTGCACTGTGTAAGCTCTTGGAATAAATAAAACTGACTCTAGTGAAAGAGACTGATTAAATTTCTGTGGATTTTTCCAAAGAAAATGTATAAGCTGGGGCATCTCCACTGCTCAGTTGGTTAAGCATCCGACTTCAGCTCAGGTCATGATCTCGCTGCTGGTGGGTTCGAGCCCTACATTGGGCTCTGTGCTGACAGCTGAGTCTGGAGCCTGCTTCAGATTCTGTGTCTCCCTCTCTCTTTTTCTCTGCCCCTCCTCAGTTCACACTCTGTCTCTCTCTCTCTCAAAAATAAATGAACAATAAATAAAAAAAAATGTATAAGCCTTGTTCTGTAAATCCTGAGTATGACAGAAATATAAGGGACAAAGTTCAATTGCTTATGAATTCCACAACACATTAGTTGGTAATAATATAGACTCCATTAACAGTTCCAGTATCAGATATAGCTGAGGATTATTTTTGTCATGAAAGAAAGCTAGTCTTCTCTTTTTTAAAATGTACATGGAGTGGGGCGCCTGAATAGCTCAGTAGGTTGAGCATCCAACTCTTGATTTCAGCTCACGTCGTGATCCCAAAATTGTGGGATGAACCTCGTATCAGGCTCTGTTCTGGGGATAGGGCCTGCTTAAAATTCTCTCTCCCCCTCTTCCTCTGCCTCTCTGCCTCTCTCTAAAATAAAAAAAAATAATAAGGGGCGCCTGGATGGCTTAGTCGGTTAAGCATCCGACTTTTGCTTAGGTCATGATCTTGCGGTTCGTGGGTTCGAGCCCCGCATCGGGCTCTGTGCTGACTGCCAGCTCAGAGCCTGGAGCCTGTTTCAGAGTCTGTGACTCCCTCTCTCTCTGACCCTCCCCTGCTCACACTGTCTCTCTCTCTCTCTCCTAGAAATAAAAAGAAAAAACAACATTAAAAAAATAATAAAATTTACATGAAGCACCATCTCCTGTCAATCTATATCCCTTCTTAGTCTGCCTTACACAACCACAGTAATCTCTTAAAAACATAAACCTGACCATATTCTGTTTAAAATCCTTCAACAGGCTGGTCAGAATACATACTGAAACAACTACTTTAGAAAACAGGTGGCATTATCTGATAAAGCTAAAAATATACATATCCCATGACCCAGCAATTATGCCCCTAGATATCTACCTTAAAGAGAAACTCTTACACATGAAAAAGGCAACAAATGTAAGAATGTTAAGAGTATCATGGTTCATAATATCTCTAAATAGGAAACAATTCAAATATCCATCATCAAGAGAATGGGTACATAAGTTTTAGTCTATTATTCATACAACAGGCAAAGGAATAAGACACAACTATACACAAGGATGACTCACACACTAATACTGAAATTTCGAGGCCAGACACAAAAAGAATACACACGCAATATGATTCTATTTATTGAAAAGCCAAAAACATGTAACATACACTTTAGTATTAGAAATCAGGAAGTGGTTAGAAGAGAGCACAGAGGGAGCTTCTAGAGTGCTAGTTATGCTGTGTTTTTTTATCTGAGCACTTCATACACAGGTTCATTCATTTTGTGAAAATACATCAAGCTGTTTTTGTACACTTTTCTGTACTTCATTGTTACACACACACACACACACACACTGTATTCCCTAACGTGGCCTACATGTATCTGGCTCTACCCATATCTCCAACCACACCAGCCTCAAATTATCCAGGTTAATCAAATTTGCCAGTTTCCTCCTCATCCTAGACCAAGTATCCTTTACCTAACTAACTCATCCTGAGTCTCAGTCTGACTCATTTCCATAAAGAGGCCTTCCTTTCCTTCCTAATAGAAACTAGAGTCTCCAAATTTAGGCCTCCCAACACCATGTAGTTTTACTTCATCATTTATTATACTATGTGCTTATTCAATGCCTGACTCCCTGACTGAACTGTACACTCCATGAGGACAGATACCTTATCCTTTGCTCATCACTGAAGACACAGTAGCTAGCAGTAGTATGTGGCATTTAGTAGAAAGCATTCAAATATATACTGAATGTTAAATTAATATTGAATAAAACACATCTTGTCCTGGGGATCCTGGGTGGCTCAGTAAGTTGAGTGTCCAACTTCGGCTCAGGTCATGGTCTCACAGTGTGTGAATCTGAGCCCCACACTGGGCTCTGTGCTGACAGCACAAAGCCTGCTTCAGATCTTCTCTCTCTCTCTCTCTGCCTTCCCTCTCTCAAAAATAGTTTTTTAAAAACTTTAAAAAAATTAAAAATAAACAAAATTAAGAACACATACTGTCCTGATAATTAAAAAAATAGATACAAGGAGTACCTGGATGGCTCAGTCAGTTAAGCGTCCAACTTCAGCTCAGGTCATGATCTCACAGTTCGTGGGTTCAAGCCCTGCGTCGGGCTCTGTGCTAGCTCAGAGCCTGAAGCCTGTCTTCAGATTCTGTGTCTCCCTCTCTCTCTGACCCTCCCCTGCTCATGCTGTCTCTATCTCTCTCAAAAATAAAAACATTTTTTAAAATTAAAAAAAAAATAGATACAAAAGAAAGGAGTTAAATCTGGAATACTTGGTCAAACTAGCCCTCCCCCAAAAAGTTAGCATTGGTGCAGTAGCTAAGTCTAGAGCAAGGAACTTCCATCAAGCCTCAGTTCTGTCCTCAGGTGGCAGAGTAACAGCAAGCAAGCTAATAATTCTCTTAAAATGCATGGTGATACCATGATCAAAGAAGGCAGTGTTTTCCTAAATTCTGAGCTTGCTTGTTTTTATTAATCCTATATTAACAAAAAGACTGTGATTTCAGGGTGCCTGGTGGCTCAGTCAGTAAAGTGTCTGACTCTGGTTTCCACTCAGATCATGATCTCAGTTTGTGAGTTCAAGCTCCACATCCAGCTCAAAACTATAGTGCAAAGCCTGCTTGGGATTCTCTCTCTCCCCTCTCTCTCTGCCCCATCCCACTTGTGCTCTCTCGCTCTCTCTCAAAATAAATAAACTTAAATAAAACCAAATGGGCATGTTTAAAAAAGATGGTAATTTCAAGAAATCTACTCAAAGAATTGCCAGATTTCTATTTTTGACATACTATAAAAACATAAACAGAATTTTTTCCTTTCAACAATGTTTTAATCTTTCCTGGAACCATTACAAATAACAAAGTCCATTTTAACCCAAAAAACTAATTTTAATCAGAAAACAATTCTGAGGAGCGCCTGGGTGGCTTAGTTGGTTAAGCGTCTGACTTTCGCTTAGGTCATGATCTCGCGGTTCGTGGGTTCGGGCCCCGCGTCAGGCTCTGTGCTGACTGCCAGCTCAGAGTCTGGAGCCTATTTCAGAGTCTGTATCTCCCTCTCTCTCTGACCCTCCCCTGCTTCACACTGTCTCTCTCTCTCTCTAGAAATAAATAAAAATATTAAAAAAAAAAAAAAAGAAAACAATTCTGAACTTAGAATGAAAAACATCAATGACAGGTCACATGCACTGTCCCTTCCTAGTTAGCATTCATACTCCCCAGTTTTAAATTTACAACTTGCTCAAAATGGTCTATGTTCTCCTAAAGGCTACAGATATGACAATGTACAGCAGCTCAAAATCAGTCTGCTGATATTTACTAATTATCAACTACGTGCAAACTACTGAGCCAGCCACAGTGGCAGGAAGGGGGTGAGGGGGTGGGAGGAGCAATTTTGAAAGGGTAGAAGACAACAACCTCATTTAAGATAAAAAAAAAGCAGAAAAATAAAATTCAATTTTCTCATTCCCCTTTAATATTTACCAGGCCTGCTTCCAGGAAAAATGAGATTTGAAAACTACAAAAATTCTTTTACAAATAAAAGCAAATATTATGGTAACTTTTCCCACATATGGATATTTAACACATAGAGATGAACTTAGGATTTGAAAGCTGACTCTGAAAGATCAAAATTTAAAAATAACAATCAAAATTGCCACTAATTAAAATGGTGTCAAAGAGGGGTGCCTGGGTGGCTCAATCAGTTATGCTAGGCAACCGACTCTTGATTTCAGTTCAGGTCATGATCTTGCAGTTCGTGAGATTGAGCCCGTATGGGGCTCTACACTGAGAGTGTCCAGCCTGCTGGGGATTCTCTCTCTCCTTCTCTCTCTGCCCCTCCCCTGCTCACACTTGCTGGTCTTGTAAAACTTCAAAATTAGCTAATTATAATTAATCAGTAAGTCTTATTTTGACATGATAGGTAAAAATTAAAAATTCCAGGGGCGCCTGGGTGGCTTAGTCGGTTAAGCATCCGACTCGCTCAGGTCATGATCTCGCAGTTCGTGGGTTCGAGCCCCACGTCGGGCTCTGTGCTGACTGCCCGCTCAGAGCCTGGAGCCTGTTTCAGAGTCTGTGACTCCCTCTCTCTCTGACCCTCCCCTGCTCACGCTGTCTGTCCCTTTCTCTCTCTGCTAGAAATAAATTAAAAAAACATTAAAAAAATTAAAAAAAAAAATTAAAAATTCCAACACGTTAAAAACGTGAAAGCTACACGTTATCCTCTATATGCATCTCTGTATCCTCTGTACCCATTAAGTGTTTCATAACTAAAAATTTAAAAAGTAAACTTACTTTTCAGCATAATCAAAACACTAAGATGGGGACAGATTAGATTTTTTTTTTTAAAGCCTAGTTATAGCAAACGCAGAAGCATAACTGAGTAATAAACTGTAATATTTTAGCAAGATTAAGTGAACAACACTGTGAGAATTTAGCACCAGGTTAACATCCAGTTTTTTACACGAGGACACATCAAAAACAAACTAGTCTTATCAAAGGCCTCCAGAAAATTGTCAATGCCTTACAATAAACAAGTAGACAGCAGAGAGAAAAAATGAGGAAAAAGTTTGTCTTTTTTCTTTTTCTTCTTTTATTATTTTTTGTTTATGTATTTTTGAGAAAGACAAAGCACGAGTGAGGGAAGGGCAGAGAAAGAGAGGGAGAGACAGAATCCAAAGCAGGCTCCAGGCTGTTGGTACAGAGCCCAATGGAGGGGTGGGGGCCTCAAACCCACGAACCTTGAGATCATGACCTGAGCCGAAGTCAGATGCTTAAGTGACTGAGCCAACCAGGCGCCCCTTTCTTTTCCTTCTAAAAGGAGTTTGAAAGAAAAAAGACTGGTCTATCCAAGTCTTGCTTTTCAAGTTTTTATCACAAGGTACGCATATTCTGTCATTTCTAACAAAAAGTCATAAAATTAAGATCTTTTTAAAATTATTCACATTAAATTTTAATAGTTCTCCTGATATGTAAAGAAATCAAAATACATAACTGACAGGATGGGGAAGACTAGGAGGTGGAAAGGGAATGAAAACTGTAAAGAAGGTTAGTATACATTAACATAGACTTTTGCTGAAATTACAGAAGAGATGTTTTAAAGTGAAAAACCACTCAGTTCTCCTGGCGAAGATATCTTCAAGTGAGCACTGAGAATGAGATTTTCAGGAGCAATATTAGACAACAATATACAAGTCCAAACTCTTCGGTAGCCTTCAAACAGCTAACCTGCAATATACATGACTATTAAAAGATTACAGCATTGTTTTTACAGTGTTCTAATTGTGGCCTTGGCCTCCTATCACCTTTAGGTGAATTTAAGATTTTCCATATAATTCATAAACCCATATTGAGCATTAGCACCCAGTAAAATTACATGTGAATATGTTAAAAGTCAACAAACTTTTTAACCTTTCACTACTTCCAGTGGATGTAAAGAAATGCAACTCAAGGTGAGTAGATAGGGAGGCTCTCAAAATTTACACAAGCAATGAAACAGCAAATTTTCTTGCATAGATTATATTTAGGTCCATCTCAGTGTTATAAAGCTTTACAGATTAGTTTATGTTGGATGAGTAAATTGAAAATAAATTGCTCTTAATCTATTCAAAAGTTTATCAAAAGTAATAATTTTAAAAATAAGCAAAAAATAGGAGGGCCTTTTAGATCTTCTTGGCAAATTATATTCAATTAAAGACCTCCCTAACTCCCTGACTGGACAAGGTCTCCTTTTGAGATTTATCACAACTGTAATTTCCACATTAAATAATTTACACAAATGGATGTTTTCCTCCCTCTAGACTGTAAGCTACAAGAGACCAAGGCCTGTTTCAGTCTTGCTCGTGGCCCCTGGCCAGCCTAAGTAATTATTTGTTGCTTGAAAAAAAAAAAGGGCCCCCAGTTGAAGAATGAATATGTCTGTCTTTACTTTTCTGATTTTAGTTAAATCAACACAACTTCTGAGTTTAAAATGTATTTATTCAAAACAATTTTTTTAAATATTTTTTAAACAAAGCTAGCTGCTTCTTCAGCCAAAACTCTCAAGCAGTTTACTGAACCAGTGAGCTCTGGGAAAGCTAATAGTATCAGGAGAGCACACAGTAGGCGCTCAACTTACACTTGCTAAATGAACGAACACCATAAAGTGAGCCGAATGGGATCCAATCTAGAGATGGCCAACACACACAAAGTTAAATGCCTGTGCTTCCCACTAACTGGTTAGAGTACTCTGATTTCCCTCCCTTCTATGTTCCCTAGGCCATTTCAACATCCCGAAGCGTTAAGTTTCTAGAAAATGGCTTGGGGAAGGAAAGGAAATGAGAGCCAAAGCTTAAACTAGCAACCACAAAACCAGTGTCTTGAATTAAAATCATCACACTTCAACGCCCTTTCCTTTTTCTCCCCCATTCTACAAGTGTCAACATCAAGGCTGAACTGGGGTCAGGACATCGAAGAATGTCACCACATCGAGATTAAAAAGAAACACACACACACAAAAACGGAGTTTATCAAGCTCGTGACACCCTGAGAGTGACCCAGTACCCTCCACCCCCACCAGCCCGGAACTGGGGGACTCCCGGGTCACTCCACCTGAAGGGAAGCCAGGCTGTCCGGAAGGCGCGGAGGGACTGGCTACCTTGGAAGGGGAGGCGGCGCTGAGCCCCCGCAGAGGCGGGGTCCGAGTCCCCAGCCAGGGCCCCCACAGCCGGTCCAGGAAGGCGGGCAGAGGCTCCGACATGGCCAGGAGAGCGCGCAGCCGCCCGCAGGTGCTCGGGCCTCTGCGAAACCGGGAAGAGGCGGCCCCGCCCGCCCTTCCCCGATCCCGGGGTGGCCAGACAGGCCTAACCCGGCTCCCCGCCCTGCTCGCCGCCCCCGTCCTGCCGCTCCCCTCCGCCCCACCCGCGGGACCCGGCCCGCCGTTGGCCCGCCCGCCGCGCGCTGTAGGGCCAGGACCGGAGGCGAGTGCGCCGGCCGCCGCGCACTCACCATTGTCAGCGCCGCCGCCGCGTCCCCCCCACTTCACTCCGCTTCCCTCAGGAGAACTCCCAGTCCAGATTCCCTCCGCCCCAGCGCCAGTCACGTGACCTGGAGCCGCTGGCCGCACGTGACCCCTCCCTTCCTTTCCCTCTCCCTTGCTCAGGTCCCCTCCCAGCTCTTGCCCCGCCCCACTGGCCAGCCAGGCCCTCGAGGACTGGCAGTTTGGGGGCGGGGCCTCGTGCTCCACCCTACGGCTGAGGAGGCGGGGCCACTGAGTGCCGTAAAGTAGGAGGGGCCTGGGAGAACGCAGGCACCTCAGGCCCTCCTCTCCTTTTCTTCCGTCACGTGAGGGGCGGTCTGCTGATGGGCTTTGCCACGCCCAGTTCCTCTTTTCTGTGTAAGTTACTGTGGAGTAACTGGAAAAGGAGGAGGGAAGGGAGGTTTTGTTTCCCTGTGTGGGTTACTGGGACCCCGAGGCGTAGGGGCGCTGTTACCCTAGGCCCTGCTTCCCTAGGCCTCGCAAGGTACGTGCTCTCTTAATCTAGGGATTATGCATGTTTCCATCTTTCTGGAGCTCTACCCAGCTCCCTCTCCCTGAGACTTTCTGGGTTTTAAGAACTTGTTAGCTTTGCACCCCTGAAGGGCCGATCAATAGAAAAAATGTGAGGGTGCTACAACCGTTGCTTTGTAAAGCACACGGATAGCTTGCGATCTAGCCCCGCTTCCCCTAGGCCCTGCAACCCAGCCGGTCGGTGAGGTGAGGGGAAGCCTTCCTAAAACAGGTGATGCTGGGGCACCTGGGTGGCTCAGTCGGTTGAGCGTCCGACTTCAGCCCAGGTCATGATCACATGGTTTGTGGGTTCGAGCTCCGCGTTGGGCTCTGTGCTGACGGTTAGCTCAGAGCCTGGAGCCTGTTTCAGATTCTGTGTCTCCCTCTCTCTCTCTGACCCTCCCCTGCTCACACTGTCTCTCTTTCTCTCTCAGAAATAAATAAAACATTAAAAAAAAAAAAAGGTGATGCTGCTAGCCAGTACTCTGGTCTTTTTTTTTTAAATCCTTATTTATTTTTGAGAGTGAGACAGAGAGAGAGTGTGAGCAGGGGAGAGGCAGACACAGAATCTGAAACAGGCTCCAGGCTCTGAGCTGTCCGCACAGAGCCTGACGCGGGGCTTGAACCCACGAACTCTGAGAACTGTGAGATCATGAGACTTAACCGATTGAGCCACCCAGGGCACCCCCGCCAGTACTCTGGTCTTAACCACATCCTGACACTGTGGCGTAGCCTAGAGGCCCTCTAGTTGAATGGGATGCTGTTTTAGTTTTTAAAAGCAGGGTCGAACCACCACAGTGTATCCTGTAAATAACCAAGCAAAAAAAAAAAAAAAGATCTGAACACACCATCATTATCCCATCATAACAAAGTCAAGTTTGTGCGGCAGGGCCATAAAGCAAGCATAAAATTAGAGTATGGTCTCTAGCCACAATAAAATTAAACTAGAAATAACAAAAAGATCAAAAATCCGCAAGCATGGAAAACTAAACAACATAATTCTAAGCCTCTATGTCAAAGAGGACGTCAGTGGAAACTTAAAAATAGTTTGAACTATGGTGCGTCTGAGTGGGTCAGTCCGCTGAGCTCCCGACTTAAGCTCAGGTCATGATTTCACAGTTCATGGGCTCAAGTCCCACGTCCAGCTCAGGCTGGCAGCTCAGAGCCTGGAACCTGCTTCAGATTCTGTCTCCCGCGTGCTCTGCTCCTCCCCCGCTCATGCTCTGTCTCTCTCAAAAATAAACACTAAACATTTTCTTAAAATATAGTTTGAACTAAAAGAAGATGAGCATACAACATAGCAGAATGAAGTATTTACAGAGAGGTCTGTAGCTTTAAATGCATATATTTGAAAAGAAGAGTTTTAAAATCAGTAATGTAAGTTCACATCTGGAGGTACAAGTATATGAGCAATGTGGAGGTGAGCAGGGCGGGGTATGGGAACTATACTTCCTTCTCAACTTTGTGGTGAACTTAAAACTTCTCTAAAGTGAAAAACAAAAAAATACTAAGCCCTCACAGGGATGCTTTATCTTCAGTAAAGACGCCATGACAACTCAATGGAGAAAGGACTGTCTCTTCCACAAATGGTGCTGGGAAAACTGGATATCCACTTACAAATGAGTACAGTTGGACCCTTATCTTATACCATATAGAGAAATTCACTCAAATTTTTTTTTAAATGTTTTTATTTATTTCTAGGAGAGAGAGAGAGACAGCGTGAGCAGGGGAGGGTCAGAGAGAGAGGGAGTGACAGACTCTGAAACAGGCTCCAGGCTCTGAGCTGGCAGTCAGCGCAGAGCCCAACGCGGGGCTCGAACCCACGAACCGTGAGATCATGACCCAAGCGAAAGTCGGACGCCCAACCGACTAAGCCACCCAGGTGCCCCAGAGAAATTCACTCAAAATGGTCTTAAGACTTAACACTATAAAGCTCCTAGGAGAAAACAGAGGAAAATCTTTAGACTTGGCAATGTTTTCTTGAATATGACACCAAAAGCAACAGAAATGACAGGGATAGGACTGGCAACAAAAGATAGACAGGGGCGCCTGGGTGGCTTATAAGCGTCCGCTTTCACTTAGGTCATGATCTCGCGGTTCGTGGGTTCAAGCCCCGCGTCGGGCTCTGTGCTGACTGCCAGCTCAGAGCCTGGAGCCTGTTTGGGTCTGTGACTCCCTCTCTCTCTGACCCTCCCCTGCTCACGCTGTCTCTCTCTCTCTCTCTCTCCTAGAAATAAATAAATAAATAAATAAATAAATAAATAAATAAATAAAAGATAGACAAATGGGATTGTATCAAACTTAAAAACTTTTATGCATCAAAAGACACAACAGAATGGAAAGGAAACCAATGGAAAGGGAGAAAATATTTGCAAATCATATAGCTGATAAGGTATTGAGACTATATAAATTACTCCTACAATGAAACATATATTCTTAATGTTAGAATATATGAAGAATGACTACAACTCAATAACAAAAAAAATCAAATAACACGATTAAGCAATGGGCAAAGGACTTGAGCAAATATTTCTCCAAAGATATACAAATGCCCTATAAGCATATGAAAAGATGCTCAACATCACTAATCAGAGAAATGCAAATCAAAACTACATGATAGCATCTCACATCCATTAGGATGGCTACTATTTTTTAAGTTTATTTTGAGAGAGAGAGAGTGTGTGTGCAAGGGAAGGGCAGAGAGAGAGAGAAAAGGAGAGAAAGTACCCCAAGCAGGCTTCACACTGTCAGCATGTAACCCACACTGTCAGCATGTAACCCACTGCTCAAGCTCACAGTGTGGTCATGACCTGAGCTCAAACCAAGAGTCGACCCTTAACTCCGACTGAGCCACCTAGGCACCCCAGGGTGGCTACTATTAAAAATAACAATAATAATAATAAGTATGGGTGAGGATGTGGAGAAATTGGAACCTTTATGCACTGTCAGTGGAATTACAGAATGGCAAGGCCCCTTATGGAAAATAGTATGGAGGTTCTTTAAAAAAATTGAGACTAGAACTGTCATGATCTAGCAATCCCACTTCTGGCTATATATCCAAAAGAATTGAAAGGAGGGTCTCAAAGAAGTATTTCCATATTCATGTCCATAGAACATATGAGCACTCGTGTTCATTCGTAATATCCAAGAGGTAGAAGCAACCCAAATGTTCACAGACAGATAAATGGAAAATTAATCAGTCTTAAAAAGGAATAAAATCCTGTCACACCTTACAACATAGAGGAGCCTTGAGGACACTATGCTAAGTGAAACAGGCCATAAACAAAAAGATAAATATAGTATGATTCCACTCATATGAAGTATCTAGTCAAATTCATAGACACAGAAAGTAGAATGCTGGTTACCAGAAACTGAGAGAAGGGAGAAAGAGGGGTTACTATTTAATGGATATAGAGTTTCAGATTTGCCAGATGAAAATGTTCTGGAGGTCTGTTTCACAATGTGAATATACTTACCACTACCAAACTGCACACTTAAAAATGATTAAGATGGTAAATTTTATGTTTTTATACCATGATTAAAAAAATTAAACTCTGAGAGTAGAAGGAAGGAAAACAAAGAGAAGAACAGAAGTCAATGGAATAGATATAAGCAAGCAATGGAGAAGATCAAGAAATCCAATAGTTGGTTGTTTGAAAAGACTAAGGAAGTTGATAAGCAATGCTAATCAAGAAAATAAGAGAAACCACAAACAGTATTTGGGACGGAAAAAAGACATCACTTCAGATCCTACAGACATCAAAAGGATAACAGGGAAATACATGAACAACTTTTATCCTAGTAAGTTCAACGACTTAGGGGAAATGGACATGTTCCATTAAAACAACTTTCTGGGGGCGCCTTGGTGGTTCAGTCGGTTAAGCATCCGACTTCTGCTCAAGTCATGATCTCATGGTTTGTGGGTTCGAGCCCCGTGTCCGGCTCTTTGCTGAGAGCTCAGAGCCTGGAGCCTGTTTCAGATTCTGTGTTTCCCTCTCTCTCTTACCCTCCCCTGCTCATGCTCTCTCTCTCTTTGTCAGAAACAAATAAAAAACATTAAAAAAAAAAAAACTTTCTGAAATGAACGTAAGAGGAAATACAAAATCTGAACAGTCCTACATCACTGAAATCGAACACAAAATTTAATATCTTCCCACACCCTAAAATTTATCTAGGCTACAGACTTCTGTTGAGTTCTACAAAAAATGTAACAAAGAAACAATACCAAGCTTTCTACACAAACTTTTAAAGAGAATACAGGAGGAGACAACACTTGCCAGCTCCTTTTCTGAGGCCAGCATAACCCTGATACCAAAATCTGACAAGGACATTACAGGAAACAAAACTGCATATCAACGTCTTTCATAAACTTAGCTGCAAAAAAACCCTAAACAAAGTTTATAAAGCAGAAATTTCTGTATAAACCATGATCTGTGAGTTAGCCCTACACTATGGTTAAATGTATTCCTTGGTGTACCTCTAAAATTCCCATTTAGTGGAGTGGAACAACATCTTTATACATGTTTTAAAGCTCGCCTTTGTTATTGTTGATACTCAAATCGGCATTAAAATATAGAAAAATGGGCGCCTGGGTGGCTGACTCGGTTAAGTGTCTGCCTCTTGGTTTCAGCTCAGGTCATGATCTCACAGTCTGTGGGATTGAGCCCCCGTTCGGGCTCTGCACTGACAGCACGCAGCCTGCTTGGGGTTCTCTCCTTCTCTCTCTGCCCTGCCCCTCCGCCACACTCTTACTCAAAATAAATAAATAAACTTTAATAAAATATAGAAAATATATGTAATGAAACAAAAACAAATGGAACTTTTAATCTAAACCTGCAAAGAAAGTGAGGCGAAAGAGAGGGAAGCTAAGGAGAGGGGATGTGTTCTATGTTTTCCCTTTCTAGGTAATTTTTTGTTTTTTTTGTCTTTTTTTAAAAAAAAATCTCCATCAAATAACTGAGTATTTACAGAAGCCAGATATTTGGATTCTGGGATGCAGACATTTGTTCATTAAACATATAGTTATTGAGTGCTCACTAAATGACAGGTGTTTTAGGCTGTGGAGATAGATCCGATTAGAAAATAATAATAATAATAATAATAAGGTTCTTGTCCCCAAGCGCCTATGTTCTAGTGCAAAAAGTGGTCAATAAACAAGTAATTAGATATAATATTTTTGGTTAGAAGAAAGCACTAAAAAGAAATAAACATGGGGACATGAGTGGCAAAGAGCTATTTAAAAAAAATTTTTTTTAACGTTTTATTTCTTTCTGAGAGAGAGAGACAGCGTGAGCAGGGGAGGGTCAGAGAGAGAGGGAGACACAAAATCTGAAACAGGCTCCAGGCCCTGAGCTAGCTGTCAGCACAGAGCCCAACACGGGGCTTGAAGCCACGAACCATGAAATCATAACCTGAGCTGAAGTCGGCCGCCCAACTGACTGAGCCACCCAGGCGCCCCATGAGCTATTTTTTAGATAGGGCGGTAGGAAAGTGACATTTAAGCTGAAATCTGAAAGGAGGAGTCACCTATTAGAAGAACTGAAGGAAGAGATCCATTCCAGACAGAAAGTGCTATAGTTATGAACTAGGAAAAAGCTTAGTGCTTTCCAGGAATGGAAAGACTGCATAGCTGAAGCCTAGTGAATGACAGGGACAGTAGTCAAGATGAAAGCAGTTAAGGGACAGTTGAGTATAATAAGGAGATTTATAGATGTTCCTCTCATCTCTAGATCCAAGGAAGGTTGTAGGGTCAGAATTTTAAAGCAGCATTTTCAGTTTTAGCCTGTATTGCTTCACAGAACTGTCTTTCGTCTTCGCTCCAGTAGAGGACTGTTTATTCCCTTTAAATGGTCTCTCTTCTTTACCAGTTTGGAGAAAGAACGAAAAGCTACAACTTCATCCCATACCTCTGACCAACTGCAATGCCTAAAACCCAGTAAACCCACAGTAAATATTTTGACTTTTTTTTTTTAATATTTTTATTTATTTCTAGAAGAGAGAGAGAGACAACGTGAGCAGGGGAGGTTCAGAGAGAGAGGGAGTCACAGACTGAAACAGGCTCCAGGCTCTGAGCTGGCAGTCAGCACAGAGCCCGACGCGGGGCTCGAACCCACGAACCGCGAGATCATGACCCAAGTGAAAGTCGGACGCTTAACCGACTAAGCCACCCAGGCACCCCTATTTTGACTTAATTTTTAATTAGATCTGTAAGTGGCAGTCAACTAGTCCTGACTCTTAGTAGGATTAAGACTTTACAACTGGTTAGAGTAGAATTGATGAACTGACTTACAGTATGGTTCTTTTTAACTCTACCAGACTACCCACTTGACATTAGTAAATAATAGGGGTGCCTAGGTGGCTCAGTTGGTTAAGCACCCGACTTTGGCTTAGGTCATGCTCTCGCAGTACATGGGTTCGAGCCTGTATCAGGCTCTGTACTGACAGCTCAGAGCCTGGAGCCTGCTTCAGATTCTGTGTCTCCTCTCTCCCTCTCTCACTCATGCTCTCTCCCTCTCTTTCTCAAAAAAAATTTTTTTTAATTATTTTAAATAATAATAAAAAATAAGAGTGTAGTCAAAACACATTTAATAAGTCAGATAGAACCTGGATGGAGCTCAATGATTTCAAAATTTCTAGAAGTTATTTTTATTTATTTTTTTAAATTTTTTTTAATGTTTTTTATTTATTTCTAGGAGAGAGAGAGAGACAGCGTGAGCAGGGGAGGGTCAGAGAGAGAGGGAGTCACAGGCTGAAACAGGCTCCAGGCTCTGAGCTGGCAGTCAGCACAGAGCCCGATGCG
Organism: Proteles cristata cristata; assembly: GCA_017311185.1. Taxonomy (NCBI): domain Eukaryota; kingdom Metazoa; phylum Chordata; class Mammalia; order Carnivora; family Hyaenidae; genus Proteles; species Proteles cristata. The sequence goes on from JAESUZ010000087.1 coordinate 138,904, forward strand.
GGGCTCGAACCCCCCCGCGAGATCCATGAACCGCGAGATCATGACCTAAGCGAAAGTCGGATGCTTAACCGACTAAGCCACCCAGGCGCCCCTCTAAAAGTTATTTTTAAAGCTGTACTAGGTATTAGTATATTATTCATAACTGTATTGATATCGGTATTGTCATTTGAACTGTGAGGAGAAAAAAATCATAAAAACAATGCCAAGTCTTCATGAAATAAAACATTATTAATGAAGAAGGAAGATGATTTTTTTAAATATATACTTAGAAGATATGCCTGTTATCTTGGCTGCTATTCTGGTTCCCAACTACTCTTGTCTGGGGGCCTAAGTACCAACACATTAAAGAGAATAAATGAAAGAAAAGTAGCAGCAGTGAAGAAACACTGGTGACACCAAGTATAATAAGACCTGACAAAGAAGGTCATGCCAGAGGCCAGTTTGTACTAATGACTTGTTCTGCTGATCAAGACCCAATAGCTGTGTTACTGTAACAAATACAAGGAGCAGTGGACCTGTTGATCAAGTTATCTATCTATCTGTCTACCTACCTATCTACTTATTTGGCAAGCCAGAATGTTAAAGCTGGATTGTAAGAAGTACAGTGTTTTTCTAGGCAAGGACTGTGACATCTCTAAATTTGCCCTTTGCAAGAAAAGAGATGGGGAAAATGTGACTAACTTACGAGTATTTACTTTCACAAACGGAAGTACCAGGTATAGAAAAAAGTATTAGGTGAGAAGATAATGCGGGTCTTTACCGACCTACCAGGAACCACTAAAGAGAAAAATAGCCATTTGTTGAAATTCATGAAGACTAAAGTCATATTAACAACTGTGACAGTGTAAAGGAGTGGCTATTTGCAGAGTTGACAGCCAAAGCTAAGTAAAGAGAATCAAGAACAAATACATAAAGGGCACCTGAGTGATTCGGTTAGTTGAACATCCGAGTCTTGATTTTGGCTCAGATTATGATCCTAAGGTCATGGGATCAAGCCCCGTGTCAGGCTCTGTTCTGAGCGTAGAACCTGCTCAAGATTCTCTCTTTCTCCCTCTGCCCCATTCCCTGCTCTCTTCTCTCTCTCTAAAATAAGTAAAAAGAAAAAGGAAAAAAAGAACAAATATACCAAAAGAATGAAAAAATTAAAATCAAATTTACAGTACACTGAGTATAAAAACATTTTTCTCAACTTAGAATTATAGGTATGTACTCTAAATAGAATATATAGAATATATATAAATACATTACTAGGATATATACATAGTAGAAAATATAGACAGAATATATAAATAGAGTATATTGTCTTTACTTTAGCCAGTACAGTGGTAATCACTGTAAGTACCTTTTTTGAGTTACCATTGTAAATACCAATTGTTTCTCTCAAACATAAAGGTATTCAATGCTTTATCTCACTGTTCCCTTTTTTATTGAGATATAATTTACATACAATGGAATATGCAAGTCTTAAGTATACAATTTGGTCAGTTTTGATAAGTGCCAACATTTATTTAACCCACACCTCTATAAAGATATGAATGCTGCCATCAACCCCAGAAAACTTTCTTGTATTGTCTCAACCAACCTCATCTCCGAGAAGCAAATGCTATTTTGATTTTTTCAATATTGGTTAGCTTTGAGTGTTCTGTAATGTCACAGTAATGTTATCATACAATAAGTACTCTTTTGTGTCTCATGTCATTTACTGAACATAATCATTTTGAAATTTATTCATGTTATTCTATGTTATCAACAGTTTGTCCCTTTTCATTGCTTAGTAGTATTCTATTGTGTGAATAGATCACAGAATATTGATCCTTTCTTCCTGTTAATGGACATCTGTTTTATGAAAGTGATAATAGCATTCATGTACAAGACCTTTTGTGAACATACCTAAAGTGGAACTTCTGGGTAGCATGGGTATATATTTAATAAGAAACTACCACACCATTTCCCAAAACTGTTGTGCCATTTTACCCTCCCATCGGCAATATTTAACAGTTTAATATCTCTACATCTTTGCTAACATTTTCTGTTGTCAAAGTTTTGGTATTAGCCATTATTATGGATGTGTGGTTATCTCACTGAAGTGGGGTTTTTTGTAGTTTTTTTTTAATTTTTTTAATGTTCATTTATTTTTGAGACAGAGAGACAGAGCACGAGTGGGAGAGGCGCGCGCGTGCGTGCACACACACACACACACACACACACACACACAGATTGAGAGAGAGAGACAGAGAGGCAGAATCCAAAGCAGGCTCCAGGCTCTGCAGGGCTTGAACTCACTAGCCCTGAGATCATGACCTGAGCCGAAGTTGGATGCTTAACCAACTAAGCCACCCAGGTGCTCCTCACTGTAGTTTTAATTTGCATTTTCCTGATGATTAATGTCAAACACATTTTCATGTGCTTGTGGGCCATATGTATACCTCCTTTTGTGAAGTGTTTGTTAAGACTTTGCCAATCTTTGGAGTGCCTGGGTAGCTCAGTTGGTTAGCATTTGATTTCAGCTCAGGTCATGATCTCAGCTTTTGAGTTCAAGTCCCACATGGGGCTCTGTGCTGACAGCTCAGAAACTGGAGCCTGCTTTGGATTCTGTGTCTCCCCCTCTCTTTGCCCCTCCCCTGCTCACAGTCTGAGTGTCTTTCTCTCTCTCTCTCTCAAAAATAAACATTAAAAAATAAAATAAAAAGTAAAAATCCTCTTTCAAAAAAAAAAAAGACTTTGCCTATCTTTTATTAGGATATTTATCATATTATTGAGTTCTAGTTTATTAAATATTTTGTATACATGTCCAGTATCAGATATATTCATTGCAAATATTTTCTCCAAGTATATAGCTTGCCTATTTATTTTCTTGATGTTTTTGGATGACCTGAGAACTTCGGCTTTTAAATTGAGGTATGTGATCCATCTCAAATTAAAGTTTACAAATAACATGAGATAGGATTTGAGGGCTTATTTATATTCACATAGTTCCAGCACTATTTATTGAACATAATTTTCTTTACCTCATTAAATTGCTTTGGTGCCTTTGTCAAAAATCTATTGACTATATAATTATAGATATATTTCTCAAGTTTTTATTCTATTTCATTGATCTATTTGTTTACCTTTATGGAATACCACATTGTCTGGATTACTATAGCTTCATAGTAAGCCTTGAAGTAAGGAAGTGTAATTACTTGAATTTAGTTCTTTTTCTAGAATGTTTTGGTTAACTTCTTTGTATTTCCACACAAATTTTTGAATTGTTAATCCACTTCTACCAAAAACAAAAACAACAACAACAAAAATCTGTTGTGATTTTTATTGAGATTGGTAGCTCAGTTCGGCAGAAATTGACATCTTCATAATATCAAGCTTTCCAATCCATAAACATGGTATATTTCTCTATTTAGTCAAGTCTTCTCTCAGCCATGTTTTATAGTTTCCAGTGTAGAGGTCTTACATATCTATTGCTATATTTAGCCCTAAGCCTTTATATTTTTTAGACTATTTTAAATGGAATTTTTAAATTTTATTTTCTAATTATTTAATGCTTGTGTGCATATTTTCCTATATTGACTTTGTATCTTACAGCCCTTGATAAATTTCTTTGATGATTTCCTCTCATCTCTTTTCTCTTCTCTCTGTTCCTGGATCTTCTATCAGTCATATATTGGGCTTACTGGATTGGTTGTGTCATTTGTGTCATTTTTTTTCTTTCCTATTTTCCACCTCTCCGGTTTACTGTTGTTGTTTTTGTTGCTGTCTTTCTTAGGGGGTTTTCCCCAATTTTTTGTCCCAATACTTATAATTTTTTTTATTGCTGTGTTATGATAGCCAGGTTCTAAGATTGCTCCCAACGATCCATACTTCTATGTAGTCTCTTCTCAAATTGTATCAAGGTTGTCCTGTATGCCAAACACAAAAACGTGGAAGTAACAGTGGTGACTTCCAAGGCTCCTTCTGACTTGCTCTCTCAGATCATTCACTTTGAGAGAAGTCAGGAGCCATGTCATGTAGCCCAGTGGAGAGGTCCACATAGTAAGGGATCAAGGCCTCCTGTAAACAGCTAGCACTAACTTGCCAGCCATGTGAGTGAACCATCTTGGAAAGCTGATCCTACCACCCCAGTCAAGTCTTCAGATGACTGCCAACCCAACTAATATCCAACTGCAATCTCATGAGAAGATCTCCTAGCCAGAAATACATAGGTAATCCACTCCCAGATTTCTGACCCACAGAAACTATGAAATAATTAAAGTTTAGTGTTGTTTTAAGCCAATAAGTTTTGAGGTAATTTATTAAAAGCAATAGTTAACTAATAAATACTATTATATTTTTAATTTTTAAGAGCTGTTTATTATTCTGAAAGTCTAATTTCATTAGCATTTTGTCCTTGTGAAGATAAAGAAATAAAACATCCAGTAATCAACATATAAACATTTTAAAATGTAGATTTGTACATAAATCACTGAAGTAATTTCCTCTGTAACAATTCACATATCAACTAGTTGCATGATTGTGATAGTAAAGTTCCAAGTTCCTATGAACCAATGATAAGTGATAAATCACACTATACCATTATAAGTTAGAAACATAACTGATAAGACTTAAGTCCCAAGGGGCGCCTGGGTGACTAAGTCGGTTAAGCGTCCGACTTCAGCTCAGGTCCTGATCTCATGGTTCATGGGTTTGAGCCCCACATCGGGCTCTGTGCTGACAGCTAGCTCAGAGCCTGGAGCCTACCTACTTCAGATTCTGCATCTCCCTCTCTCTCTGACCCTCCCTGCTCACACTGTCTCTCTCTCTCTCAGAAATAAATATTATAATAATAATAATAATTTTAAAAAAGACGTAAGTCCCAAAATAATCATTGGTTTAGTGGTTCTCAAGAAGAGAGGACATTTCTCCCAATAGACTTTTGTCAATGTCTGGAGACATTTTTGATGGTCAGCTCTGTAGGAGTGCTACTGAGGTCAGAAATCCTGCTAAACATCTTACAGTGCACAGGACAGCCCCTACAACAAAAAAAGTATCCTGTCCAAAATGTCAGTAATGCTAAAGCTGAGAAACCCTGGGTCAGTATAAACCTAAAAAAGACCAATAGAGTTCTGAAAGATCAATTGTATTAATATTTTAAGCAGTGACTCAGATGGTAAAACAGACTGCAAGCTGAGGGAATGGAGACAAAAAGCTTTTGCAAAATCAATCATTGTGTCCTCTTTGCTCCCTTAGCTTTTTGTTTATAATTATTACAGATTTGAAAAAATATAATGTAAAAGTATTACAGCCACTTCTGTGTTTCCCCCGTTACACTGAGAATATACTTAACTTTTTATTCCTGCTAATTTGATCCTTTGTAGGTTTTTGTTCATTGTATTATATGAGAAAAATGATGATGAATTGCTTACTCAAAAGTACAAATCAGAAGAAACCCTAACTCTTCCCCCTCTACAAAGCCTTGTACTTATGGTAATGATTGACAAATAGAACCCAAAAGGTAAAAGAATAGGAATTAGAAAAAACCTACATGGCTTCTACTTCCTTTATGTATCTGAGAATATTTACTTACATCTGTCTACCCTCCTTCGTGCCAGGCAAGACTCACACATTGATGCTCATTCAATCTCTTTAGACGCTAGGCTCAAGGACAAAGGCTATCTTGCATTTCTTTGTTTCCCTCTATATCCCCATCACCTAGCACAGTACCTGACATATAGATGGAATCTTTCAAATAATCTTATGAAGTAGCTAAAACACACGTTTCCATGATTACAGTATTTTTAGGGACTTACTATGTGCCAAACACTGAGCTAACTCTATCTCATATATTGCCTCATTTGATCTTCACCACCACCCTTTGGGCAAATATTGTTAACCTACAGTATTAATAAAAATAATAATCTTTTTGATTATTATTTGTGTTTTTGATCACCCACTCAATGACATTGTTCTGAGCACTTTACATGCATTAATTTATTTAACCTCAATAAGTCTGTAAGGTAGACACTATCATTATTTTCATATTAAGGAGAAGGAAACTGAGGTATAGAAAGGTTAAGTAACTGATCTAAGGGTACCTAGTTGGTAAGTGACTTTGAATCCAGGTAATGTCCTCAGAGTTCACACAATTAACCCCTTCACTGCTAACCTCCCTAGACAAGCTTAACAAAATTAAGTAACTTGCCTTGAGTTACACAGCAAATAAAGACAGAAATTGGTATTAAGCCAGGACTTTTCAGTTCTAAAACTTACACTTTTTCACTGTCTAATTACCTCTCCAAAAATAGAAACATTCTACATTTCTTTTGTGGCAAGTTTAAAATCTTTCTTCATAAGGGTGTCATTTTATAAATAAAAACCAACCTAAGGATGGGATAAATGGGTGATAGGTATTAAGGAAGGCCCTTGTTGGGGCGCCTGGGTGGCTTACTCGGTTAAGCGTCCAACTTTCGCTTAGGTCATGATCTCGCGGTTCGTGGGTTTGAGCCCCGCGTCAGGCTCTGTGCTGACTCCCAGCTCAGAGCCTGGAGCCTGTTTCAGTCTGTGACTCTCTCTCTCTCTGACCCTCCCCTGTTCACGCTGTCTCTCTCTCTCTCTAGAAATAAATAAAAACATTAAAAAAAAAAAAAAAAAAAGGAAGGCCCTTGTTGTAATGAGCACTGGGTGTTGCGTGTAAATGCTGAATCAGTAAATTCTACCCCTGAAACTAGTATTACACTGTACGTTAACTAGCTGGAATTTAAATAAAAACTTGAAACTACAAAAAAAAAAATCAACCTAGGCTACCTATTCTTTCATTTTTTAAAATTTTATTTTAGAGAGAGAGCGCATGAGCAGGGGAGAGGGACAGAGACAGAGAGAGAGAAAGAGAGAGAGAGAGAGAGAGAGAGAGAGGATCTCAAGCATGCTCCACGCTCAGAGCAGAGCAGGACTCAGGGCTTCATCCCACAACCCTAGAACCATGACAAAATCAAGAGTAGGACGCTCAACCAACTGAGCCACCATGTGCTCCTCTATCCTTCAAACATGTAAGACGTAACACTTAACTAGAAAACACAAAGCAAAAACATGCCTTTTTTTCCTCTGCTGGAATAGTTAGGGGAGCCCAAAAATAGGTCTCATAACAGTAACACCCTATTGAACATAAAAACTCACAAGTTTCCTCTTAAAAATCACAGATAGATTTATTAGTGGAAAAAATCAGTGTATAAATTAACAACTGTCACCAACAGTAAAATGCTATAAAGATTGGGAAATGGGTGGCTCAGTCAGTTAAGCATCTGACTTCAACTCACGATCTCATGGTTTATGAGTTTGAGCCCCATGTCTGGCTCTGTGCTGACATAAATGGAGCCTGCTTGGGATTCTCTGTCTCTGCCTCTCCCCTGCCTGCTCCCTTTTTCTCTTTCTCTCTTAAAATAAATAAATGAACTTAAAAAATAACAGTAAAATGCTACAAAGATAATTACTAGGAGTTGGGTTCTATGAAAAGCAGACTCATAGAGGAAGTTTACCAGGGAGTGTTCTTAGGATCAACACCTGTGCCGAACTGGAAGGTACCTGAATGATGACAGCCATAGCTTAAAGTTCAGTAGGATTTTCTCTCTCTCTCTCTGTCTCTGTCTCTCTCTCTCTTTAATGTTTGTTTATTTATTATTTATTTTTGAGAGAGAGAAAATGAGAGCACAAGCAGGGGAGGGGCAGAGAGAGAGAGAGAGAGGGAGGCACAAAATCCAAAGTAGGCTCCAAGCTCTGAGCTGTAAGCCCAGAGCCCAATGAGGGGCTCAAACCCACAAACCGTGAGATCATGACCTGAGCTGAAGTTGGATGCTTAACCAACTGAGCCACCCAGTTGTCTCAGTTCAGTAGGATTCTATGTCCCCTGGTGAAAAAGTTTCCCCTCGGGAACTGTAACATCTAAATGTGCAAAACACAGTCATAGGGATAGAAAGCACAAATACTCCAAGTGGATTTGATGTTAAGTATGTCCTAGCCTACCTACTTCCACTCCTTCCTTGGCTCCTGGGACCATGTATTCTACATATTATGGACCCAGCACAATATAGAGTGTATTGATTTAGCATGTGTACTGTATCCTGGAGGTTGACATTCTAATCTCAGTATGTCATATCAAAGCTGGTATCTTGGCTGTACCTCCAACAAGCTGTGCCTTCAATCATTCTACCATTTTGATGGCACCTAGAGGACATGTTCTGTAATAGACCCGGTGGATCCCATGGTCATGTGCTACTGCTAAATCTGCTTGGTGTAAAGTGGGTCCTTTGGTTTGATGCAATCATGTTTATGGATGAAACATTCTGTATGTCATTCGATATTGATTCTGCTGGAGGCCCTGTGGGTAAGAAAGGCAAATCCAGGGGCACCTGGGTGGTTCTGTCAGTTAAGCGTTCAACTTCGGCTCAGATCATGATCTCATGGTTTGTGGGTTCGAGCCCACATCAGGCTCTGACGGCTCAGAGCCTAGAGCCTGCTTCAGATTCCATGTCTCCTCTCTCTCTGTTCCCTGCTCCCTCACTCATGCTCTGTCTCTGTCTCTCAACAATAAATCATGTTAAAAAATTTTTTTTAAATAAAAGGCAAATCCATATGTAGAATACATGTCTATTCCTGTTAGAACAAATCTCTGGCCCCTCTAGCATGGAAGGGGCCTAATATAGTCAACTTGCCACGAAGGTCTCCTTGGAGAATGGTGCCATATTAGTGGCTCAGCAATGAGCTTTGTGGGTAGCATATGGGACACTTGGCAACCTCAGTGGCTAGATCAGCCCTGATCAGTGGGAGCCCATGCACATTCTCCATCCCCACCCCTGCTCCTTCATGAGTTTATCATGTTAGCATCAGGGTAGCTGATGTCAGAAGCTGATTGACATCTACCAAGTCATTTTGTCTACCTGGTGGTTTAATGCCTCGTCTGTGATGGATGCTTTTGATGGACATTACATTTGATACAAAGGTTTTCACACTCTGGGGGCACCTGGCTGGCTCAGTTATAAAAGCGACTCTTGATCTTGGGGTTGTGAGTTCAAGCCCCACATTGGCTGTGGAGATTTCTAAAATAAACTGTATTTTAAAAACATATTTTCATACTCTATGTCTTATTTTAAGCCATTCACGTACCTTTACCTCAGACTTCTTAGTCCCCAATCTACCATCTTTCTATTTTAGGCCCCTGACCCAAACATTCACCACTACCCATGAAAGTGTATATAGTCTAACCTTAAGCTACTTCTCTTCCCACACAGAGTAAATGGTCAGTTACACCACCTGAAGCTCTGCCCACAGAGAGATTTCCTCTCACAGAGGAAATTTTCTTTTTTTTCCCTTTTATTATATCATAACTACTTTCAACAACAACAACAGCAACAACAACAACACACACACATATATATAGAAAGACTTCAAGTTATCTCTATGCCTAACATCAGGCTCGAACTTACAACCTCAAGATTAAGAGTCTTAACGGGCACTGTGGGTGGCTCAGTCAGTGAAGCTACCAACTTCAGCTCAGGTCATGATCACAGGGTTCCTGAGTTTGAGCTCGACAACTGGCTCTGTGCTGACATCTGGGAACCTGGAGCCTGCTTCGGATTCTATGTCTCCCTCTCTCCCTGCCCCTTCCCTGCTCACACTCTGACTCTTTCTCTCAAAAATAAAACATAAACATTAAAAAAAAAAAAAAGAGTCTCAAGCTCCACCAACTGAGCCACCCAGGTGCCCCCAAAGAATAGATATATTTTTTAATTGAAGTACATTGTCATATAGTATTATCTTAGTTTCAAGTATAAAACATACCAATTCAACATTTGTCTATATTATTAAATGCTCACTGTGATAAGTATAGTTGTCATCTGTCCCAAAGATATTACAATATTATTGATTATATTCCCTACACTGTATTTTATACCCCTATGAATTGTTTCATAACTGGAAGTTCGTACTCCTTACTCATTTTTTTTTTAAATCAACATTTTATTGAGCTCTCCTACCCGGCAGAAATCTATTCCAGCAGATTTTCTCTTTGCCACGGCATCACAGACACGGCGGTGCAGCCGGCATTCGCCCCCATCCCCCTCACCCCCCTGCCTAGCCCGCCATATGACCCACCTGCGAGAGGAAGGCTTCTCTTGGGACAGGCCATGCACAGTGCGGGGCCAGGAAAGCAGCCCCAGCCAGGCCTTGGCGCAGGCAGTTAACCAGGAACAACCCCAGAGGTAGAATGAATTCATTTCTCTTACAGAAAGGAAACACTAGTATGAAATCTCAGTAGAGTCCCAGCACTCGAAGTTTAAGTATACAAAAGAGATCATCAGGCACTGAGGCTGTCCAGGTCGAAAATGGTGGCAGCGGCTGTGTCGGGTTTGCGGGGCCGCTAGGGGGGCCCCTCACGGCCAGGCGGTCCATGTCCAGCGGCGCCCCCGGCGAGGAGGGCTCAGCTCCCTTGTGGAAGGCCCTCACCTGCTCCTAGCTCTTCCTGGCGTGGGAGTGAGCGTGCTGCACGTCTTCCTGAAGTCGCATCATGGAGAGCACAAAGCACGAGAGACCCAACTTGGTCGCCTACACCCCCTCCTCCATCGCGGCCAAGCCCCTTCCCTGGGGAGATGGTAATCACACCCTATTCCATTACTCTCCCGTGAATCCACTTCCCACTGGCTATGAAGATGAATAAAGAGAGCCTGGACCACCACCCAGGGGGGACCACAGCCCTGGTTTGGACCATGACTCCGCACACGGACCAGAAAAGTTAAGGGACCTTAAGCTCACCTTTCTTATCTGTATCAAATGACCACCAGTATGCTGATCTTCCATCCCTTTGCTTATGGAAGGAGATGGCTTAAATAAATAACTTAGATTGGTCCATGAATAGATAGATGATAGATAGATAGATAGATGGATAGATAGATATAGAAATATAAATAAAATTAAAAAAGGATCATTAGAAAACAGTTAAAAAGACAACACCTATTTCACCCATCCTTTTACCACCTTCCCTTTGGCAACCACCAGTTTGTTCTCTGTATTTGTGAGTCCACTTCTGTTTTGTTTTTAGATCCCACATAGAAGTGAAATTATACAGTATGTGTCTTTTTCTAACTTATTTCACTTTGGGTAATACCCTCTAGGTCCATCCATGTTGTTGCAAATGGCAATACTTCATTCTTTTTTTAAAACTAATATTCGTGTGTGTGTGTGTGTGTGACTTGCTAATTGTATCTTCCCTCTAGAGATGACATTTCCATGACTGCGCATCAGACTTTCCTGGATTCCATTTTGCCCTTGCCGCATGTTATGGTAACTGCACCACCCGGTTTCTGATGGCTCAGCACTACCCCCTGGGCTCTATTATTTTGTATCCTCTCATCCCCATTGCTATTAGTGAGCCCAGCTCTGCAACAACATCTGTACGGTTAACCTTGCCCTTCAGAGGAAAGCTACTACTGATAGCTCAGAGATGTTGTCTTTCTCACCAGCATATTCTTCACTACTGTAGCCTTCCTGTAGAACAAAGTCTTCTTGCAGGTTTTCAAGACTTATGGTCTGTTCATTTAACACACTCACTTCCTTAAACCCTTGCACCCCTTCTTCCACTGCCTGCCACGGCGGTTGTAGTGTTTCTACTCCACTTAAGAAGGGTTTTGCTTTCTTCTAGCTTCTAAGAGCCGTTCTAGCAGGGCATCAACACCTTCTCCTGAGGTTCTTGCCAGGGTGATAAACAGAGTACTACGTCTATGTTAGTAAACACTGTCCTAGTATGTTTTACCTCTACCCCTAATCCAGCACTCTTCGAATTAAGCCATGAAGACACTCTTTCAGCTGCTGAGGTCATGATGGCTGGGTTCTGCAGAACCTTCAGAGGATATAACGCTTCTTTCTTAGCAGGCCCCAAATTTCCCTGTTCATTATTATTATAGCTTTAATTATCGATCTCATGGCTGAAAGGGAAGTTGAGGATAGACCTTCAGGGAGCATGCATGTGGTATTGAAGGGCACAAGCCTCTTTTTTTTTTTTAATAGTTTATTGTCAAGTTGGTTTACATATTAACACCCAGTGTTCATCCCAACAAGTGCCCTCCCCCATGCCCATCACCTCCCTTCCCCTCTTCCCCACCCCCATCAGCCCTCAGTTTGTTCTAAGCATTCAAGAGTCTCTCATCGTTTGCCTCCCTCCCTCTCCCCAACTATTTTTCCCTTCTTCTCCCTCATGATCCTCCGTTAGCTTCCTCCTAATCCACCTCTATGTGCAAACATATGGTATCTGTCCTTCTCTGCCTGACTTATTTCGCTCAGCATAACACCCTCTAATTCCATCCATGTTGCTACACATGGCCAGATTTCATTCTTTCTCATTGCCATGTAGTATTCCATTGTATAGATAAACCACATCTTCTTGACCCATTCGTCAGTGGATGGACACTTAGGCTCTTTCCACATTTTGGCTATTGTGGAGAGTGCTGCTATGAACATTGGGGTCCATGTGCCCCTATGCATCAGCACTCCTGTATCCCTTGGGTAAATTCCTAGCAGTGCTACTGCTGGGTCATAGGGGAGTTCTATTGTTAGTTTTTTGAGGAACCTTCATACTGTTTTTCAGAGGGGCTGCACCAGTTTACATTCCCACCAGCAGTGTAGGAGGGGGGCACAAGCCTATTAATCACCTTCAAGCCAGAGGAAAGCCCTAGTTGTTAAGGAGTGAGCCTCTGAAGTTCAGAGGGTTTGAGGGAATCAGGGGCATCAAAATATGAATGTATCAACCTTGATGTCATCTCTCAGGTTCCCATTTTTTCCCAGCCAGAGTCCTGACTTTACATGACAGACTTGGCTAGGTTGCCAATTTAACCTTCTTGAACTCCGCTGTTGTTACAAATTACATCATGGGTCTGGTCCTCAGCTTTTTCTACCCTTTCACTGCAGAAGAGGGTTTCTTAATACAAGCATAACCATTTTACTGTGCTTCACCTTCTTGCAATTTGCAGGTATTGTTTTTTTAGAAATTAGCTTGTGGCAACGCTGCATTGAACAAGTCTATCAGCACCATTTTTTCAACAGCATTTGCTCACTTTGTATCGCTGTGTCACATTTTGGTAACTCTCACAATATTTCTTTCATTGTTATCTTTGTTAGGATGGTCTGTGAGCAGCAATCTTTGATGTTAGTATTGTAATTGTCTTCAAGTATCATGAATTGCACCTATATAAAATGACAAACTTAAATACATGTATTCTGACTACTCCACCAATCACTATTCCCCGTCTCTCTCTCTCCTATTCCCTGAGACACAGCAGTATTGAAATTAGGCCAATTGATAACCCTACAATGGCCTCTAAGTGTTCAAGTGAAAGGAGGAATCAGCCACACATCTCTCACTTGAAATCAAAAGCTAGAAATGACTAAGCTTGGTGAGGAAGGCACAAAGGCGTGTCAAAAGCCAAAATAGGCTGAAAGCTAGGCCTCTTGCACCAAACAGCTGAGTAGTAAAGGGCAAGTTCTTGAAGGAAGTGAAAAGTGGTACTCAGTGAACACACGAATGATAAGAAAGCAAAATTGCTTTATACCGATATGGACAAAGTTTGAGCGGTCTGGATAGAAGATAAAACCAGACTCAACATTCTCTTAAGCCGAAACCTAATCCAGAGCAATGCCCTAATTCTCTTCAGTTCTATGAAGGCTGAAAGAGATGAAGAAGCTACAGAAGAAAAGTTTGAAGCTACCAGAGGTTGATTCATGAGGTTTAAGGGAAGAAGCCTTCTCCATAACGTGAAAGTGCAAGGTAAGGCAGCAAGTGCTGGTATAGAAGCTGCAGCAGGTTTTTCAGAAGATCCAGCTAAGATCATTTATGAAGGTCAATAACAAATTTCCACTGTAGACAAAACAACCCATTGGAAGAAGATGCCATCTAGGACTTCCATAGCTAAAGACAAGCCAGTGCCTGGCTTCAAAGCTTCAAAGCACTGATTGACTCTCTTGCTAAAGGCCAGTGGAGCTGGTGACTTTTAAGTTGAGCCAGGGCTCATTTACCATTCCAAAAATCCTAGGGCCCTTAAGAATCATGTTAAATCTACTCTGTCTATGCTCTAAAAAAATGGAACAAAACCTGGATGACGGCACATCTGTTGACAACATGGTTTATGGAACATTTTAAGATCACTGATGAGAACTACTGCTTAGAAAAAAAGATTTCTTTCAAACTGTTACTGTTCACTGACTGTGCACCCAAGAGCTCTGAAGGAGAAGTACAAGGAGATTAAGGTTATTTTCATGCCTGCAAAATGGCAACATCCATTCCACAGTCCTGGGTCTGGGAGTCATTGAGACTTGCAAGTCTTATTATTTAAAGAAATATATTTCCTAGTATCTATATTTCTGTCATACATAGTGATTTCTCTGATGAATTTGGGCAGAGTAAATGGAAAAGGTTTGGGAAAGGATTTACCATTCTAGGTTCCATTAAGAACATTTGTGTTTCGGGGCGCCTGGGTGGCTTAGTCGGTTAAGTGTCCGACTTTCGCTTGGGTCATGATCTCGCGGTTCGTGGGTTCGAGCCCCGCGTCGGGCCCTGTGCTGACTGCCAGCTCAGAGCCTGGAGCCTGTTTCAGTCTGTGACTCCCTCTCTCTGACCCTCCCCTGCTCATGATGTCTCTCTCTCTCTCTCTCCTAGAAATAAATTTAAAAAAACATTAAAAAAAAAAAAGAACATTTGTGTTTCTGGGGCGCCTGGGTGGCTTAGTCGGTTAAGTGTCCGACTTTCGCTTAGGTCATGATCTCACGGTTCATGGGTTCGAGCCCTGCGTCAGGCTCTGTGCTAACTGCCAGCTCGGAGCCTGGAGCCTGTTTCAGTCTGTGACTCCCTCTCTCTCTGACCCTCCCCTGCTCACACTGTCTCTCTCTCTCTCTCTTTCTCCTAGGGAAAAAAAAAGAACATTTGTGATTCATGGGAAGTGGTCAAATAACATGAACAGGAATGTGGCAGAAGTTGATTCCAGCCTTCATGGATGACTTCATGGGGTTCAAGGCTTGAGTGGAGGAAGTAACTGCTGATATGGTGGAAATAGCAAGAGAACTAGAATTAGAAGTAGAGACTGAAAGGGGTGTCTGGGTAGCTCAGTCGGTTCAGCTCAAGTCATGAACTTGTGGTTTGTGAGTTCAAGCCCCGTGTCAGCTCAGAGCCTGGAGCCTGCTTTGGATTCTGTGTTTCCCTTCCTCTCTGTCCCTCTTCCTCTTGCACTGTGTCTCTCACTCAAAAATAAACAAAGATTAAAAATAAAATTTTAAAGAAGTGGAGACTGAAAAAAAAAAGTGCAGCCTGAAGATGTGACTGCATGGCTGCAACATCATGATAAAGCTGAACAGATGAGGGGTTGCTCTTTACGGACGAGCAAAGAAAATGGTTTCTGGAGACAGAATCTACTCCTGGTGAGGATGCTTGAAATGACAGCAAAGCTTTTGGAATATTATATAAACTTAGCTGATAAAGCAGGTGCAGGGTTCGAGAGGATTGACTCCAATTTTGAAAGAAGTTCTACTGTGGACAAAATGCTATCCATCAGCATCATGGGCTACAGAGAAATCACCCATGGAAGGAAGAGTCAATCAATGTGGAAACTTCAATGTTGTCTTATTTTAAAAAATTGCTGGAGTCACCCCAGCCTTCAGCAACCACCACCCTGATGAGTCAGCAGCCATCAACATCAAGACACGTCGCTCCACTAACAAAAAGATTATGACTCACTGAGAGATGATGGTTAGTATTTTTTAGCAATATTTTTAAATTGAGGTATGTCCATTGGTTTTTTTTATACATAATGCTATAGCATACTTAATAGACTACAGTAGAGCGTAAATATAACTTTTATATGGAATGGGAAACCAAAACATTCGTTTGACTCACTTTATTGCAAGACTCCCTTTATTGTGGTTGTCCGGAGCTGACCTGCAATGTCTCTAAGGTATGCCCAGATGCTGTGAAGGTAGCCCATTTGTTTTCACATTTAGCCTTTAATTAATCATCCTTGGGGGCGCCTGGGTGGCTCAATTGGTTAAGCGTCTGAACTCATGGTTCGAGAGTTTGAGTCCCGCATCGGGCTCTGTGACGACAGCTCAGAGCCTGGAGCCTGCTTTGGATTCTGTGTCTTCCTCCCTCTCTGCCCCTCCCCTGCTCACGCTCTCTCTCTTTCTCTCTCTCTCTCTCAAAAATAAATAAACATTAAAAATTTTAAAAACAAATGAATCATCCTTGGTCTTTCATGGTCTGTTTTAAAAGTATAATTGCTCACGCCAGTCAGAGTGGCTAAAATGAGCAAATCAGAGAACTCTAGATGCTGGTGAGGATGTGGAGAAACGGGCACCCTCCTACACTGTTGGTGGGAATGTAAACTGGTACAGCCCCTCTGGAAAACAGTGTGGAGTTTCCTCAGGAAACTAACACTAGAACTCCCCTATGACCCAGCAATAGCACTGCTAGGAATTTACCCAAGGGATACAGAAATGCTGAGGCATAGGAGCACATGGACCCAAATGTTCATAGCAGCACTCTCCACAATAGCTAAAACATGGAAAGAGCCTCAGTGTCCATCAACAGATGAATGGATCAAGAAGATGTGGTTTATCTATACCATGGAATACTACATGGCAATGAGAAACAATGAAATCTGGCCATGTGTAGCAACATGGATGGACCTTGAGGGTGTTATGCTGAGCGAAATAAGTCAGGCAGAGAAGGACAAATATCATATGTGTGCACGTATAGGAGGATTAGGAGGAACTTAACAGAGGACCAAGGGGGAGAAGAAGAGCGGAAATGGTGGGGGAAAGGGAGAGAGGCAAACCATGAGAGACTCTTGAATGCTGACAAAAACTGAGGACTGATGGATGTGGGGGGGAGGGGGGATGGGCATAGAGGAGGACACTTGTGGGGATGAGCACTGAGTGTTATGTGGAAACTAATTTGACAATAAACTATTTGTAAAAAATAAAAATAAAAAATAAAATAAAAAAGTATAATTGCTTCTAGCAATAGCCATCCAATACTATTGTCTTTATAATTACCACTTCCTCCTATTTCTCGATGCCCAGTACACTACGCCCTAGCACCCATAGGTCATCATCAGTGAAAGCTTTAATAATTCCAGTGCTGTCCTGTCCCTGTGCTGCATCTCTGACCAGAGACGGGGTCCTCATTGCCAGTCAGGCAGCAGGTGATCTAGGCCCCAACTCCCATTTCAGCGTCTGCTTTCTACTGCTCCTGGCACCAACTGTCACCAGCTGGACCCTCCATGTAGCGATGCAGAAAGTTGCTAAGGGAGCACTCTCAGGATAGATACCCGAAAGGGGGGTGGAGGGATGCAAGACTAAATAAAGGAAGAACAGGATTCATGACGATGCTGACAATCTTTTCAGAACTCAGGGGAACTGAGATGGGAACAGCCCTCAGGAAGAAGAGGTGCTTGGACAAGAATAACCTCACGCTACCACAGTTGTTTTCTTCATCTGCTCGTTACTAGGATTTGATTACAAAATTAGCTCTGTAAAATAATCTTACTGATATTTTGTTGGTAAGACTTCTAGAAACATCCGAGCACACATGATTATTTCTTAATTTATCTATTACAACAGGAGATCCCAAACAGTTTAACTCACTGATCATAGTTCTGCTTTAATAGAGTAACATTTGAAAATACACCAATATCTAGGGAAAAAAAAAAAAAGGAAAGCAGTAGAAGTATTGGGAGCACAGTTGCGCTTTAGTTCGGGTCTAATTGTAACAGCAAAGGTACTGTCTCAGCAAACACCACCCCCCAGCTCTCCCAGCACATCCAGTGGTAACATGGGAGCAGATACTTCACAGGGGACTGGTCAATTACCCACCCTATAAATTCACCCAGTGTCTCATCTGGATTTTTCGTAAGAAAAGAGGCGGATCTATAATTCACAATCAGTGTCAGGTGTCTGAAGACTTGGGTGTGAAATATTACCTGTCAATTTGCTTCTCAGACTGAATTTTTTAAAAACAGGTTAACTTATCCTTTAAAGCAATTCTCTAGACGTAGGCAGTCTAGGTAATTTCATAGTGATGTTGGCTGAATATGATACAAATGGAATGCAGGTATTTTCCAGGACAATAGAATAGATGAAGGAAGCTTGAAGAATTCGTGAAGAAAAAAGGTCTAAGCTTTTCGTTCTGATGTTTCTAAGTTTCTATAAAACTTTTTTATTCCAGAATTGATCATTTAACTCTGGTACATAAAACATACTGAATTCATTGCCTGGCACCAAAATGGGAAACCCTCTCTTTTACATAATGAAATCCTCTTCTGGTCCATCTTGGCCCAAGTCCTGGTTGTCTGAGGGCAGATTTCTCTGGAGAGGCCTAAAGTTGTAATAAAAAGCATTGTTTTCATCTACTGGTTGGTATTCCTGTTCAATTTCAGTGAGGAAGCCACTTCCAGAGCCACTTCCGGAGCCGGAGCCAGAGCCGGAGCCAGAGCCGGAGCCGGAGCCAGATCCAAAATAGTCCTCAGAAAGAGGGAAGACATCATTCAAGTTCTGGGATCCTGACATTCTGAAGTAAGACAGAAAAATGGGAAAAGGAAACAACAACAGTAAAATATGAGACCTAAGAAAGGTAATCATAATACATTTGTAAGACAGAAAATTAATGCAGCCACCGAGGTGCTCAAATTAAAAGTTAAACATTTCCCAGTTATTCAATACTTTAAATTAAAAAAAAATCAATCAGACCTTTCTACATGTTTGCCTAGACTTAACTCACTGAATTTATCAATCAACACGTACACATTGCAGACTCATGGAAGCAATGCTAATTTTCTTATGACTAGCATAGCAATCCTATATTTGGTAAATTAAGAGATCATTTATTTTAAAAAAAGATCTCTTTTTGGGGCGCCTGGATGGCTTAGTCGGTTAAGCGTCCGACTTTCGCTTAGGTCATGATCTCGCGGTTCGTGGGTTCGAGCCCCACATCGGGATCTGTGCTGACTGCCAGCTCGGAGCCTGGAGCCTGTTTCGATCTGTGACTCCCTCTCTCTCTGACCCTCCCCTGCTCACGCTGTCTCTATCTCTCTCTCTCTCCTAGAAATAAATAAAACATTTAAAAAATAAATAAATAAATAAATAAAAATAAAAAAGATCTCTTTTCCCATTTTATTCCATTAAAGAAAGCACAAACAAGTAAGTCAGCCTAGATAGATGACATTTTCCCCAAATTTAAAATTTCTACAAAACTTCTAATAATTCACAGTGCTTCAACACAACTTCTTAAGAAATTCTTTGCAGTAAGTTAAGCATTATGTTTGCTACCATATTAACATTCAATTTCCTCTCAAACAGTAAATGTATTAGGGCGCCTGAGTGCCTCAGTAGGTGAAGTGTCTGACTCTTGATTTTGGCTCAGGTCACGATTTCACGGTTCGTGAGATCAAGCTCTGCATCGGTCTCAGTGCTGACAGCACAGAGCCTGCTTGGGATTCTCTCTGTCCCACTCTCTCTGCCACTTCACCACTTATGTTCTCTTCTCTTTCTGCCTCAAAATAAATAAGTAAACTTAAAAAAAAAGTAAACACATTCATTCAGCTGGGTTCAGTTTGGTGGTTTAGAAGTCCACTCAGCACCAAAAGACCAGAGCCATGTTGATACTACCCCTCAGTGGTGCAACAACACAACTAAATATCAGAGACAAAAAATGCATTTCATAGTCTATGGGTCATTTTTTCCATGAAGATAATGAACCACAGGCCATTCAACAGATTAGAGTGTCATGCATGCATGCCTTCAGTAAATATTGAACATCTGATCCCTATTCTAAGTGCCTAGGAAAGAATGGGGACAAACAGATTAGGTCCCTCCTCAAGAAATTCATAACTTATTGAGGAAGACAGACAATGAAAAGTGAATAAATCAGGAAACTATGAGGTGATGCTAAATGCTATGCAGAGAAGTGAAATAGACTAATGCACGAGAGGGTGACCAGGTAGCTAGTTTAGACTGTGGGATCAGGAAAAAGGGATCAGAACCGGAAACAGAGAAAGCACATGCGCGAGCACACACACACACACACACACAGACACACACACACAATATCAAAGCATGGAACGATGAGGTCACCTAAGGAAAGCATGCAGATAGAGAAGAGGCCCAGCACACAGTCAGGGCCACACCAACACCTTAAATATTGAACAGAGGAGAAAGAACAGTCAAGGAAGTAGAAGAAAACTCAAGATAAGGTGGGGCCATGGAAGTCCAGAGAAGAAAGTATTTCCAGGGTAGGGGGGTGGGGGTTAACTGTTTTGAAGGCAATTAAGAAGTTGAGAAACCCAAACAGAGAAATAAACAGTGGATGTGTTAACCAGGAGTAACTGGGACTTTAACAAGCATTCTGAGAAGAAGGTAGGAATAAACGGAAGTCCAAACAGAAGGGATAGAGGGATGGGGAGACAGGAAGCATCCTTTCCAGTAAGTGTTGCCATGAAGAGGAGCAGAGAACAGGGCAACAGCTGGACAGGGCGGCAAGTCAAAGAAGGGATTCTGGCTAACCGCCCGAGATGCAAGAGAACGAGAACGTCCGCATACTGACGGGAACAAAACGCTGGTCTCAGAGGAGTAACTGCAGACCGAAAGTCCTAGAAAAGGCGTGTAGAAATAGGATCCCCAGAACAAGGAGGAGTGGCCCTAAAAGGTGCCATAGTCAGAGTCCAATCAGGAAACTCATCTAAATATTTAACACAGGAAACTACTTAGCATGTGTGATGGAAGAGAAGCGAAACCAGAAAGGGGCTAGTGAGGAAAACCCAGAGATGGGAGAAAAAGATACTTCTCTCCCTGGGCTAAAGGGACAGTGGGAGGAAGTGGGGTTACTTGAGCCCAATTACTAGGGGTGTCTGGTGGGAGCTGAAGTCATGGAAGACACACAGTCCCGCCAGAGGTGCCACTCAAGGCAGGGACTGAGGAGAAGAAACATCCTGGTCTCTCCCTGCCTCACATGCTCTCTGGTCTCCCTTCTGTGCCTTCCACTGTCCGAACTGAGCCACAGAGCAGGCAGCCTGGGAGATGCAGACCACGGGATAAGCGCTCACCCCCTACTCAGTACAGAGAAGGAATGGGAAAGGAGAAAGAACGGAGAGGAGGGCAGATGGGCCCAGGACTAACACAGAGGCAAGGACTGTTCACTCATAAGTGTCGGGAGTGTCAGAGTGAGATGGGAGATTTCCCAGCTGAGGAAAGATCATAGAGAGGAAAAGATGTAAAATAGTCGTTTTAGGGGCGCCTGGGTGGCTTAGTCGGTTAAGCGTCCGACTTTCGCTTGGGTCATGATCTCGCGGTTCGTGGGTTCGAGCCCCGCGTCGGGCACTGTGCTGACTGCCAGCTCAGAGCCTGGAGCCCGTTTCAGTCTGTGACTCCCTCTCTCTGTGACCCTCCCCTGTTCACACTGTCTCTCTCTCTCCTAGAAATAAATAAAAACATTTAAAAAAAATAGTCGTTTTAGAGAACTTGGGTTATTCGTCTAACATTTTAGATTTAAATGAATTGCTGTGGAAACTCCGGAGTAAAAATAATGGAGGATGCTACAAAATCAATGTCAAGCTTAATGCCGTGGACTCAAAGTAGAGGCGCATGAGCAGGATTGCAGAGCAGCATTTTGAGGATGGGGACAGTGATGATGTAATCTCCTAAGCAGCGAGTGCCAGCAACGAAGAGGGTCACCAGGACCCCTGGGGTGATGACGGCCTCACCTGATTTGGGCATGATGACTTCCTGGCTTTTTTTAAAAAATATTTTTTAAATGTTCTATTTATTTGAGAGAGAGAGAGAGAGAGAGAGAGTATGAGCAGGGGAGGGTCAGAGAGAGAGGGAGATACAGAATCTAAAGCAGGCTCCAGGCTCTGAGCTGTCAGCACAGAGCCCAACGCGGGGTTTGAACCCATGAACCATGAGATCATGACCTGAACCGAAGTCGGACACTTAACTGACTGAGCTACCCAGGCGCCCCTCTCCAGATTTGAAGAGAGTAATTTTCTAGGATTAATCTTCGAAATCTAAAGATTAAAGCTTTATGATAATCCTTTTCATAATACATTTTTTGCCACATGTTATAGGACTTTGATATTCACTGAAACAATGGATTCTAGGACAATTCCATTTTTTTTACTTATGAATTCCTATTGGATCTTTTTTGCAAGTTTAAAGTAGGCTTTATTTCATCAAGAAGAGGTTTGGCTTTGGCTTCGATAAACCATGGCCATTTATTCTTCCTTTCCCTAATTTCTTTTTTCAACACTACTATCTAATCTCTGAACATTTTTATCACCCCTCAAAACTCTCATGCCTATTAGCAATCATTCTGAATTCCTCCCTCTCCTTCAGCCTCCAGTGACCACTCTTTCATTTTCCACCTCTATAGATCTGCCTATTCTGGACATTTCATATGAATAGAATTGTGTAATATATGGTTTTTCGTGTCTGGTTTCTTTCACTTTGCATAATGTTTTCAGGATTCATCTATGTGATCACATACTTTGTCCCTTCTGTTGGCCAAATAATAGTCCACTCTAGGGATATCCTGCATTTTGCTTATGCATGCAGTTGACAGACTCCTATTGGATTTTAATGCATAGCCTGCTATTTACATAAATAGAATAATACTCAATCATTTCTGATACTTGTTGGTGAAAAGTGGTCGATTTTTGTCTCTGCCGCCACAAAAAGACCTTGCCAAAGTACAGATGAATCGTGCACTCTTGCACATCTCACATGCCAGCAAATACAGTAGACAGCTTTACCATGTGCTGTGCGGTGGAAACCAAGCTACCAAGGTAAGAGCCTGAAGGAAAACACATTGGACAGCCCTCCCTTCTCCAACCCAAGATCTCAGTGCGACTTGGTGACAGTAAAATCAGAGGAAGTTCACTTACGAAGAAGTGTCGGTCCTTGGAGGGAAAATTCTGTTGGTTTCGTCTGGGAGTAGGTTGAATACTGGTCCTTTTTCATCAATGCAGTTTGCAGAATTACTGTCAGGACTGCAGCGGACCCACTGGTACCTGGCCGGCCGCACTGGGGAACCTGCCCCCAAAAAAGAACCCACGTGGTTACTAAGTATCTCTTATACCCCTTCTCATCACTCTGTGCAAAGAAATTGTTGATTAAATGAATTCTAAATTTGGTAGAAGGTAAGGTGTGGGCAGGTTTTATGACCATAAATGTAACAGGAGCCCCCACCACGTGCCAGCCTGTTAAATAGATTGTTCTCCCAACTTCCCCACAAAGCAGCCCAGAGTTTAAGGTTACAATAGGCTTGGGCAATCAGTGGCCTGGAGGAAAGTCTTCAGTTCTGCTACTGGTGATCGGGAAATCTTCACTTCCCTGAGCCCCCAGTGTGACATGAAGGTATGAACAGTGTCACTTTTTTCATAAGCTGGTCCCCCAAATTAACTGAGAAATGCACGTAAAGATGTTAACATACTGCCAGGAACACGACAAACACTTGGTAGCGTTAACTATTTTATTTTTGTACTATCATCTCCACTTTGCGCAAAGGGAAACCGAGGCCACACAGGTATTGAAGGACCCAGGATTCAGACCCATATCTGACCCCCAAAGCCTGCCGCTTCTTTAAAGATGAGTCAAATCACTTTCAGAAAGATTAAGGAATACACCGAGTAGTACCAAAGACATTACAGGGCCCCAGTTCTTTAGGGCCATTTGGTGTTCTTAGGAATAGAAAGTAAATAAAAACTTGGCCTCTTTCTTTGCCCTCAAATCCAGGCAGAGATTTCAGAAGAACCAGGCTCCTCTACTCGCAGAGGGACAGACGGGTTGGGACACCCTAGTATGGTACCGCATCTGTTGAGTTTAGTTTCTGCACAAAAGTCTCCAAATCTGGTGTTAGGAGATCATACAGAAGATCCCTTATTAATTCATGACATAAACTGTTCATTCTTCAATTTAGCATGAATGGAAGCCTGGTGGTGAGAAATACTTCCCCATACTTCAAAAGGTTCATCCCCTCCCCACCCAGAGCCCATGCTCTATTCACACAAGTGCAACCAATAATCACCTAGCAAGAAAGGACATGTCTAGAATTCTTGAAAAGCAGGAAAAGTGGTTTTAAAACCCAGCACATTGTTGTCTGTACAGATCAAAGTGGAAATGATAACTGTTTCAGAAAACAAAACACCCAGTGCTATGGACAATCACAGCAGCATTTTTTTTTTTTTTTTTTGGAAAAAGGATGGAAAAGTACATGTCAAGAAAAAAGCTATTATAAGAATGGGGCAGGGGCGCCTGGGGGGCTCACTTGGTTAAGTGCCCCACTCTTGGTTTCAGCTCAGGTCATGTCTCGTGGTTCGTTGGTTTGAGCCCCGCCTTGAGCTCTGCGCAGCCAGTGCGGAACCTGCTTGGGATTCTCTCTCTCTCCTCTCCTTCTGTCCCTTCCCTGGTTGCTCTCTCTCTCAAAATAAATAAATAAACTTAAAAAAACAATAATAATAAAAGAACGAGGCAACTCTCTGGACACTGATATAGATTCTCCAAGGTAGATTATTAAGTTAAAAAAAAAAAGTAAAGAACACTGTGCACTGTGTTAACATTTGTGTGTGTTTTTAAGAATATATTTACATATATGCTTGCATATATATATCTTGAACCTCTGAAAAGTTACATAACAAACTGATTGCCTTTGTCGAGGGGATAGATAGGCAGAAGACAGAGGAAGCAAGGATCCTGATTGCCCTTCCTTCTCTTGACACACTCCTGCAAGCTCCCTACAGCCATTCATCTGCTTCTTGTCATCATAAGTTAGTTTAGGGATGCCTGGGTGATTCAGCTGGTTACGAGTCCGACTCTTGATTTTGGCTCAGGTCATGATCTCACAGTTCCTAAGTTAGAGCCCCATGTCAGGCTGTGTGCTGACAGCATGGAGTCCGCTTGGGATTCTCTCTCTCCCTCTCTCTCTCTGCCCTTCCTCTGCTCTCTCTCTCTCTCTCTCTCTCTCTCTCAAAAATAAATAAATAGACTTAAAAATAGTTTACATCTTCTAGAATTTTACATAAATGGACTCATAGCAATCTGACAGAGGGTTTCCAGACATTATTTTAATCCAGAGACTGAGAGGTGTCTTTACCTTTCACAGTATTCTCTTCTAGAAATGGACAATCTGTTGAGATATTCCTTATATCTAGGCTGCTTTGGTTGCAATTTTTAAAAATAACATTTACGTTAGAAAAGAAATATGTGCTCATTATAGGAAGTTTTGAAAAATGTATTAAACAAAAAAAAAAGAAAAGAAAAAAAATTACCCCTCATCCCATTACCCAGCATCCCCAGAGATCGTGAACTTTGGAGTTTTGGGGTCACCCCCGATATCTGTTTCTGGGAGAGTATGCACAAACTATGTCCTGTTCTCTGAAAGCAACTATCAGAGGTTGAAATGTGGAGCTTCTACCAAAGTCAAGTTCACTTTACCTCTTAATAGGATGGCCAAGGACTCTGTTCTTAAAAGATGGCAGAACCACAGACCTTTTTCAAAATGTCCTTTCTTTAAGATTCTGTATTATGTCTATCTGTACTCAACTTTGTCCTAGCTAATACCTCTGATTAACCAAGTTATTACTTCATTAATACATATGATACATATTTTATATCTATAGATATATAGATATGTAAAATATAATGTATAAAAAAATACATGAAGCTGTTCACCTTAGTATTATTTAAACTAGGAAAACAGGAAATAACTCAATCAAAGCAATTAAAAATACTCATGAATAGGCATTCATATGAGGGAATATTGACCAAAAAGTAAAAAAGTAGTGGTTATAGAAAAGACTATGTAATATAATAGGAAAATCTATATTTAAAAATGAGTAAAAAAAGTAGAATACCACTCTGCATAATAGTTGTTAATGCAATCACATAAACAGATATTAGGGGGAAATTTGAGAAAATCCACAAAAATATAGCAATAGACTCTTTGGTGATTTTTTTCTCATTTTGTTTAATAAATTGTTATAAGTAACCGTATTTCTTTAAAAAATAAAAGACACTAATGTAGAAGTAAATATGCTCTCACTGGTTTCTTTCTTTCTTTCTTTCTTTCTTTCTTTCTTTCTTTCTTTCTTTCTTACCTTTGGAACTATTATCACAATTTTCCCTGTGGTTCCTGAATATAGCTAACTGTATCTGGCTTGGGACAGCTAGTCATCCAAAATAGGTTAGTTCTGTCACTGCCTGGAGACTGGAGGTAAAGTAGCAAGATGACATCCAATGCCCCTTATTAGTTGTGTGACCTTGACCAACTTACTTAACCTCTGGGTAGCTCAATTTCTTCATCCATAATGAGGACAGTAATAGATCCAAAAATAAGATATAAATGTTAGGTTCTTAGAATAATACCTAGCATCATGGTCAGAGCCCCTTAAACGTTAGTTTCTCTGATGAGGAGGAGACCACAATGACCAATCTCTGCTAGTGGACAGCTTATAAGGGCATCGGAACTTAAATACTCATTCTGCCATTTAGTATCTGTCTGATTCTCAATTTCTCATCTTTCAAAGATGAATAATAGTATCCCAAAGAGCTCCTGTCCAGTGAGATAAAAGTATGTAAAACATCTAGCACATATCTTTGCACATGGATTTAGTATGTTTTATCTTTCTTTCTCCTCTGATTCTTTCCTCAAGCAGCATAAGGTTGACCTCCAGTTGCTACTTAGAAGCCCTGCATTGTAGGTTGGATGAAAATCCAACATCTCCAGCAGAGGGCGATGTCTTCACACTCCATGCTGTCTAGACCAGCGCTACTCAGAAGTGTTAAGACAACAAAGTATGGCACTTACTTTTTTTTAAAATTTTTAATGTTTATTTATACTTGAGAGAGACAGAGACAGGGCACGAGCAGGGGAGAGGCAGAGAGACGACAGAGACAGAATCTGAAGCAGGCTCCAGGCTCTGAGCTGTCAGCACAGAGCCTGACCCGGGGCTCGAACTCACAAGATCCCGACCTGAGCTGAAGTCCCACGCTTAACCACCTGAGCCACCCAGGTGCCCCACATATGGAATTTTCAATGTTAAAGCAGCTATATTTTTAAAAGTAGAAAGAAACAAGTGACACTAATTTCAATACATTTCATTTAACCAATGTATTCGGATATTTCCATTTAACACGTAAACAATATAAAAGTTATTAACGAATATTTTACGTTTTTCTTTTCATGTAACTCCAGGTGCATATTTTTGCACTACCAGCACGTTTCAGTTTGGATTCGCCCCATTTCAAGTTCTCAGGGGCCTTCATTTTGGACGGTGTAGGTATAGGCATTCTCCTTCACATGTAGCTGATGTGCTATCTACCAAGATGAGGGAATGTTTGCATAGATAGGAAGTTAAACAGAAAACGAAAACTAAAACTTTATGAGGAAGCATCCAGACGAAAGACCCTATCTTTTCACTGGCATAATACAGCTTTGGTAAACTCATGAAAACAAATTCTAAAATACAAAACTCCCCCCCAGAATTCAGAGTCTCAGCTTTTAAAATTTATAGAGGGGCTTCTTGAGGTGCCTGGCTAACTCAGTGGGTAGAACACATGGCTTCTGATCTCAGGGTTGTAAGTTCGGGTCACACGTTGGATGTAGGGATTACTTTAAAATAAAAAAAGAAGAGCGGTTTCTTTGAGGGAGGTTGATAAATATGTTCTAAAATTGACTATGACGGTAGTTGCATGTATCTGTAAATATACTTTAAAAACTTTGAATGGTACACTTTAAATGGATGAACTGTATAGTATGTGAGTGCTATTTCAATAAAGCTGTTTAAAAACTTATAAAGAAATCAAAGGTAGAAGTCACCTCCCAGAAAAGTTGGTCTAATTTGGGACTGATAATTTTCAGTTGGATTAAAATAAAGAACTATATAAAGACACAGTGTTCCTGACATATCTATTGAAGGGTGTTGGCAGGATGTGAATCCAACAGTTCAAGCCCCGATGTTGTGGGAATATCTTGACTCTTATCTTGCTTGGGAGAAATGCCTTATCATGACTGATTACTGTAATTGAAAAAAATGAAAGAGAGAATGCTAGTGGACACAAGGGTTATCTTCCTCAAAGTCCCCACCTACTGGATCTGCTGGTGAATTTTGTGGTGGATTCCAGGGAAAAGAATAGTAAATTACTTAGAATCTTTTTCCTCACGGCTCCCCACTCCCACATACACACAGAGTCACTAGTTCCGCTTTACCAAAATGCTTTCTGTGGATGAACATTACCCCAGTAATCTACTTATATGGTAGTACCTACCAATTTTTCCCCAACATCATAATTTGCCAGTTTCCTATTCTTAATGGAGATCTGCTGCAGGTGTGTTAGAGAAACCTAAGCAGAAACTGCCATGCGGAGGGTTTTTTAAAAAAAAGACTGTTTTGTTCATTGTTTTGGTAGTATGGAAACAGACCTCACTAGGAGCTGCTTCCTACGAGACAATCAATTCCACAAAATAGATAAGGTTCCCCCACTCTTGCACAGTTTGACAAGCTGTAAATGCTCCAAGTTTACTTTCAGTTTCTCCCTCTCTATACCTCAGTTCGCTGGTAAACTTAATAGCAAGTTTACTATAGTCAAAACAAGGTTTTTTGTTTTAAATAAAGAAAATCTCGAGGCACCTGGCCGGCCCAGTCAGTAGAATACCTGACTCTTGATCTCAGGGTCGTAAGTTCAAGTCCCTCATTGGGTGTAGCGATTACTTAAAAATAAAAACTTTTTTTTAAATAAAAACTTTAAAAAGAGAGAAGAGAAGAGGAGAAGAGAAGAGAAGAGAAGAGAAGAGAAGAGAAGAGAAGAGAAGGGAGGGGAAATTTTCTACCTACAAGAAAGTCAAGTTGCAGTAGAAAGTTAACTCTGACCTTGAAATCAGATGGCTGCTTCTGGCCCGAGGCAAGTCTCAAATATTTTGCAATTGTTTAGTCTAAAGAGCAAACGAGCTTTCTTTTCTATAAAGTGGTGTTAATTCCTCTTCACAGGAAATGTGATGATATCATTTACTAGAGAATGGGCATGAAATCACTTTACAGTCGAACAGCAGCACACACGGGTAGAATCAGTATCTACTATAACCTAAGAGTGTGGAGTGAACACATGATCTGGCCACAACTGCTCATGGATTTTCCATTTTCTCTCTTTATGAGTATCTTTTAAAAAGAGGGGCAGGGCGCCTGGGTGGCTCAGCAGTTAAGTGTCCAGCTCTTGATTTCAGCTTGGGTCATGATCTCATGGTTTGTGAGATGGAGCCCCACCGAATATGGAGTCTGCTTGAGATTCCCTCTCTCCCTCTCTCTCTGCCCCTCCCCCCCCAACTCTTTGTCTCAAAATAAATAAATAAACATGAAAAAAAATTGAAAGAGGGGCAATACAAGAGTTTAGGATTCACAGACTTTATCAATAATCAATAATCCCCTGGAGAGCTACATTAAATTGATAGCCACCTGGGTCTCCCATGCATTGCCAAATGTCCATTTCTTTGTACCTGATAGACAAGATTTTACATCATGTCTTTACTTGGGTTTGACTCATAATAACTGATAGGGACTGAAGTGTGTCCCCTCAATTTGTATGTTGAAGCCCTAACTCTCAATGCCTCAGAATGGGATTGAGTTTGGAGACAGGAACTAAGAAGAGGTAATTAAGATCAAATGAGGTCATATGGATATACCCTAATCCAGGATGGCTGGTGTCCTTATACGCCAAGGAGATGAGGACACAGACTCACACAGAGGAAGGACCATGTGAAGACACAGGCATCTACGAGGCAAGGAGAGAGAGGCTTTGGAAAGAAACCCCACTGACATCTTCATCGTAGCTAGAAAAGCTTCCAGCCCAGGGTACTGTGCAGCCTTAGCAAACTAACAGAGTAATCCAAGATGTTTTGAGTATGTTCAGTAAAAGCAAGCCAAAAGCCTAGTTAATTTGATCAGTTCAGTCAAACCTGTGGTTTGAGTAAATATTTTTTGAAAGATGGGGGCGAAATGCCGTCGAATCACATCTGACATCACGTGGATGTATGGTGAAACCGTGGCGTGGCTCTTCACATTGCAGCCCTGAGCCTGTCATCACTGACACACGCAGCCTCGGGTGGGCCTCTATTCCCCTTCCTATTCAGATGTGGGCACAAACCCTTCATTCCAACATCAAGTGCACTTCTCCTTTGGAAATACCCTAGTTTTTCAGTGCATTCATTCTCTCTTTCTTGGTTCCTTTTCCAACAAAGAGCTAAACCTACCAGGGTTAAATGCTAGTACTCTGTACAATTTCATAATGGTTTCTTCACTTCTTTCTGATGAGTACCTACTACATAAGGAACATTTTTGCTTTCATTCTAGTTTTACTTGCTGAATCTTAGTGGGGAATGTGACATTTGCGGGAAACTCTGAATATGTAAAGACTGACTTAGCTCTTGCAGGGTAGACCCCTCCTCACCCCCCACCAACTGGTCACTTAGATCTGTGCTACAAATATAGACCTTGCTACTCTGGGTCTTGTTACAACACATTAGGGAATTACTTCAACAGGCTGAAGATTTTCCCTAAAAGACCCAAGCCTGTTCCCTACAATCAATAATGTTTTATACTTTAAAAAGTAAACAGTTTGGTAAAAAAGTTTCAGCAACATCGCTTGCTGTTAACTTTCTTCAATAAATGCATAACAAGAAGAAAATAATTTTATAAATTTCCAGTACATGATGAATGTATCTGAGATTCCCTGTATGATTTGATTTCCACCAAAAGTAAAAACATGACCACGAGCTTCACTTTGAAGAAACAAATCCAGGACAGGTATGTCACTAGGAGTCAGTATTTCCTGTACAATTTGGGGAACCTTAAATGTGTTTCTACCATAAATTCTCTCATCTGTTTATCAGGTAGTGACCTTCTGCCTTGTTTAGACATGATCCCTTATTTACCAAAGGAGAAGAAATTGTATCTTTCTTACAAACTGTTCATTTCTGTTTCCTTAGTCATTAAGACTTTAAGTTGTTTCAGTCTGACTAAACAACCCTGAATGATAGAGAAGTCTAACAAGAAATTTCTAAATGTAATGTGTCTCTGAGCAATAGCACAAACACTAAAATTCTTTGGCCTCTTTTTAAAGTCTGAGAGGGTTTGTACTATGTCTAACCATAACTGAATTTTCACTAAGAACCAAGTTTTTTTCAAAGAAAAGAAAAACAGGCAAATTTACTCAGAGTTTTACAAATATATCATTTCCCACTGTTAGAGTAATTATGACGCCACCATAATATATGAAAACTTGGGACTGATAGAAACCCTTAGGGACAGGCACTCGACGATGCCACCTTCTCCAACAGACACGTGGATCATTTTCTATATTACTTTCTTGAATTTTTAAAGGTTTATAAACTAGGGGCGCCTGCATGGCTCCGTCAGTTAAGCATCGGACTCTTGATCTCGACTCAGGTCACGATCTCAGGGTTCGCGGGATGGAGCCTCGCATGGGGCTCTGCGCTGACAGTGCGGAGCCTGCTTGGGATTCTCTCTCCTTCTGTCTCTTTCTGCCTCTCTCTCAATAAAATAAAACATACATAAAAAAATAAAAGGTTATGAACTACACCTTTTCATCCAAAAATAAAGAAGCACATTTCAATCATTGTGAGAGCTTACGAGGCCACACCTGCCTCAGAATTTCAGTCTTCTTGGTACCAAACTTAACCACACTCACACTGAGGAGTTTAGCCACCCCAGATCTTCTTTCCTTGCATTCTTTCTCCCACAGTACATTCTATACCTTAAAGTGAATATAATCATTTGTGGGAACCCTGGTGCTTACAAAGATTATGGGGGTTCGCGGGGTGGGCAAGATTCCTGAGTCTTACCTTGAACCGAAGCATCAAAAACATGGAGGAAGGCAAGAGCCAGGATCAACGTCCTGCCCTGGAGCAGCTGTGGCATCGTGACCAGCTCGCTTCGGTCTCACTGCCTGCGCACCGGCTTCACGATTAGGAAATGTAGCAGGGTGCACTCTGTCCCTTTTAGAAAAAGTTCCAAAACCTCAAACCCTGCCCAGAACACACGTCACAATTTCCTGAACAAATAGAAAGAGATCCACATCAAAACCCAGCAAGATAAAAAAAAAAAAAAAAGGACAGCAAAATAACTATTCATACCCGTTATGAAACTGCACTGAACTCTCCCCAAGTCTGCTTTTTCGAAAGTTTTGTTGTTCGCCACTTGTCTGTTAGAAATTGTTTCCCCACTGAGACAGTAGAATCAGCGTTCGGTGCAGTCTGTTTTTCCTCTCCTCAATTAGCAAGCTGAGCACAAGATTTTTAACATAAAGGGTCCCCCCTGCTCTGCGGATGAGTGAGAGCGGGGCCCTGCCTTTTCCTACAGAGGACCTTCGACATCAAATGTGAATTTTCCTTTTCATCGGGACTGGCACAACTCACTGGGTCAAGCTCGAGAGGTACAAGTTCAAAGCTGAGCTCTTCTCTATGAAAAAAGTGTTCTCAGGTTTCAGAGAACAGGTTTCTTATTGGACTCTGTTGCTTCCATTGCCTCGATCCCTGGTTCTCCTTCCTCCTCCAGAAAGGAGTGAGGATTTCCGGTTACCAGGAACTTGGGCAAAACAGAAAAAACGACTTTGTATTTCTCTGACCCTTCACACCAAGTATTCCTCACGATGCAATTCCATGTATGCTTTCATCTGTCCTCCTGGTAAAAGTCTCCACCTTGAATTCTGGGTCCTCTGGCCTTGAACAAGCCGGGAATCAGAAGCAAGGTGCGTGGTCCGCCCAGGGGCTGCTGGAACTCAGGGGACTCACAGCCGCGCTTCCCCCACCCCACCCCCCCCCGCCCCCACCCGTGACCAAAGGAGTGGCTGTTTCCTGGGTCCTGAGGATCGTGCAGAGACTCTAGAGGACTAAGGAACCCGGGCAGCGGCTCCACATTAAAGTCGCAGGATAAACACAACAGTCGAACACATGTTCTTGCCTGGGGGCACACACCGTTTCCTTCTTTCAAGGGTCAACCACTCTCCATTTCCACAGGCCTATCCCTGCACCCCCCACTTTCCATTTTCACCCTCACTGTGGTCTGTCCTTTGACAGGTGGGAGGGGTTTCCCTCTCTTGTTTTCAGCTTCCTGCTGATTCCTTTACCATTTCCTGCTAAGGACAGGCCCGGAATCTAATCGCTGGGTAGCTGTGCTACAAGTCCACAGGGCCATGAAGAATGCACATCTCGATGGGCCTCAGAACCATCTGGAAGTGTGGCCAAGGACTCCTCTTTCGCTGTAACCAACCCCAAACTCAAACCCAGTGAGTTCCTTACTATGGCATAGTAGTTTCAGCTTGAAATAACAGCCCTCATCTTTGGTCCCTTCTAACCCTATCCCCCAATTTAAAGCCCCGGCACCAAAACAATAGCCCCTGTCAAGAGCTCCCCTAAGCCCTGCGAAACCTCAGAACTGCTTAGAGCTCGTGCTTGAAAATGGTCATTTTGGAGGCCTTTTTCCTCTGGGTACTTCATTTTTTGCCTTCTCTGGCTCATAGCGATTTTTTTTTAATGGTGCGGCATTCTCAACCACTTGCTCTTTTCTCGCTACACTGACTGACCAACGTTTCTTTTCCCAAATAGCCTTCCCCCCGTTTCATTTCCTAGTCTTCGTCAAGCTGCAGAGGAGCAGGACCAACGCATGTGGCGTCCGGAAGTCCTGGGTCCTAACCTCCCTCACTTAGCAGCTGAGAGCTGCGGGGCCACCTGCTCTGGTTCTGACGACGGTGAGGGAAACCAAAGAGAGGGAGCACGGGAAGCTCACTGCGCCTGCGAAGGGGGGTGCGTGAGAGGCGCCCCTCCGGACTGCGCACCTACCATCTTCTTGCCCAAAATTTCCTCCACTAACCGAAGAGGATCTTTATCTGTCCCTAAACCTTACCCTCTACAATAAGCCTGTTCTCGATAATTTTAAAAGCCAAATTCTGCTCTGGACTCCATCCTTCACTTACCAGGCAACCTTAAATGCATCCGCTTTACTTCACGCTCAAGTGATTTGCCTGCAAAATGGGTGTCCTCATTCCTTAACAATCGCTGTGGAACAGGACACAAACCAGTTCCACATCTAAAAAGTAATGTACCCTGCCTCCTCCCCGCTTCACACAAACATGACTTTTCACTGGGGTGCCTGGGTGGCTCAGTCCGTTAAGCATCTGACTTTGGCTCAGGTCAGGATCTTGAGGCTCGTGGGTTCAAGCCCCACATTGGGCTCTGCGCTGACAGCTCTGAGCATGGAGCCCGCTACAGATTTGGTGTCTCCCTCGATCTCTGCCCCTCCCCTACTCATACTCTTTTTCTCTCTCTCAAAAATAAAGAAATAGTTAAAAAACCACAACAAGGCTTTCTACTAGCTATTGGTTTCAGGGTGGTCTTTTTATTTTTTTTTTATTTTTTTATTTTTTTTTTAAATGTTTTATTTATTTTTAGGAGAGAGAAAGAGAGACAGTGTGAGCAGGGGAGGGTCAGAGAGAGAGGGAGTCACAGACTGAAACAGGCTCCAGGCTCTGAACTGGCAGTCAGCACAGAGCCCGATGCGGGGCTCGAACTCACGATCCGTGAGATCATGACCCAAGCGAAAGTCGGACACTTAACCGACTAAGCCACCCAGGCGCCCCAAGGGTGGTCTTTTTAAAAGTGGATCTGTTTTGGGGCAACTGAGTTGCTCAGTTGGTTAAACAATTGCCTTTTTAAAAAAATTTATGTATTTATTCATTCATTCATTCATTTATTTTTAAATTTACATCCAAGTTAGTTGGCATATTGTGCAATAATGATTTCAGGAGTAGATTCCAGTGATTCATCCCCTATGTATCACACCCAGTGCTCATCCCAACAAGTGTCTTCCTTCATGTCCTATTTAGCCCATCTCCTGACCCACAACCCCTCCAGTAGTTTGGTCTCTATATTTAAGAGTATATTATGTTTTGTCCTCCTCCCTGTTTTTATATTATTTTCTTCCCTTCCCTTATGTTCATCTATTTTGTATCTTAAATTCCACATATGAGTGAAGTCATAGATTTGTCTTTCTCTGACTTATTTCGCTTAGCATAATATCCTCTAGTTCCATCCACGGTGTTGAAAATAGCAAGATTTCATTCTTTCTGACTGCTGAGTAATACTCCATTGTGTATATATACCCCATCTCCTTTATCCATTCATCCGTCAATGGACATTTGGGCTCTTTCCATACTTTGGTTATTGTCAATAATGCAGCTATAAACATTGGGGTGCATGTGCCCCTTCAAAACAGCACACCTGTATCCCTTGGATAAATACCTGGTAGTGCAATTGTTGGATCGTAAAGTAGTTCTATTTTTAACTTTTTGAGGAACCTCCATACTGTTTTCCAGAGTGGCTACACCAGTTTACATTCCCACCAGCAGTGCAAAAGGGTTCCTCTTTCTCTGCATCCTCACCAACATCTGTTGTTGCCTGAGTCGTTAATGTTGATCCTTCTGGCAGGAATGAGGTGGTATCTTGT
Source organism: Proteles cristata cristata (assembly GCA_017311185.1). Lineage (NCBI taxonomy): Eukaryota > Metazoa > Chordata > Mammalia > Carnivora > Hyaenidae > Proteles > Proteles cristata. The sequence goes on from JAESUZ010000087.1 coordinate 174,456, forward strand.
CATGGTTTTGATTTGTATTTCCTTGATGATGAGTGATGTTGAGCATTTTTTCATGTATCTGTGAGCCATCTGGACATCTTCTTTGGAAAAGTGTCCATTCATCTCTTTTGCCCATTTCTTCACTGCATTATTTGTTTTTTGGCTGTTGAACTTGACAAGTTCTTTAGAAACTGACTCTTGATTTCGACTCAAGACATGATGAGCTTCAGCCCCAGGTTGGGCTCTGCAGTGAGCATGGAGTCTACTTGGAATACTGTCTTCCTCTCTCTCTGTCCATCCTCCACTCTCGCTCTCTCTCTCTCTCTCTCTAAATAACCTTTTTTGGAAAAAAAAAACAAACAAACAAGCAGATCTGTTCAGAGTGGTTGAGATGTCCCTGCATCACAACTTAGCAAAACACTTAAGATGGGCTGAGGTTGTCAGAAGAGATACTGAGGGAAGCACAAAACTGCTCTGAGGAACAGCTTCAAGACTCATTTCTTTTTTCAAGCTCGAAGTTGAAGATTCTGCCATCAGCAGCTTCGAGGACTTCCTTGGCTCTTCAATGAGGAGGCCTTGACTCTACATTGGGCACTGCACCAAAAAAACAAATAGCAAATAGACCCTGTACCAAATCTGTGTCTCAAGAGTCTCATTAGGTGGTGCTTGCATGAATGCTTGATTTCTAGAATGGGAAGAGACCTTAGAAACCATCTACTTCACCCAATCATGTGGGCGAAGTGCTAGTCCAGAAAGATACATGTCTTGCTGTTGGTCATATAGCTGGTGATTGGCAAAAGCAGGTCTGGAACTCAAGTTTTCTAATTCAAAGTCAGTGATGGACGAGGATTAAGGTTGCTAAATCATCAGGTCTTCCTTTCAGTTTTTTGGGGGTTTTTTGGTTTTTTTTTAGAGGTATATACTGAAGTATTTCTGTTGGGAATGATAAAATGGTTGTGATTTGCTTCTAATTAATCCAGTTTGAAGTGCAGGACAAGAAAGGGATAGCTGGATTGCTGAAACTGAGCAATGAGAAAGTAGAGGTCCTTTAAACTAGTCTCCCTACCTTTTTTTTTTTTTAAGTTTATTTATTTATTTTGAGAGAGATAGAGACTCGGGAGGTGCAGAGAAAGAGAATCCCAAGCAGGATCTGCACTATCAGCGCAAAGCCTGATGTGGGGCCTGAACTCATGAACCATGAGGTCATGACTTGAGCCGAAATCAAAAGTCGGATGCTTAACTAAGTCACGCAGGCATTACTTCTTGGAATTATTTTCACAAGGAGCTAAAATGTTGGAAACAAATCTTTTAGGGGAAATTTCAAACAAAAGGAACTAGGAGTCATAATCTCATGGTTAGTGGGCTCGAGCCCCGCCTCGGGCTCTGTGCCGACAGCTAGCTCAGAGCCTGGAGCCTGTTTCACATTCTGTGTCTTCCTCTCTCTCTGACCCTCCCCTGCTCATGCTGTCTCTCTCTGTCAGAAATAAATAAAAAACATTTTTAAAAAGTGATAAATGCTTACTATAAATGCAGTTGGGGCATAGCAATGAGTGGGGGAACTAAAAAGAAAGGACAAATCCCTTGTCACCTTCCATCCAAAGATTACAACTGTCCTGCTCTGCCTTTGGTGACTCACGGTGGCATAGAACACTCACTAAAGCGCTGGGTTCTCACTCATCTCTCCTTATTTTACACCCTACGTTATGGAACCACCTAGACCCATTAGTGTCCTCAAAACTAACTTAGTTGTCAATTTCAGCCAACCCCATACCCATCCATCAATTCACCTCTTCAAGGCTCTGAGCTTGCTCTGCAGATTAGCAAACTATCCAAGTTCCCAAACTCAATGACAATATTTCCTAAGCTTCATAGCCCAACCTTGCTCATGCCCCCCAAAACTTTTACACGTACTGAAATTCCACTCACATACCTGCGATTATATTAAATGTTATTGGTCACTAAGGAAGAAAGAAGTTCTTGCCTCTTAATTGTAACCACAGAATAGTAACCAGATCTTCAACGGCTTTTTGGTTTCAATCTTCTGAGGCTGACCACATTTACCAAGTAAGTTACAGCACTTAAATTCCTTGTTATTGTTTGCCTCCTCTGCTCCTCCCCTTTTTGTTTTTTTACTAAACTTCTAGATTAGCTTAGCATGTTTCTGTATATCACCCCAAGGCACTGAATGAATGAGTAAATGAATTGTTTCTGTATTGAATAACTCTTATTTTTGGCATGTGCTAGATGGAATAATCTTCTCATCTAGATTATTCCAGGGATATGGTTTTGACTGGTAGAGAATATAATGGGGCTCAAATAACTGTTGATTACCAAAAAGTTAATGACAAATTTTGCAGACTAAAATTGTGTATCATGTTAGTAATCAAGGAAAACCACTCAATAAAAATATTTTGATTGTTGGGGAGCCTGGGTGGCTCAGTAGGTTAAGTGCCCAACATCAGCTCAGGACATGATCTCACTGGTTGTGGATTCAAGCCCTGTGTCAGGCTCTGTGCTGACAGCTCAGAATCTGGAGCCTGTTTTGGATTCTGTGTCTCCCCCTCTCTCTCTGCCTCTCCCCTGCTCTCTCTCTCTCAAAAATAAACAAACATTAAATAATATTTTAATTGTTGACATAAATTTAACTTAAAATATTATTAATGGAGAGCATTCTTTGTATAACCTCCATTGGGGCACAATGAGACCAAAGAAGTTGAATCAGAGGCACCGGGTGGCTCAGGTCATGACCTCACGGTTGGGGGGTTGGAGACACATGTGTAGAGCTCTCACCTGACAGCATGGAAACTACTTGGGATTCTCTCTCTCTCTCTCTCTCTCTCTCTGCCCCTTCCCAGCTTGCATGCTCTCTCTCTAAACAAACAAATAAACTTAAAAAGAATTTCAATCAGAGATCAGCACTTAAGAACTGCCTGATGAAAGTAATTTGCCTCAAGGCAATGTGGCTGGAAATGCTAAAGACTGGTAAAAAGCAGTAGTTAGGAAGGCTGAAGAAAAAGAACAGCTGTGGGTTAAGTAGATAGCGCAGTCTCATCACAAATGTAATAAGAATAGTTTCCTTTCAGATTTTAGAGTATCCATGGAGGTAATGATACTACTACCCCATGGGGGTGAGAATGAGTTCCCTTCTACTCTTTCCAAAAACTTCAAACTAAGGAAACAAGACCCCTTCAAACAAACTTACAATAATGAGCTGGAGGAAAGACATGCAAATTCATGTCTAAAGAGGTGAAGAGAAGAGGTCTTGTCCTTAAAATCAAGTCAGCATTCACCAAGGCCCATCCTACTTTAAAGACCAAAGTGAAATCTCCTTGAAGTGGACCAAAGGGCATCTCCCCAAGGGGAGATGGGGCAGGCTCTCCTTCCCAGCTGGTGGGAATACAGGCAGAACAATTCAGCAAAATTCCTACTTGGAGGGACTCCCAGTGCAGTTTTCAGGCAGGATGGGGCTTGTGGACGAAAAGGAAAAGACCGTTAGGGGCAAGCAAGAGCTTGCTCAACAGATCACAATTCAAAACCACACTTTTGAACTTGTAGGGCTTGCATCAAGATCTTCCTTGTTCTATATGACCAGAAGATCCTCATCCCAAAGGCCTTTCTGGGTATCAGAGTGGTGACTGGGAGGGAATCAGGGCCCAGCCTGACCAGCCCACCCTGCTCCCTGCCACGAACCATCTTTCCTACCCTCGGAACTGCACTGTCCAACATGGTAGCCACACGTGGCTGGTGAGCACTTGACATTTGCTAATCTGAACTGAGATATGCTGTATTTGTAAAATATATATTGGATTTCAAAGATATATATCAAAGAAAAATGTAAAATCTCACTAATAATTTTTATATTGATTACATTGAGATATTTTGAATATATTGGGTTAAAATATATTATTAAAATTAATGTCATGAGGTTTGTTTTACTTTTAAAAATGTAGCTACTAGAAAATTTGAAATCACACATAGTGATGTACATTTGTGGCTGTGGAGGGAAGGAAAAATGTCCTACTAACCTTCAAGATTCTTCCAGCTACATTGACATGAGACAGATTAATGGAGGAAAAAAAACCCCTAAGTTTAATTATATGCACATAGAGGTCCAATAATGAAACTGAGACCCAAAGAAATGACCAAGGTAGGCGGTTTTTATACTTTTTAGACAAAGAGACAATAAATCTGTGAGGAAGTGACAATACAAAGAAAACTTAACTTTTGGAGCTTCAGTTAGTAAGGAATACTAAACAGAATTTGGGCTGTGGTAGTAAATTGGTAAAAAGTAACAAGGAATGTTTATACAGCCTTCTTGGATCTAAATTTCCCATATCGGAATGCAAACTGGTGCAGCCACTCTGGAAAACAGTATGGAGGTTCCTCAAAAAATTAAAAGTAGAACTACCCTATGACCCAGCAATTACACTACTAGGTATTGATCCAAGGGATACAGGTGTGCTGTTTTGAAGGGGCACATGCACCCCAATGTTTATAGCAGCACCATCGACAATAGCCAAAGTATGGAAAGGGCCCAAATGTCCATTAATGGATGAGTTGATAAAGGAGACGTGGTGTATACACACACACACACACACACACACACACACACACACACACACACACACAATGGAGTATTACTCGACAATCAAAAAGAATGAAATTTTGCCCTTTGCAATAATGTGGATGGAACTAGAGAATATAATCCTAAGTGAAATTAGTCAGGGAAAGACGAATATCATATAACTTCACTTATATGTGGAATTTAAGATGCAAAGCAGATGAACATAAGGGAAGGGAAGTAAAAAGAATATAAAAACAGGGAGAGAGACAAAACACAAGAGACTCTTAAATATAGAGAACAAACAGAGGGTTGCTGGAGGGGTTGTGGGAGGGGGGATGGGCTAAATGGGTGAGGGGCATGAAGGAAAACACTTGTCGGGATGAGCACCGGGTGTTGCATAGGGGATGAATCACTAGAATTTACTCCTGAAATCATTGTTGCACTATATGCTAACTAACTTGGATGTAAGTTAAAAACTTAATTAATTTAAAAAATAAATTTCCCATATCTGGTGGTAAGAGTACATTTCACATGGGATATTTCTTTCTTTCTTTCTGCTGGTGGTGGGCAGAGTGTTCTTTTTTGCTTCTTCTTAGTGCTTATTTATATTGAGATCATATGAGATCATAACCTTAGCCAAAATCAAGAGTCAGGATGCTTAACCAACTGAGTCACCCAGGTGCCCCTGGCAGAATGTTCTTTTTGCACTGACTTTCTCTTAAGTGACTTTTATTTAAAACAATCAATATGTCAAAGTGGCACTGTTTGGGGTGGCATACCCTTGGCCCCTACACTTGCATTATATTTCTATTATTGGACAGTGTTGGCATAAGAAAAATGATGACTCCTTTAAGATCAAGGAAAATCTGGGTTAGAGAGGAAATACATAACCCGAAAGTGAGCTTGCATGGAAAATGGTCCCTAAAATGGCAGCTTTCAATGAAAAACACTCAAACATTACTTAGAAACAAGTCATACAACCCAAAGCATCCATTGTGGGCTCTTTCATTAGGACATGGGTCTATGGGTAAGGACCTCATGTGCATTAATTCACTTGCTTGTTACAACTGCCCTGTGAAGTAGGCATCATTTGTATACCTATTATACAGCTGAGGAAATTGAGGCACAGGGAGGTTTAAATGAAGGTGGGATTTGACTTTTGGTAATCTGACTTCAGACTCCCTTGTTCTGTCACCTGTCACATGAGCTCTCCTTTCTGGATGTACTTTCTGCAGAGGATCTTTTTTTTGTTAGTCTTATTTCTCCAGCAGGTCTATCCCACCTCTGCCCTGGCATTAACAAAACCCCAAAACACTCCTGTCTGCCCTGAGTAGGGAGAGCCCTTCCCTAGAATCACAGGGTCTTGAATCCTGCCCTTCGTGCAAAACCTAATGTCTGACTCAAATCCCTCCTTTTTTAGCAACTCAGTGGATTGTGAGAGCACAGTTTCACATTTCTGGCCCCTACAGCCTAACGGCTTGGAAACTTCGCCAGGTTGTAACTTTTAACGTTTGTCAAAGACCGTTTTTTAGGTGTTGGTTTTGTTTTGTGTTTTGTGTGTTTTTGTTTTTTTTTTTTTACCTTTTGCATAATACTTCCCAGACCTTCCCAAACTGACAGTTGGCTGCTCGCGGATGTTCTGAACCTCAGCTAAGGAAGTACTCTCAGGAGCGGCCCAGAGGGCCCTCGGAGCACACTTCCCACAAAAGGGAGACGGTTAAATGCCAGTCAGAGGAAACCTTTTGCCTCTTTCACCTCATTTTTTTCTTCCCCCTGACTAAAGGCCATGCTCTTGCCTTCTTTTTCCTCAGAAACCACGGAAGTTAAATGGTTTTGCTTTTGGTTTTTAAAAGTCCCAATAATAAGAATAATTAACTTGTTCACCACAGAAAGATGCTGTAATTGCCATCTTATTTGTGAGGTTATTATTAGTATTACTATTATTACAACAAAGGCACAGAGTGAGGGGCCGGGACACCAGAGAGCCGGCAGATGTAGGCTGTCTTCTTTTACAGACGAGGCCGCTGAGGCCCAGGGAGTATGCAGCTCCCTCAAGGCCATGTCCCAGTTGTGAAAGAGCCTGGGTCAGAGATGATTTCCGTTGACCCAGAGGTTTGGACAGAGCCTGGTCCCCAGGGGCGGATAAGTCACCACACCCGACAGAGCCACCAGCATGTGATTAGCATAGGTATGCAAGGCCTCCTTCTTCCTCTTGGCCCTTTCTCAGAAATCCGTATCTTTTTTTTTAATGTTTTTTTATTTATTTTTGAGAGATGGAGAGAGAGAGAGAGAGAGAGAGAGAGCGTGAGCAAGGGAGGCATCAGAGAGAGAGGGAGACACAGAATCTTAAACAGGCTCCAGGCTCTGAGCTGGCTGTCAGCACAGAGCCCGACCCAGGCTCAAACCCACGAACTGTGAGATCATGACCTGAGCCGAAGCTGGACGCTTAACCAACTGAGCCACTCAGGCGCCCCACTCTCAGACTCCTTATCTTTTGGGTGGCCCCTTTCTGATGTTTGTGTTGGATTTTGTTTCTTTGAGAATTTAACTATTCCTGCTGCCTAAAACACTATTCTCAGATACCTGCCTGGCCAAATCCCTCACCTTTTTCATGTCTTGACTCAAATCTGACCATGTTTCTTCCTTAAGTAAATTCTGTGCCCAACGGCCACTGTGAGGTTCACACTCACGATCCCGAGATCAAGAGTCGCATTGTCTGCCCAAATCTGACCTTAAGAAGGCCAACCCTGACCCCGTTTAATACTGTAGGCTCCACACACACACCCTGCACCCCAGCCTCTTCCTTTTCTTTTTTCTATAACATTTATCCACTCATATCTGCCTTCCCCACTAGAATGTAAGCTCCATGAGGATAGGGATCCTGTTTGCTAACGCACCCCAAGTGCACAGAAGAATCCATGGCCACAGTAGACGGTTTATAAATACTGTTTGCAATGGACAATGTTCAAAGCTGTTCTCCACGTTCATCAGCTCAGGCTGCAAGAATCTCAGAGCAAGGCCCTTGCAGTGCCGAACATACAGGCAGGCCTCCCTCAGGTTGAAGGTCAAGGCTAATCTGTATAAATATGTCAGGAGAGGAGATCTTGGGCTTTACTCTATTTCCCTATTTCTTTACACTTTTATTTCATTGCTAAATGATCTGGAATATGAATGTAGAAAATTAAAGTAAAATAAAATTCTGAGGTAGGAGGGCCTGGAAAACTCTGAACACTTCTCAGAAACATGGACATGAACTGAGTCTAGTGGGAAAGGGCCAGATCCCCCTCATGCTTCACAGAAGGACAGGCTCAGAGAGGTTTTGAGACATCGTAGGACTGTTTTCCAGCACGTGAAAGAATGGACTCATCAGGAGTTTCCATCTCTACAGGTGACAGAGCCAAGAGAAAACATGCCAATTTCCGAGTTGAAGCAAGTTCAATGAAATTTAGAAAGAATGCCTTCCTTAGAAGGAGATGCAATACTACCAGAATAGAACCAGGGGAAACTTGCAAAAAATAAGTTTTTGATAAAAAAAAAAAAAAAGGGCAAATAGGAGCACCTGGGTGGTTCAGTCGGTTAAGCACTGACTTTATCTCAGGTCATGATCTCATGGTTCATGAGTTCGAGCCCTGCATCGGGCTCTCTGCTGTCAGCATGGAGCCTGCCTGGGATCCTCTGTCTCCTTCTCCCTCTGCCTGCTTCCGCTCTTTCTCTCTCCCTCAAAAACAGATAAAATAAAATTTGAAAAAACACTTTAAAAACAAACAAATAGGGGCACCTGGGTGGCTTAGTCGGTTAAGCGTCCGACTTTCGCTTAGGTCATGATCTCGCGGTTCGTGGGTTCGAGCCCCGCTTCGGGCTCTGTGCTGACTGCCAGCTCAGAGCCTGGAGCCTGTTTCCAAGTCTGTGACTCCCTCTCTCTCTGACCCTCCCCTGCTCACGCTGTCTCTCTCTCTCTCTCTCTCATAGAAATAAATAAGACATTAAAAAGAAAAAAACAAAAACAAACAAATAAAGCTCTGATATTTATAGGACAAAGTCAGTGTTCCTTTTAACCAATTCCTATGGATTCTAAACATTAGGGTCATACGATGGCAAGAACAATGGAGTGGCTGGGGGCCCGGGCTTGGCCTAAGACTGTGGGAGTTCAAACCTGCCACTCCCTAGCTGTGATGTCAGGCATGCCTCAGTTTTTCCACCGTGAAGTGAGGTGATGATTCTGCCAACTACCCAGGAGCACTGGGGATCAAACAGGTGTATCCGTGTGAAGACCTGGCACAAGACGATAGAGAACAAAGTCAGTGCCCAGTCAGCACCCAGTAAGTAGGTGCTCTTGCCATTTGAGTGTGGTGTGTGTGATTGGAAGTCCTTAAAAGTATACGTTATTTCCCAGAGGCAGAGGGCTGGCATAGACACTGAAAGGGTGATCTTAGCTGAGACAGAAGCTACAAGGGGCCACACTAGATCTGGGAACTGAAGATGGGAAGCTTCAGGATAGGTGGGGGGGAGCATGGACATTGGGAAGTTTGGAAGGGAAAATGGAAGGAGAAAACCTTCCTAAGAAATCTTTCTAAAAAAATTTTTTAAGTTTATTTACTTTCGAGAGAAAGACAGAGTGTGGGCAGGGGAGGGGCAGAGAGGGAGACACAGAATCCAAAGCAGGCTCCAGGCTCTGAGCCATCAGCACAGAGACCGACGCTCAAACCCACGAACCTGAGCTGAAGCTGGTCAGCCACCCAAGCACCGCAAACCTTCCTGAGAAACCTTAAACCCATTTTCTTTGATCTTGGGTGCAGAGGGGCCTACCAGGTGTCAGACAGAGCATGAGGGTGAGATCTGATCCTCACATAATTCTGCCAGCTTGGCCTTCCCATCCCTACCTCACAGGTGAGAACTCAGACAATGGGCTGGCTGGTAAAGAGGCAGGACACAGGACCGACTCCAGTTTCTGTCCACCTCTGTTCATTAAGCCACCAAAATTACAGTAGTAATCACTCACATGTAAGATGTGAGCAGCCCCCCCCACCCCCAAGCACCCTTCACATGTGAACACATTCAGTCCTTTGAGGGTTGTGCAGATGGGGAAGCTGAGGATAGAATTTGATCTGCTGCGGCCATGCTCCATGAATGCTGAATAGAGGGGATCGCTCCAATCCAGGACTTGGGGCCGACGTGGGCTCGCATGGGGCTGACCCTCTCTGGGAGAGAGTCCAGACTCAGCCCCACTACCTGCAGCCAGAGTCAGTCTGTTACAGAGTGAATCAGATCTTGTCGCACCACCGCCAAACCCTCCAAAGGCAGGGCCGCCTCTTAAGCACAATTCCTTCCTAGCAGAAATTTTAATTTAAGGTCTCTCAATCCTGGCCTCAAAACCTCCTGGGAAGGAGCTTCCCTCATATGATCCATTGGGCCCGCCTCCTAATCTGCGGTGCGAGTGTGAAACAGAGATAGGGAAATCCCACAATCGGTGTGAGGCAAGACCCCACCGACACCCAACTCCTGGAGATAATTGGGCTCTCTAGGCAGCTGACCTCTCGTTTCAGTCCCCCAAAGAGGATAATCAGTACCTAAGGGTAGCCACAAAGGATGAGGTTAGGGGCACTGACTGCCCTCCCCAGGCAGGGCTGCCCCCCACCTGGGCCCAGTGTCCTCTGGATGCTCTATTTCTGGCTGTCCCAACCCTTTGTCCACTCTGGCCCATCTCCACAGTGGCCTGGTGCAATGACACAGCAGGGATGCTCCGTGAGGGCAGGGACAAGGGCTGATCGCCAGCACAGCTGTATGCACCTGGCACACAGCAGGCCCTCAGTACGTTCTTGTGGAGCGGACACAGCTGGAGCCAGCACTTACCACACACAGCGTGGGGGGCAAGAGCACAGGCTCAACAAGACGCTTGTCGAATCCCTACCCTGACATCTGCTAACTGAATGCCTTGGGGACCCTTTAGCCTTCTTGTACTCCAGTGCCCACATTTGTTAAAATGGGGATGTTGAAACATCTTTCCCAAGGAAGTTATGAAGATTCAATGAGTTGAGACAGGAAGCCCTCCAGTAGTGAGTGCTCAATGATGGTTAGCTATTAATTAACATTACTATGGCTAGCTGCTGCAAGATACTGGGCAAATCCCATCTCTGAGCCTCAGTTTTTGTTCCTGTAACATAGGGGTAGTGTCTACCTCACACAGTGGTTGGGAAGACAAGAGAGTGTTGTGTGAGAAGGCTTAGTGCACTGCTCGGAGAACAATGCGTACGAAGTCAACCTGTGCTGTATCCCATTCATTCAGGGTCTAGCCAGTTGAGTGACCACCGGCTGGATGTATTACTTAATATTAGTAGTCCAGGTAGATGCTCTCGAAGAAACAGAATTGCTCTGGGCATCCTTTGCCAGGCCACATCATGAGTAGTTCCTGTGGAGGCCACTTTTAGGCAACAGGCTTGAGCAAGGGAAACTCTGGATCAAAGCCAAAGGGCCCACAGCGACCACCAGACACCAACTGAACTGAACGCAGAACGGGCTCAGTAAGAGACCCACCTCAAAGTAGTCATAGGCCCCAACTACCCAATGGGCTGCTTACAGCCAGGCACAGTTACCAAAAAAGGGAAAATTCCATCGGTTCCCATACGGCTTCATTCTGGCCTCTACTGCGGCCCCTCCCACCACCTCGTGGCAAATAGTCTCTCCTTTGCTGTCCTGCCCGCCGCCGCTCTTTGACAGTGTTTTCAACAAAATTCTATGTCCTTTGTTCTGCCTTGGGTGGCTTCCTTCCCTGCCTGCGCTGCCGGCCCCATGTGACGAGGCTGCCCCCCAGCCCCCAGACGCAATATCCCCCAACTTGATTTCGTGGTTGATTGTCCCAGAGCCAAGTCACCTTGTGGCTCTTCCACTGGAGAAATGGCTCAGAGAGTCTCCCTTTGCAGATCTGTGCCTGACCAGGAGCCTTCAAGACCTCACCTCAAGGAGGAACTAGTGGTTGTATTTTAGCCAGGGGGTGGTGGGCCAGGGAATATTCCCAGGCAGGACCTTTACTCGTTAGCAAATGCCGAACCAAACCAAAAACACCCTACTCGTTCCTCGTCCACAAATCCTCCCGTGTGCTGACAAAAAGGCCCCGGTGAGGAGGGCAGAGTAGCAGATGTGTGCACAGGACCCCAGAAGGAAAAGGCCACAGCGAATGCCCCACCTCTCGGCTCCACAGAGGCCCCCACCTGGGGCAAGAGTGAGGTTGACTGGAGGTCAGTTAGGCAACCCCAGCCACCCTCTGGACTCTGAACCTAGCATGGGATCCTGTGTGGACAAAGAGGTTTTCTCCTGTGTGTGTGTGTGTGTGTATGTGATTTTATTCACACACACAAAAAGCTAAAGACTTTTACAAAATGAAATTATTCTATTATACATTTACTTAAACCACCACGGTACTTAAACTTTCCTTTTGGTTGGTGGTTTGTGGACCAGATGTGTTTCTTTTCCCAAGTCTTTTTCTCCAACCAAACCACCTCTGGGCACCTGCAGAAAAGCCCTCAACGTTTGCTCCAAGCTGTTCACAGAGCCACTAGTTGAACAAGCATTTACTGAGCACCTACTGTGTGCTAGGTATGGGGCTGTGGGCGTGAGGCATGAACAAATCGAACCCTGCCCTCGAGAAGCTCTGTCCGGCCAGGACAAGTGAAGAACTTCAGCCACCCACATCCTGGTTATGCCTATCACGGAACACTGCCATAGAGCTTTGGTTTTTATAATGATGTTGCAACAGTTAAAATTGAGAAAAACCTTCAATGGTAACAGCCCATAATCTCACTATCTGAGCACAACTATTTCCACTTGTCTTTCCTTCCAGCTCCTTACTACAACATACACATCACAGAAGCAATGTTTTATAGCAGAAGCAATCACAATATACTTACCGGAAAATATTTTTCTGCCATTTATATTTTTATATATTCTGAAAGCCTACGTGCTATTCTACCCTGATTCCTGGGCTCGGGTTACAAACTATTCTCCTGTCGTTTCATGTTCTTGTGGGGTTTTGGGGGGTGTGGGGAACAGTGTAGTGTTCATTGACTTAGCAATGCCTCTTGAGCACCTCCTCCATCCAGGCCCTGTGCTGACAGAATCGGGCCCAAGGAGCCACCACCCTGCCACAGTCCTCACAGAGTTCAAGGTCAAGGTCCCACTGGCCCTTAAAGTCCCTAAAGGACCAGCAAATCATTTCAATAAAATGCAAAGACAAGGAGGCACCTGGGTAGCTCAGACTCTTGGTTTTGGCTCAGGTCATGATATCACGGTTTGTGAGTTCAAGCCACCATTGAGCTCTGAGTTGACAGTGCACAGCCTGCTTGGGATTCTCTCTCCCTCCCTCCCTCTCTCTCTATCTCTCTCTCAAAATAAATAAATAAGCTTAAATTTTTTTTTTAAATAAAAGGCAAAGACATCTTGGGAGACATTCAAAGTAAATCACACTAAAAAGCCCCACCAGAAGGGACTGGAGCCTGAGGGGCCTAAAAAAATTCTACATTTTCAAAATGACTGAAGTTAAGTGTTTAAGGAAGTCCCAGCTCCCAAGTTTTAGTCCCCAGCAAAGCTGAAGCCACCTCCACACAGAGCTGTATTTCTAAGTGGTAGCTCTTCTGATTTCATTGGCAATGGAGGGAAAACCCACTTTATTTCAGAATGAACTCCTTAACCCTGTCAACCAGCCAGGAAACCCCAGATCCCCTCCGACACAGGGCAGAGGGAGTTCAGGCCCAAGTCCTGCATGGGATTCCTTTCTGTGCACCTTTCTTTCTCTGCTCCACTTCTCACTCCAAACGGGGCAGGAAAGGAGAACCACGGCTTGGTTTCCCCACTGACTGACTTTCCTGTTCTTTCCTTAGAAATAAAAGTATGCGGGGCACCTGCGTGGCTCAGTTAAGTGTTCAACCTCAGCTCAGGTCATGATCTTGTGGTTTGTGGGCTCAAGCCCCGTATCAGGCTCTGTGCTGACAGCTTGGAACCTGGAGCCTGCTTCAGATACCCTGTCTCTCTCTCTCTCTGGCCCTCCCTGACTTGTGTTCTCTCTCTCTCTCTCTCAAAAATAAACATAAAAAATTTAAAAAGAAACAAAAGTATGCACTTTCACTTATTCTACCCCACCAAGCCTGCCTCTCCCATAAAGTCCCACTCTCTGGTCCCCACCTTACACTAGCCATCAGAAACTGATGTAGGAAAAAAACCAGAGGTACGCAGCCCAGCTGGAAAGTCCAGGCCTCAGGCAGCCTGGGGGTAAGTCTATGTGCCTGTGGGTTCTCCCTTTTCCTCCAGACTCTGAGGCTCCACAGGGCCGGCTGTATCTGCAGTGATGTGGGAAGAGGGATGGTTATCTGTCAGGTTTGCCTTCTGGAAGGTTCTGTATACCAGAATTCCTTATTTTCCCCCCTCCAGGGTTGGCTCCAAAGGCTACCTCAATTTTGCTATATATTTGAATGTTTTCATTAATGCGGTGTTGGAAAGAAAATCTTGATGCCTGATTCCACCCCAAAGACGAATTTAATTGGTGCGGCCTGTGCACTGAGATTTGTGAGGGCTGTAAGCTGATTGTACTGTCCAGCCAAGGCTGAATCCCTTTGTCTCCTGGTCTGGGCCAGCAAAAGCCGCATCTCCTGGGAACTTGTAAGAAATGTGAATTCTGGGGCCCAGCCCAGATCTAACAGCATCTGAAGCTCGAAGGGCGGACCCAACAGCCGGTACCTAATACCTTCCAGTGATTCTGGTGCACGCTAGGTTAAGCTAGTGGCTCCCAAACTTGGCTGTATTTTGGAATCACCTGAGGAATTTTACAGGGGATGAGGAAGACGGGTGTGTGGCGGTGGGAGTGGGTGGGTAATAAACAAGTTTCTAGAACCAGCCTCAGACCTCCTGAATTAGGCCCTAGGAGTCTGTACTCTTTTATAAGCGCCCCAGGGATTCTGGTATTTACCAAGGCTTGGGCTCAAGCCCCTCCTCGTGCCAGCAAGCAGCTAAGCCCCTGAGAGGGCTGTGCCTCGGCCACAGCAGCAGGCTCCCACAGGAGGATGGGGATTAGGACCAGGTCTCTTGGCTTGTGCTCCACCACCGCTCTCCCCACTTGCCACCTCCTGTATATTGCTTGTTATATTTTGAGAGAGAGAGAGAGAGATGGGGGGGAGGGGGGCACAAGTGAGCCAGAGGCAGAGAGAGAGAAGCAGAGCTCACCCGAGGTGGGGCTCCAACTCACAAACCGTGAGATCATGACCTGAGCCGAAGTCAGATGCTTAACCAACTGAGCCACCCAGGCGCCCTATTACCTGTTATTTATGTCAAAGCAGCTGGTCTCGTGGGAGCCCTGACTTATCAGCTCCCTTACTCAAGCCTCCCATCTCTCAAGCCTTGCTGTATATTGGAATCACCTGGGAGCTTTAAAAGATCCAGAAAGCCTTTCTTGGGGTTCAGAGAACGTCCTCTGGTATCCCCCCATCTCTGCCATAAACTCCTCTTTCTCCAGGCCTGCACCCAGCCTCTGCCGGGCGAGGGAAGGGATTTCTGTGGCTGTCTCATAATCGCTCATTTTGCTCCATCCAGTTTATGAACCAGCTGAATTTGTGGGATCGAAGCATGAGAAGTAGAGCTAGCTTCCTGCTCTGCCACCGCTCACCCCTGCATTGTTACCTTGGTTCCCTGGGGTCACCATGGGCCTGGAGAAGTCGTTAAAAGGAGTGACTGGGGGCACCTGCATGGTGCAGTTGGTTAGGGGCCTGACTCTGCCTCAAGTCATGATTTCATGGCTTGTGAGTTCGAGCCCCGCATCAGGCTCTGTGCTGATGGCTCAGAGCCTGTGCTGATGGCTCAGAGCCTGTGCTGATGGCTCAGAGCCTGTGCTGATGGCTCAGAGCCTGGAGCCTGCTTTGGATTCTGTGTGTGTGTGTCTCTCTCTCTGCCCCTTTCCCATTTATGCTCTGTCTCTCTCTCTCTCTCTCCCTCAAAAATAAATAAATGTTAAAAAAGTTAAATTAAAAAAAGCATGACTGGCAGGGCACTCCTTCTCACCTTCTTATGTAAAAAGACTCAGAAAATAGTGCCCTCAGAATAGTGCTGTAAAGGGCAACTGGGAAAGTTGGGAAGAGAATGAGGCAGGAGAAGGACCCAAGACTCTGGGGGAGGGGGAGTAACACGGAGTAAGCATTTCAGTTTCCCAGCCCCGAGCCATGGGGCCCAGAACACTGTCTGATCCAGAAGCATCCCCTGCCCTCAGGGCAATCCAATGGGACATGGGACATTCTCTGCTCCTGAGCATGTCACCAAATACCAGGGGAAAGATCTAATAGGGTGATGGGGATCAAAATGGATCAGGGTCCCATTCTTCCAGATGAGAAAACTGAGGCTCATAAAATGAAGCCACTTACCCCAGGTTATACACCAGGCAAAGTGAGAGCCAGAGTTTGAACCCAGCTCTGTTTCCAAAGACCGGGCCCTTTCAGCTTCTAAGCAGCCAGCGTAAGACCCAGATCTAAGCTTCCAGACTCCAACTCCAGTCCTTTTCCCAATAGCTGCTGTCAGATAATGCACGAAGATCTCAGAATGAAAGTCACCACCAAGCTCTCCTCAGAATAGAGGTCGGTGACAGTGACTCCTACAAGTCAGCAGCCCCCGCCCCCCATGTACTCTCCACCTCTCGGTCTCCCCAGACCCAGGTCCAACTCTTCCTTTCTCAGTTGTCCCCAGACTCTTGGCCTGGGTATTTCTGGACCAATGGGACTGAGGTCTAAAACACAGCATGCTTGGGTGCCTGGGTGGCTCAGTCGGTTAGGCGTTCAACTTCTCAGGTTTGTGAGTTCAAGCCCTGCCGCAGGCTCTGCACTGATAGCTTGCTCTCTCTCTCAAAAATAAATAAACATTTAAAACTAATAATAATAAAATTAAATAAATAATAAAATATAACATTCTTGGTGAGGTTTTTTATTTTTGTTTTTGTTTTTTAAGAAATAGACCTTAGGGGCACCTGGCTGACTCAGTTGGAAGAGCATGTGACTCTTGATCTTGGGGTCGTGGGTTTGAGCCCCACCTTGGGTGTAGATATTACCCCTAAGACAATCACTAGTCCATATTCAGGAAAGGCAGGAAAGTCTAGACTTCTAGCTACTCACCTCTCTCTGGCTCCTCTCCCTGTCTGTTCCCCTGCCCAGGTGCACCGCCAAGAACCAGAGCTAAGCAGGAAGGAGGTTGGGTTTCTTGAGGTCTGGCAAAGCCAGACAGGGAAAGCTTGAGTCTCTTACATACAATAGCACTATCTTTAGGTCAGCTGACGGTTTGCTCCAACAGAGGACTCAGAGATTGCTTCTCAAGGTCTGCCCAACCCAGAAAGCACAGACATGTGGCCAGTCTGGGAGATCACCCTAGAGGAGCAGGGCAGTAGGGCAATGGATCCAAGGTCCTCAGTCTTTGTTGGGCTAAGTAAGGTTAACTTCTTGCATTTGTGACTTGGTCAAAAGAACACTAGAATTAAATGGACAAGATGGTTTCACTTATCAGTCCATTAATCTATCCATTCCTTATCCATCCATCCATCCATCCATCCATCCATTCATTCATTCATTCAATAGATAGTTTGGGGGCATCTGCCATCAGGCTGGCACTGCTATTTACTAGGAAGACAGTAACAAGACACCCCAAGGAGTTCAGTTATGGCTTTCTCCAAGGAGTCCATGCCCCTTAAGCGGTTCTTAACTTCTAAGGCCATTACAGAAATTCCTTAGGACAGTGATGAAATTTCTTCTCAGAAAAATGACTAACCATAAAATTTTAGGGATGTCAGTGAACCCCCCAGGTTATAACTCTCAGATTGATGACTTCCCTCTGGGATCTCCTAGATCCCAGATTCTCCCAGACACATTCTTTCCTACTCTGGGCCTCAGTTTCCCCATCTGTAACATGAATTCTCTGCACTCCCTTGGCCAAATGGTCCCTGAAGACCTCTCAAATCTCAGAGATCCTTGATTTCAGAAGTGTACTCCACCGCCCTGCCCGCCCCGCCCCCTCCCCCCACTGCACCTGGCCTGGGTTCTTAAAGAGTTGGCAACTGAAATGAAATTAGGAGGAAGAAAGTACATATGACCTTGGAAGTACCTGAGAGTGAATAGAAAGTGGAGGTCACAAAGCATTCCTTAAAAGAGATAAAAGGAAAGAATGCTCCCGTCCCAGCCCAAGGTACAATTAGTCTTCCCCTAGGACAAAGGTTATCTGGATGGGGCAATAGTTAGATCCCTCTGGAAAACTTCAGGGCTATGATGACACCCAGAAGTCACCACTTTCATCAGAGGAATTCCCAGGAGGATGAAGTTACCAAATCCCTCATCCATTAAACAGGTAATTATTGAGGAATGCTCTGGAAACACCAAGGTGAACAAGCCTGAGGAGGCCCCTGACTGTGTGGGGTTTCCTTTCTGGAGGAGTAGACAGACCACTCACATGTTAAATAAGCAATATCATCTTAAGTAGTCATTATTGAGTAGAGACTAGAGAGTAACTAGATAATCAAGGAGTGGGGGCTACTTTACATAGGATGCACCCAAAACAGGGTGTTTGAGATTAGACCAGAATGATAAGAACAAGCCAGGCAGGAGAAGATGGGGGAGGGGCTTTCCAGGCAGAGGGAGCAGCAAGGGAAAAGGTCCTGAGGTGGGAATGAGCCTGGCAAAGCAGTGATGGGGGCGTGAGCGGCACTGGTGGCTGAGAGGCAGTGGGGTCCTACAGGCCAGGAGCTGGAAGCCACTGGAAGCTTTTGCAGAGAGGAGAGAATGGATGCTTTTATATGGATGTTCCTCCCTTACCTGTCTGACCTCATTACTTCCTTGCCTCCCTCTCCTCCCCCAGCCGCCCTGGACCGCTCCAGGCCACTCCTACCTTGAGTTTTCCCACAGTGGCTGTGCACCTCTTCCTGGAGCACCTTTCCCCCAGATATGCACACGACTCGCTCCCTCACCGGTGTCAGTCTTTACAAGATGATATCCGCTCAGTGAGGACTTCTTTGCCTCTGAACTTAAATTCGTCCCTTTTCCACCCAGCACTCTCTTCCCGCTTTTCTTCTCTGCCTCATCTACAGAGCACTTACTGTTTTCTTATTCTTAATTCTTATTTATTTATTTATTTATTTATTTATTTATTTATTTATTTATTGAGAGAGAATGAGCTGGGGAGGCGCAGAGAAAGAGGGAGAGTGAGAATCCCAAGCAGGCTCCATGCTGTCAGCACAGAGCCCTACACGGGGATCAATGCCATGAACCCCCGTAAGATCACAACCTGAGCTGAAAGCAAGCGTCGTCGTCGGAGGCTTAACCAACTGAGCCACTCGGGCGCCCCAAAGTACTCCCCATTCTCTAACACATGGAATAATCTGTCCTTCATTTGCTTGCCATCTGTCTCTCTGCAGAAATGTCCGCTCCTAAGGGCAGGAACTTTTCTGTGTTTTTCCCTTCTGATCCACAGTGCCTGCACAGTGCTCTCCACTAGAAGGTGCTTGATCAGTATTTCTGGAATGAATGAAGCTGTTAGGAGGTGATTGTGATGGGGTTTTGGAGTGGTGGGGTTCGGAGCTGACGGCCGAGAAAGAATTCTTGATACATCTGTGGTGCAAAAACATGATTTTATTAAAGCATGAGGCAGGACCTGTGGGCAGAAAGAGCTGCACAGGGGTTGTAAAGAGTGACTGGTTACTTACTATGGAGTTGGGGAGGTAAAGTCACAAAGGAGGCCTCCTATGTGGAAACTAATTTGACAATAAACTATTAGAAAAAAAAAAAAAAAGAAAGGAGGCCTCCAGAGGGACTTTGATCTGCTAAAGAGGACTCCTAAGATACCTGAGGCCTTGCTAATTGTTAAGATAGGGTTGTTTTTCCCTCTAGTAAGACATTAACATTAGGACAGGAGGTTCCCGGAGAAACATTTTACTCTGCCTGCCTCAAGTATCTGTCAATGGGCTGCACTTTACCAGGAAATTTAATTTTACCTGCCCTTTCCTTCTTACCTTTATTCCCCACAGCACTAAGGAGGGGTGATGTTGGGGCTCCAAGAAACTGAGTGTACAGGTTTCTAGAGATTAGGCTACAGATAAGATTGCTTTTTTTTTTTTTGTAATTTCTGTGTTTTTTTGTAATTTACTAAGATGTTTGTAAACTGAAGGAGACCCATGTCCTGTATGACTGTGAGCTCTATCAGTTGACCATTTGTTTTCATTCTTTTTCTTTGTCCTTGGGCAGCCTGAGGAATATCACACACGTCCTACACTGGGGTGTGGGAGGTGCTAGCTTGCACTTCGTCCTCAGCCCGCCTCATGTTCCTTCATCGGAGATTATTTAAAAATAAAATCTTTAGGGGCACCTGGGAGGCTCAGTCAGCTGAGCTTCTGACTCCTGGTTTTGGCTCAGGTCATGATCTCACAGTTCGTGAGATCAAGCCCCACATCAGAGAACCTGTCGGGATTCCTTCTCTCCCTCTCTCTCCCTCTCTCAATAATAAATAAACATTAAAAAAATTATTTTGATAAAGGGACAGAGTGCAAGCAGGGGAGGGGCAGAGAGAAAGGGAGGCACAGAATCCAAAGCGGGCTCCAGGCTCTAAGCTGTCAGCACAGAGTCCGACACAGGACTCAGATCATGACCTGAAGTGAAGTCAGATGCTTAACCGACTGAACCACCCAGACGCCCCCCAAAATTAACATTTAAATAAGAAATTTTAAAGATTAAAACAATCTTAAAATAAATAAGTATATAAATAAATAAATAACCTAAATTTACAACAGAACTTCGTATATTGTTTTCACTCCCATTTTTTTTGGAGATGCAATTCCCATACCATGATATTTACTCTTTTAAATTCAGTGTTTTTTAGGATAGTCACCAATATCTAATTCCAGAACATTTGCGTTACCCCGAAAAAGAAACCTGGGACCCATTAGCAGTCACTCCCAATCCTGCCCCCCTAAACCAGGCCCCAACAAGCTCTAATCTACTTTTTGCCTCTAGAGATTTGTCTATTCTGGATATGTTCATATACATGAAATCATACAATATGTGGCTGGCTTCTTTACCTAGTGTAATGTATTTGAAGTCTGCCCATGGTGTAGCGTGTATCTGTGGCCGAACCATATTATGGATGCTTATCCCTTCATCTGAGGATGGACATTTGAGTTGTTTCTGCTTTTTGGCTATGACGGTAATACTGCTGTGAGCGTCCTGTCCAAGTTCTCACAAGGCCGTCAACTGTATTACAGTTCTCATCGGCATGACCCCAGGAGGGGAGCTGCTGAGTCACACGCTAACTTGGTGTGGAACTTTTTGAGGAACTGACAGACTGTTTTGTAAAGTTTCACCTCTGTTATTATCCTCATTTTGCCAATGGGGAAACTGAGGTGGGGAGGAAGTGAGCCGGCTCGCTCATATTCTCCAGGTATTGAAGGGCGCACCTGGGGAGCGGATGGAGGTTGCTCCCACGAAGGAGTCCTTTGCTTCTCGGCAATGCATTCCACCCACTCTCCAGCACTTTTTAAAAATTAATTTGTTTATTTTTTAATTTACATCCAAGTTAGTTATCACGTAGTGCTAACAATGATTTCAAGAGTCTCAATACTTTTGAACGTCTTCTATATGCCCATCCCTAGTGTAGGTGCTGGAGATACCAGAGGTATCTGGGAGCAAGACAGACATAATCCCTGCCCTCTTAGAAACCATAGTCCGGTGGGGGAAACAGACAAGGAGCAAGCCATTACAGTCTGGACGGTGCGGTGGTGAAGTCTGGGAGAGGGTATTCCTCACCTGTGCCAGAGCAAAGCGCCTTCTGCAGCTTTGCATCGTAAGAGCCTGGGCTTGGAGCCCACCAGGCCAGGTTTAAATCCTGTTCCCCACATGCTACCTGGGGGACCAGGTGAATACCCTGACCCCCATGCCTCCGCTTCTCACGTGGAAAACGGACAGAGTACGAGCATCTATTCTGAGGGGTGTAAGGAAGGTGGACTCGGTCCCTCCACACCTACATATCACTTAAAACCTGGTACTGGTAACCCCCAAAGAGGTACCAGCTGTTGAGGTTGCTATTAGACCATCTACACCTTACCCATTGTTCAAGGATACGAATTCTGGTCCCTCCAACTTGCATTGTTTCCACTGTTCACTTGCGCACCCCCTACACACGGCCCTGGCCAGAACCGACCAGCATCCCGGCGGCGCTGGTCCAGGGTCCTGTAGTTCTTCCCAGCTGGGCTCATGCTGCCACGTTCCTTGCTGCACAGAAAAGGAAATGCTTTGTATCTGCTCATCTTTTCTCCTTACCTAGATGACAAGCTCCTGGAAAGCAGTCTCTCTCACTCCTGCAATGCTGAAACATGTTGGCAGGGAAAACAAATGGAGACAAAGTCTCAGAGTAGGTGCTAAGGGTTCCGGAGCACAGGCTCTGGAGCCTGACAGGCCTGGGTGCGAAGCCCTGCGCTGCCACCTACAGCCACCTGACCGGGGCAGGTGGCTGAGATCCTCCGAGCCTCCTTTTCTCACCTGTGAAACGCAGCTGGGGGCAGCTGCCTCTCAGAGCTGTGGTGGGTGGGGGTCAGCAAGGAGCTGCAGAAGCACCTGGCTCGGACACAGTGGATGCAGTGGATGCGCAGAGGAGCCAGGGAGCTGCCAGTGCAGCCCGCCCAGCAGAGGCAGCGAAGTGCAGGAAGCACTCAAGGTCAGAAGGAAAACTAGCTCTGAGAGACGTTCTCTGCCCGGTCACGTACATGGGGTAGAACGGACCAGATTTTGCTGTTTGGGCATTTTTCTCCTCCTAACCTCACAGATGCTTCTTTTGCTATTTTTATGAAGTGCAAATGGTAACAGAAAGTATTCATTTCACGCTACCCAGTGAATTATTAAGAAATGCACATGAGTGAGGGATTGCACAATTCCCAAAATGCCTGCCTCATCATCAGCCCACCGGCCCGAGAAATACCGTAACTCCTGAACCTTACTGTTCCTCAGACATCGCCTGGGTTGGCTTTACTGGATTACTCAAGAGTTATGCCAGAGATATGAAAAAATTCCTCCCGCTAAAAAATAAAAATAAATTCCTCCCGGTCAAGGTGTCCTATAAAGGTGACCACCCATCAGCAGTGCATGTCCTATATATTAATCTTCAGAAATTTGTGAGGAATTAACCTGTTGCCTTTGAAATGGGTCTTTTCTTCAAGTGGGCTTCAGGAAGGAGGAGGAACTGTTTATTTGTATCAAAAGCAGTCACAGGGGCACTTGGGTGGCTCAGTTGGTCAAGCATCTGACTGTTGACTTCTACTCGGATCATGATCTCACAGTTCATGAGTCGAGCACAGAGCTTGCTTGGGATTCTGTCTCTCCCTCTCTCTCTGCCCCTCCCCTGTTTCATCTCTATCCCTCTCTCTTAAAATAAATAAATAAAACATTTTTAAAAAGCAGTCACAGAATTTACCTATTGCAATGAACAAGGAACTAAAAACATAACGTGTGTGTGTACACACAACATACATTTACACACACACACACACTAAAGAAACATACCTATGTTATTAAAAAATTGCTTTAATATTTATTTTTGAGAGTCAGAGACAGAGCATGAGTTGGGGAGAGGCAGAGAGAACGAGGGAGACGCAGAATCCGAAACAGGCTCCAGTCTCTGAGCTGTCAGCACAGAGCCTAACATGGGGCTGGCTTGAACTCAGGAATGGCGAGATCATGACCTGAGCCAAAGTCGGATGGATAACCAACTGAGTCACCCAGGTGCCCCTGGATATTATTTTTCAAATGGGTTCCCACTTTTTTTCATGGCAATTCCAAGAGGCAGTACCCATGTGGGGAGGGTTATTGTCCCTGCAAGTCTCAGTGTGGTACCTGAGCTTCCTGGGGTGTTGAAACAAGGCCCCAGCAGCCCTGGTTACATGTCCATTTTATATTCAAAGGCATTTATAAACCAGGAGAATTTTGCACAGAAGGAGGTCCCAAATATAATTCCAGACTCAGAGAAATCTCTCATCTTGGTGGGGTAGACCCAAAATTCACCTTTATTTAGCACACACTTGAGACAGAATGAATTAATTGTGTAAACAAGGTCAAGTGTGTGTGTGTTGGGTGAGTGGTGGTTTGGGGGAGGTCCTTAATGATTTATGAAAATTTATGAGAACAAATTCTTCTAAGACCCTAGATTAGTCAAGGGACATTCTAATTATAAACCATTTTTGGGGCGCCTGGGTGGCTCAATTGGTTAAGCGTCTGACTTCGGCTCAGGTCACGATCTCACCATTCGTGGGTTCGAGCCCCGTGTCAGATTTTGTGCTCTCAGTTAGCTCAGAGCCTGGAGCCTGCTTCAGATTCTGTGTCTCCCTCTTTCTCTGACCCTCCCCTTATCACGCTGTCTCTCTCTCTCTCTTTCTCTGAAATAAATAAAACATTAAAAAAAATTTTTTTAATTATAAACCATTCTTATCTAGATTCCCTTTTTCAAAGATTCTCTCAGACTTCTCACTAATGTGTCTATATTTTGCCTCAGATTGGTCATACCTAACCTTGAAATTAAGAAATTGGTTGGAGGCAGGAAAAGGGAATTGGCTTCCCTTTGATGGTGGCTTAAATTGGTCAATAGAGAAGAAAAGGAGAGAAAGAAGAAGACAGAGAAGAAGAATACTCCACACGGAAGTGATATTAAAGGGAAATCAGTCAGCCCCCCCAAGTGAAAGCTGGGGACTGAATTCAGGAGTCCACACCCTCTTGAGCCCTGCCGTACCAGACACCTCTGGGCTTTGCCCCTAGACCCTTTGTAACAGCAAGCTTTCTGAATCGATAACTAGGACACACAAGGGAAGGGAAATGGCATATCTGAACTACACGCTGACTCAGCTATAGCCCAGAGCCTCTGCGCACGGCTCTCAAACCCCAACCTCAGATGCTGCAGCCTGACTCATTC
The DNA here is from genome assembly GCA_017311185.1 of Proteles cristata cristata. NCBI lineage: Eukaryota > Metazoa > Chordata > Mammalia > Carnivora > Hyaenidae > Proteles > Proteles cristata. The sequence continues at coordinate 198,943 of JAESUZ010000087.1, forward strand.
TTGATCTCTTTGGGGATCCAGGTCTCCCCTGACTCAGAGGGATCAGATCACTAGAGGCACCCTCCCTGCCTTCCCTTCCTATTTGTAGGTAGAGACAGCTGGGAGGTTGTGGTTCATCCTCTACTTATTTGAAGGCGCTTTCTTTTGTCAACAGCGGCTCCTCCACCATTGCCAAGAGGTTATCTGGGGAGAAGGGTCTGTCCTGGGCTGCTCAGCTCCCGACACCACTTCCAGGCAACCTGGAGGCAAAAGCCTTTGGTCTACTTTTTTTTTTTTTTTTTCAGATTTCAGCAAGAGTGAACAGTCTGGGTCTCTGTGGTTTGGTTTTTGTTAAAATCCTGAACTCGCTGGGAAGGAAGGTGTTGGGTCCAGGAGAGTCTAGAAAACTCTGCAACTTCCCCAGGTGATGCCTCAGGGAGAAAACCTGTTCCTTCGCAGTGGAATGGAGAATTGGGAGGGAGGGTGAGAAGAGGGGAGAGGCCCTGGTGCCTGTGGTATCCTGTGTTTATTTCTACCAATGAGTGTCCCCGGTCTGGCGTGCAACCGGAAGTGGGGCTGCCCTCCATCCCACTTCCTCCTTCCCAAGGGAGGGGGGAGGGCATCAGTCTGCGGGCTTACCAGCAGGGCCCCGGGTCCCTGGCTCTGCCACCAGCTGTCCAGTGAGTCGTGGGGGATTCGGTGCGCAGTTCCACCTTTTTGTTCTCCAAGCATGGAGTTTCCACCCTTTGATTAAGAGCCTCTGAAATGCTGCGCAGAACTTTAAATGGAGAAGGGTCTATGGCTTTCACCAGTGGCTGACCTTACACAAGGTCATGCCTGAGGGCCCTGGTTTCTGACGCTGGGCACCATAGGGGCCACTTCCTGGGCTCGCCATTTGCCAGGATTGTATGTATCTCTTTTCTCGGTGCCCTCCCACTCGGACATCTGCCCAGAACCCTCTGATTCCCCTCCCCGCCTCCTGCCACCTACAACGACTATTCTTCTATTCTTTTTGTTTAACAAAGCCTTGTTTATGGCCGCTGAGCCAAGAGGTGGAGTTCCCCCAGAGTGACCCTGCCACCTCTCACTAGCTGGTCACCCGAGTACGTGCCTCCCACAGCGCGTACGTCCGCGGCAGGTGGGGGGTGGGGGGCGAGCCCCGAGGACACTGTTGGCAGCCGGGCAGCTGACACTCCAGGCTTTGCTCCACCCAACACTTTTCTCCTCAAGTGGGAAGAAGGTTCAGGATTCAAAAAACAAAACGCCAAACCGTTGACCCAGAGTGTTCGCCCCCACTGAAATATCTGAAAGGAAAGTAGGCTAAAGTTTTTTGCATCCCGGCTGCCTGGAAGTGGTGTCTTCTCCGCAAGAGCTGAGCAGCCCAGGAAGTGGGCCCAGACTCCTCTCCCCAGCCCTTCCCTGCGCCCCTGCTTCTTGTCTCCTCTAAGCAGATTCAGCCCACTGAGCAACCCACCTAGAGCCCGAGAGCGGGTGGGAGGACGTGGGAGCATCATCTAAAACGAACCCGGTTGTTTTCGGTTTGCTCTACACAACTTTACCATCCCCAGCGCCAAACCTTCTTAAGATTTCCTTCAGTCTCTTCCTCCTCTGAGCGCTTAGCTCTGCTACCCCACTCCCCACATCCCACCCCCATAGACCCAGAGCTCCCCCAGGGCAGGACCCGTCTCAGTCAGGCTTGGATCCGACTGCTGAGTTGGAGAGAAGCTCTAAAGCAGCGCCACAGGAGTCCGTGGGTGTCCCGTTTCTTTCTCTGATAGTTGGGACAGGACAGGACAGAGGGGCCAGAAGGCAGCAAGAAGCCAGTGGTTCAGGTGCCAGCCGACAGGGCTCGGGCACTATCCCGCTTCCTCAGTCCCAGCGGCACGCACTCCACACCCCCCCCTTCCCCCCCCCACCGCACAGCCTGCCAAGGGCTGAAGGGGACACTTTTGCCAAGAAATGGTAATCGGAGTGAGTGAACCCTGAGGGGCTCCCACCACAAAGAGGGGCCAGACAACCCTAACCATGAATGTGTGACCTTTGTCTGCAGATCACATGTGACAAGAACTATTTCTACTAGATGCCACATGTCTCCTCTTGGGGTCAGCAGGGACCCTCCTGAAGGTACATCTTCACTTTGGTCAGGGATCACGCTGGCCATCTGGGGAAGTGTATGGACCCCTCCTCAGAATCCTGTTTTAAATACATAAGAGATAAATAGAATTTCAACAAAACCCCTCATATTGAAGACCAATAATCAAAATATTTTTTACTTGTGATATAGTGATAGATGTGCAACTTTGTTCAAGGATCAAATAACAAAGCCTAGGAGCAAGTCTAATACTTCCCTTAATTTTGAAGTGGGAATGAACTTAAGTGATATTTCAAGATCCCCACAACAACCATAAACTAATGTGAAAATACCTGTGATTTCTAATGATGACAAAGTCACTGTTGACATTACTGTTATGTGGGTTTGACACCCACATCCATAACGGAATAAAATGCTTAGTTTCAGTTAGAGGTTGGTAGAAATTAAGGTGTCATGTATTCCCAGGCAAGTTCACAGACACCTTCAAATTCAATCTCTGTATCCTCAGCCCTGGTCCTTCCGCAGCACTGGTTCTCAACCACAGGCAGTGAGTGGTGCTGAAATCTGACTGCACACCAGCACCACCTCAGGAAGCCTGCTTCACCGCCCCCACCCTCCATCCCCCACCCCCGCCCCACCTGAATGCAGTCCCTGAGGATGGGTGGGCCCTGGCATCCTGTTATACTTTGTTTTGTTAATTCCTCGCGGGATTTTAGACTCTATGCAGCCGAGGTGGAGAGCCACCAGCTAGAAGAGCGGAATCGGGGGAGTGAGCCCCACTGGGTTAAAGAGCTGGGCGCAAGAGCAAGCCTGAACTCTCTGCTCCCACGACTGGAGCATGGGCATTGCTGCCCGTTCGTCAAGTCTTTGCCTGCTGGGCGGTGGCCCAGGCTGGCTGTTGTGTGGACGCAGAGAACACCATGGAGGTCATCTTAGACCCACACCCCCTCTGGCCTTGGGCTGGGGACGCTCTTTTGTGGGTAGGGCCCTCCCTCCGGGCTGTCCCACCCTTCATGGTTGTGCCCGCCCTCTTTTCAAGCTCCACACCCCGGTCCTTCCACAGTCTCTCCTCCCCTACCTCATTCCTAAGCAACTGCCCTGAACAACTCCAGGAGCACCACTTGCTTTGTGTTCTGTGAAAATGGTGCCCCCTAGAGTTGTACAAGGACAAAAACTGCCCACCCAGCTCGGCAGCCAGCTCTAGTCCCTGCTGCCTCTCTGCTTCTGGCACCAAACGCGGAACAATCTAGAGGAGGTCTAAAGAATTCCTTCCTAGGGTGTCTGGGTTGGGCATCTGACTCTTGATTTTGGCTCAGGCCATGATCCCAGGGTCGTGGGATCGAGTTCTGTGTCAGGCTCCAGGATGAGCATGGAGTCTGTTTGGGATTCTTTCGTTCTCTCCCTCAGCCTCTCTCTCCCACTCATGCTATTGCTTTCTCTCTCTTTCTCTCTCTCTCTCAAAATAAATAAATAAACATTTAAAAGAAAAAAAAAGAATTCCTTCCTGTTCTCTGCATCTCAGTTCTCATGTATGAGAAGGCACAGGGTAGTAAGCAATCATTCTGGACTCTCCCAGTTCGACCATTTAAGATTCTTCTCCACACCTGTTCACTTGTTTATTTATTTCAGTTTATAACTATGTGAGTATCTACTATGTCCCAGGCACTATTCTAGGTGTTTGGTATCAGTGAAGAAAAGGTACAAATCTTTGCCCTTGTGGAGTTTATAATTTATTAAGCTGGAGGTGGGGAGTAGGGAAGACACTAAGCAATACATGAGGCTTAAGGCAATCATAGAGCGCTCTGGGGGAAATGGGAGTGGGATGCATTCTTCTTAAATAAGGTGGTCAGAGGAGTGGGGAGGGGGCATCTGAGTGAAGACTTGAAGGAAGGGAAGGAGCGAGCCAGCTGGAGAACCCACCCATGCAGAAGCCCCTTTCAGAGAAAAGCAGAAGCCAGCCTCAAACTCGGAAGAGACAGTGAAAAGTGTCGGGCCTATCGCTGGGGGAAACAAGGGAGAAATGGAAGAAGAGGTTTTAGGACCTTGAGTTTCAAGAGTAAGTAGCAAAGAAAAAACCTAATTCCGTTCTTATTGTCTGGAAACGACAATATGACAATGGCATTGGACCAGTCCAGCAGTAGCCAGGGATAACCAGCCTCCACCCCAGCCAAACAATGTGGGAAGTGGGGCTGGAGGAAATGAAACTCATGAGCTAGAAGCCTTAGAAGACCTCTCCCCAGTGCCACCCTGACCCCAGGCCAGCAGTGCTGGACAAAGAGGCTGGATGCCCAGCCCCTAGCCCAGGCCTTCTGGCAGCTCAGCTCATCAGCCCTGGCTCCTGTGAGGGAGCCCACATCACCTGTGCTCTCCCGTTAAGCACTGTCCTAATCCAAAGACTTTGTGCTTGCTCCTATCTGTGCCCTGAGTCTCTGACCCCAGATACTCAGTGTGCTCTTCTCTCTCTCTCTCTCTTTAATGTTTTATTTATTTTTGAAAGAGAGAGAGAGAGACAGCATGAGTGGGGGAGGGTCAGAGAGAGAGGGAGACACAGGATCTGAAACAGGTTCCAGGCTCTGAGCTGTCAGCACAGAGCCCGGCACGGGGCTCAAACCCACGAACCGTGAGATCATGACCAGAGCTGAAGCTGGACGCTTAACCGACTGAGCCACCCAGGCGCCCCTCACTGTGCTCTTCTCAAGTGCTGCCTCAGAATGGTCTTCCCTGGCCCATCCTACTCTATCAAAAAGAGCCCAGCACCTCTACCACCTGTTCGTCTCTGCCCCCACCCCCCCACTGCTTACCACAACCCAGCATTATCTTATACACCGACGTATTGATCGTCTCCATGTCTAGAAAGTGAGCTCCATTGAGGCAAAGACTGTCATATTCATCACTGTGTCTCTAGAGCCTACACCAGTGCCTGACATACACTAAGACTCTGTTCTGCTTTTCCTGGGGTTAGGGGATGCTGAGGAAACTACCCAAGCATGAACCAGACTCTTTGGAAATATCTTCCTCACAAAATCTGGAGGAATCTGACACTATTCAATCCAGTACAGATTGAATTCATGTCCACTCCCAAATCCATGTCCACTGGAACTCAGAAAGTGACCTAATATACCTATATATTATACCAGTGTTACCTGGAACTCTGATCTCAGAAGTGGCACTTCATTTGCTGGATGCCCATCCGTGGGGGGACCCAGAAGCATTAGACCTGCCCCTGCCGTCAAGGAGCGTTCAGTCTAGTTTGGGAAAGACATGACTTGTTCTAGCAAAGATTTCTCTCCCCATTCTCGTAACTGCTTCCTTCAGAAAGAGGACGTGAAGCTTGCATCACTTCCTTGTATGTGGAGCATGCCATAGTTGTTGTGATGAGCACATGCTAGCTGAGGGGAACAGGCCGTGAGTGCTCACCGACAGGATGTCATCATAGAGCAGCGCTGTCCTATCGATATATTGTGTTGGCCACATACGTCATTTCGAATGTTGTAGCCACATTTTTTTTAATTTTTATTTTTTCCATTTATTTATTTTTGAGAGACAGAGCACAAGCAGGGGGGAGGCAGAGAGAGAAGGAGACACAGGATCTGAAGCAGGCTCCGGGCTCTAAACAAGTGCTCAGCACAGAGCCCAATGTGGGGCTCAAACCCACAAACCATGAAATCATGACCTGAGCCGAAGTTGGATACTCAACCAGTTGAGCCACTGAGGTGCCCCTGTAGCCACATTTTTAAAAAGTAGAAAGAAACAGGTAAAGATAATTTTATTTTTTTTAATTTATTTATATTTTAATTTACATCCAAGTTAGTTAGCAGATAGTACAACCATGATTTCAGGAGTAGATTCCTTAATGCCCCTCACCCATTTAGCCCATCCCCTCCCTCCAGCAACCCTCTGTTTGTTCTCTATATTTAAGAGTCTCTTATGTTTTGTCTCCCTCCCTGTTTTTATTTTATTTTTGCTTCCCTTCCCTTATGTTCATCTGTTTTGCATCTTAAATTCCTCATGAGTGAAGTCACATATTTGTCTTTCTCTGACAGACAATTTCGCTTAGCATAATACCCTCCAGTTCCACCCACATTGCTGCAAATAGCAAGATTTCATTCTTTTTATTGCTGAGTAATACTCCAGTGTATCTGTATACCACATCTTCCTTATCCATTCATCGGTTGATGGACATTTAGGCTCTTTCCATACTTTGGTTATTGTCAATAGCGCTGGTATAAAATTGGGGTGCATGTGCCCCTTCGAAACAGCACACCTGTATCCCTTGGATAAATACCTAGTAGAGCAATTGCTGGGTGGTAGGGTAGTTTTACTTTCAATTTTTTGAGGAAGCTTCATACTGTTTTCCAGAGTGGCTGCACCAGTCTGCATTCCCACCAGCAGTGCAAAAGAGATCCTCTTTCTCTGCATCCTTGCCAACACCTGTTGTTGCCTGAGTTGCTAATATTAGCCATTCTGACAGGTGTGAGGTGGTATCTCATTGTGGTTTTGATTTGTATTTCCCTGATGATGAATGATGTTGAGCATTTTTTCATGTTTCGATTGGCCATCTGGATGTCTTCTTTGGAGAAGTGTCTATTCATGTCTTTTGCCCATTTCGTCATTGGGTTATTTGTTTTTTGGGTGTTGAGTTTGATGAGTTCTTTATAGATTTTGGATACTAACCCTTTATCTGCTGTCTCATTTGCAAATATCTTCTCCCATTTTGTTGGTTGCCTTTTAGTTTTGCTGATTGCTTCCTTCACTATGCAGAAGCTTTTTATTTTGATGAGGTCCCAATAGTTCACTTTTGCTTTTGTTTCCCTTGCCTCTGGAGACATGTTGAGTAAGAAGTTGCTGCAGCCAAGGTGAAAGAGGTTTTGCGAAGGTAAGTTTATTTTTATTTATTTTTTTAAAAAAATTTTAAGCAGGGAGGTGGCGCCTGGGTGGCTCAGTTGGTTGAGTGCCTGACTTTGGCTCAGGTCATGATCTCACAGTTTGTAGGTTCGAGCCCCGCGTCAGGCTCTGTGCTGACAGCTAGCTCAGAGCCTGGAGCCTGTTTTGGATTCTGTATCTTCCTCTCTCTCTGCCCCTCCCCTCCCCCACTCATGCTCTGTCTCTCTCTGTCTCAAAATACTATTTTTGAGATTGCAGGTGCCCCGCAAAGGTAGTTTTAATAAAATATTCTACTTAGCCCGAAATATCAAATATATCTTTTAATATGCAATCAACATAAAACTTACTAATGATATACTATGCAAAATAAGTCATTTGGAGAAAGACAAATATATGATTTCACTCCTACGGGGAATTTAAGAAACAAAACAGATGAACAAAGGGGAAGAGGAGGAAAAAGATAAAAACAGAGGGGGAAGCAAACCATGAGGGACTCTTACCCAGAGAAAAAAGAAAAGAGGGTTACTGGGTGGGGGAATGAGCTAAATGGGTGATGGGCATTAAGGAGGGCACTTGTGAGGAGCACTGGGTGTTATAGGTTAAGTGGTGAATCACTAAATCCTACTCCTGAAACCAGTACTACACTATATGTCAACTAACTTGAATTTAAACAAAAATTGAGAAGAAAAAAATAATACTAGTAAAATAGAAAATAAAAATTACTAATGAGATATTTTCATTCTCCCACACTAAGTCTTCAAAATCTAGGGTGCACTTTGCTCTTCGAGCCCATCTTAAATCAGACCAGCCACATTTCAAGTGCTCAGTGACCAACGGGGCTAGAAGCTACCACCGCGGCCAACTAACTCATAGAAGCTTCCAGAGAGACCAGCAGAGTTTAACTTGGGTCCCACGGGGGACCAATCCCTGGGGTGCCTCTCACCAGGCAAGGCCATGGGAGTCTCTGGACTTTCCACTCCAAAGAATTTTGGGAAGTCCATTAATTTCCCTGAAACTGTTAGCCAAAATTTGGGTGTATGCGCTTTTTCCTTTCAAAGATGCCCGGGCCCCAAGGAGGTTGGGAGCCCCCGCAGCCGGTTCAGACTTAAAGGCCCATGCTGGCCCGAGGCCAGCATGAAAGGAGCGGGCGGTGGACCCGAGAACCTGCGTCTGGGGACTGGAAGCCGCGCGCTACACACGGCGTTCTCCCCCACACCCCCGCTGCCCCGCCCGCGCGCCGGGTGACGTCACGATGGGCGCGCGCGCGCGCGCGCGGGCAGGCGGAAGCCGAAGTCAGCAAGTAGTTTCCCGGGCTTCTTGCGACGTGTGTGACACATCTCTGCGCTCGTCTTAGTTGTCACACAAGTTTCCACGGAAAGAACGGCTTCCTCTTTGCGCTGGGTGGCTTCACCTTCCTCCTCAAGAGTCTGTACTGTTTCCGCCCGGCCTCTCAGAATGAGGCTTCCTGTGGCAACCCTTCACCCCCACCCCAGACGGACCTACAAGGAAGGTTCTTTACAGAGAGGGTCCCCAAATCAGAATCACTTGGAGTCGGGGGTGTTGAAAATACAGGTGCCTGGGCGCCAGACCCATTAAACCTGGGTCTCTGGGGAAAGGACCAGGGGTCCTCTACTGACACTGAATTGCCCCAAGTGGGGGGTGGGGGGGCGCCCTTGGACTTGCTTCTTTTTCCTAAGGAAAGGGACATGGCATGAGAGAGAACTGGCCTTTGCAGTCACCTGAATTTTGAAGCTGGACTCCTGCCACTCTCTAGCTCTGTAGCTTTGCACAAGTTTTTTTAACCTCTCTTCCTCTCCACTTCCTTGCATGCAGAATGAAGATAAACTGTGACATTGAATCATCCACAGCTCTAGGAGCCCTGCTGTCAGTCCTCCTGGATGCCAGCTTCCTAGGCCCAGCTCTCCCCTTCGCCCCTTCCCCCCCACCCCCACCTTTGTCCCACACCACTGACTTCCCACTCTCTCCCATCTAACTGGGAAGTTCCTTTCAAGCCCGGCTTGAAGAAGAACCAAACGTTTCAGACACCTCCTCACTTATGGTCAAGATGCTTCCCTGAGTTCCTCCGAAGATGCTAAAGTAAAGATAACCATGTTTATTTCCCCCAAAGGATGGAAAAAGATTATTTGTGCAACCAAATTTCATAGTCTTGATGTGGTCCCAAGCCAACACTACAGATGTCCCACAAAACCAGTGCCTGGGTATCCTATGATTTCCATCAACAAAAATATTAACCTTGACCATCAGCTACACGCACTTAGGGACGATTTATTTGTAAAGGTTGATAAATTCCCAAGTAACAAATTGTTTCAGAAAGATACCCTGAGGGGACTGACAGGAGGAGTAAGCATGGATTCCCCTCTTGCTGGGTAGATAATGGGGGCCAGGGAGCAGCTCTAGCTGCTTGATGTCCTAGGAAGTCCTGACATCCCCACTCTCCTCCCACCTCGCCCGGGTTGTGGACCTCCACTCCGGGCACACCAGGCTCCCCCTGGTGCCTAAGCACAGCTAGACTATCCTAGCCTGGGTCCTCATCATCACTGTCACCCTTTTCCTCTCTGCCCCTTCTCAGCCTTCAAGTCCCACCTCCTTCAAGAAGTTTCCAGGCCGCTCCAGCTCCCGAGTTTGCAGGCTCCCTCTGATTTCCCCAAGCCTGGATGACCTGCACTTTTTCCTTGGCCTCTGTGCTGGAAGCTGGAAGCCTGCGTTCCCAGGCGGGCCAGTCCTGCACAGAAGTCCTCAATACAGTTTTACTGATTACTGGGTTTGATACACTACTTTAAGGAAGAGAGGTGAACATTTAAATAACTTAGAGCCTAGACATAAATTATATCAGCTTAAGAACCGGGCTGTATGACTCATGTTTAAGTCCAGTCCCACTGAACTTGAAGTTGCAAAACAGAGGAAACAAGGGTTTACTACAAAACAGCCTAACCACAGTGAGCATACATCTTGTTTGTTATCTGTATGTGACGCTTTTGGTTTCAGAAAACTAGACCTATTGCAAGATTAGTTTTCTGGGCCAGGAACTAGTTCATCTTTATTGGATCAGCTGGGGACAGTCAGGGGTGGGCCTCTACTAAGGTTGGGATCTTTGTTACATTCAGAAACACTTTTCTACAGAGGGACTTCCCTTCAGTAACATGATCACCAAATCAAGGAGAAAATATATTAAGAAGAGAAAATATCTGTCCAGGGTGTGTTTTTCCTGAGCCATCAGCTTGTTTTATTTTATGGACACAGTGTTGAACTGTGTAATTGATCTAGTTTCCCTTTTCTCTTTGGCTTCTGGGAAGCTTGGAGTCAATCCTGTGACCCACCAAAGAGAGAGTGTCCATTTCTGTGTTAGTCTCTTGATGCTCCATTTTATATTCCCAAATTCACCTTTTCCTCTATTTTGCTCATCACGTTGCTGAAATTTGCTTTAAGTCCTATCTTCTTTTTAAATTTTAATGTTTATATTTGAGAGAGAGAGAAAAAATGTAAGCGGGGGAGGGGCAGAGAGAGATGGAGACAGATTCTGAAGTAGGCTCCAGGCTCTGAGCTGCCAGCACAGAGCCTGACTTGGGGATCTAACTCATGAGCCATGAGATCATGACCTAAACCAAAGCCTGACGCTTAACCAACTAAGCCACCCAGACACTGCATCCTTAAGTTCTATTTAGAATAAGTAGGAGGGTAAGAGGAGAAAGGGGGAAAAATGGTCCTTGTGTTTGAGGATTCAAGAATAGATATATAAAGACATAAGAAACAATAATGAAAATATTACAGAAGTTAACATTTATGTAGCATGTATGCAAGGTAATATGATATATATTGTCTCACTAAATTCCCCAACAGGCCCCCATGGAAGTACAGAACTATTATTTTTCCCAAATTACTATTACAGATAAGGAAAGGTCAACTGAGATCAGGATCACACAGATGGTGAATGGTGCGGGTGGGACTCAAGCCCAGGCCTGGGTGACACTAAAGCTTGGGCTCATAGGCACCAAATCTATAAAATCACATGTAAGTAAAGGAGCCATATGGAGCCCACAGAGAGTCTGTGGAATTAAGGATTAGAGAGTTCACTTTCAGCCAGCCTGCTCTAAAGTCTGCCAATATCTTTGATTGTCACAGAGAATATCACTAGGTTCTCAGTACCTGGGTTGTAATGACAAATAGCTAAGATCGAAAGAGCCTGCGGGTCCCAACTCTAATCCCACTCATTGCTCCCAAACCCACACCCTGGGAGTGACACTGGGATTGCACACCCCCTGCGGGCAAGGACTGTGTCTTATTCCAGCATGGCACCTGGCCCAAAGCGGGACCTCATAATAAGTGTTAAATTGATAAGTGTGTGAACAAGTTCACAGCCGCAATCATTTTTGGCACTGCGCACATGAAGAGAGCTATACCCAAACCTGCACAAACCTGTCCTGATCTCACACATAACACAGACACACAGACATGTTCAGTCCTCACAGGCTCCTACAAAGGCCCTGCCTTTTCCATTTGTAACATTGCTCACATAAGTGCTACACAATTTTACAAATTTTAGTGAAAAGGGGAAAAATAGTAAGCTATTTCATATCTAGGGTGAAGTAAAAGATTCCAGGTCACACTTAGATGGTTGAGACATTAGTTTCTGCCAGCCGGGAAAGTCCGGGCTGACGTGGAATCAATAAACCACGGGGGACCAATCCCTGGGGTGCCTCTCACCAAGCAAGGCCATGGGAGTCTCTGGACTTTCCACTCCCAGAATTTTTGCTCAACTGAGCCCTGGATTACACTTTTAGTCGATAAGCACTATCAACAATTGGAAAGTAGAATAGCATAGTGAGTAAACTTCAAGGCATTGCAGTCCAAACTGCGCTCAGTTCCCATCTCAGGCACTGCACTAGTGAACGTTCTCCAGAGAAACCGAATGTGCATATAAATACAGAGAGAGAGAGAGAGCGAGTGGCTGTGTTCAAGGGCAGTCTGGAAACAAAATTCCTTCCTCCTAGTGAACCTCAGTCTTTTAAGATCTCAACTGATTGGTTGAGGTCTATCCACATTATGGAAGGTAATCTGCTTTACTCAAAGTCTACTGATTTAAATATTAATCTCATCTGCAATAAAACAATTGTGTACCCCCACCCCCAATATTCATATGCTGAAACCCTAATCCCAGTGATACAGTATTGGAGTATTAGAAGCTGGGGACTTTGGGAGGCAACTCAGTCATAAGGGTAGAACCCTCATGAATAGGACTAATGCCCTTTGTCTTATAAGACAAAGCCAGAGGGCTGGCTCACTCTGAGGATGTAGCCAGAAAAGGGCTACCTTCAACTCAGAAGAGGGTTCTCATCAGAACTCAACCATGCTCATACCCTAATCTCAGACTTCCAGCCTCCAGAACTTTGAGAAATCAATTCCTATTTATAAGCCACCCGGTCTATGGCACTTTGTTATAGCAGCCCCAACAGACTAAGGTGTCATATAAAAAATACTTTCCCAACAGCATCTATACTGGTATTTGACCAAATAACAACCTAGCCAAGCTGACACATAAAATTAACTATCTCAGCCACTTACTAGCTTTGCGATATGGGCTTCAGTGACAATACCTGCTTTGTAAAGTTGGTGGCAGGGTCAGGCAGGGGCACACATGTGAGTGCTGCACCCAGCACGTGGGGGAGGGGTCAGGTCTACCTTTCCAACCAGGTACATGCCTCCTGGTGGGCTCAGGAGCAGGGACATATCCTCATGCTACTCACTCCTTCTGGCAACACAGAAACCACAGGTAGGAGTTGCCTTTCTCTACATGGCCTGGCCATAGGGTCACTTTTGAGTCCCCCCTGAGGGCAGCAATGTTAATACACTAGCTGAGGGGAGATCATATTCCATTCTGAGGAGGGCCAACTACAGTAACCTGTCTCTGTGCCCTTTGTCACCCTATAGGAAGGATTGGGCATCATCAAGGGTCTCATCAGAGTTGACCTTATCTGAGAAAGTTAAGCCTGAAAATACACAGCTTATGGCAAAAGCACAAAAGGGAATTCTCTCCCTAAGAATTCAAGTTTTGGGGTACCTGGGTGGCTCAGTCAGTTAAGCAACTGACTTCAGCTTGGGTCATAATCTCCCGGTTCATGGGTTCAAGCCCCACGTTGGGCTCTGTGCTGACAGCTCAGAGCCTAGAGCCTGCTTCAGTTTCTGTGTCTCCCTCTCTCTCTGCCCCTCTCCCATTCACACGCTGTCTCACTCTCTCTCAAAAATAAACATTAAAAAAAATTTAAGTTTCTCTTACTGCCTTTCTTTCCTATCCCTCAACATCTCACATCCAAGTTTGTTTAGAACCTCCACATGATTTCTGGCCTACAGGCTGCCCTTGATCCACCTTGTCCAGCAGCTGCTATTTGTGGATTTTTCTTGCTGTTTTCTACCCAACATTCCTTGTGCTTTTTTAAAAAAAGAAAATAATAGTTACATATTATTTTTATTAAAAAATTTTTAAGGCAAATAATTTAATATGACACATGTACTCCCATGTGTATCACATGGCACTTTATGCAATAATTTATATCTCCTGAAAATCTATAGTTCAATCCATTTGTTCAAAGTGAATCACATTTAGGGGCGCCTGGGTGGCTTAGTCGGTTAAGCGTCCGACTTTCGCTTAGGTCATGATCTCGCGGTTCGTGGGTTCGAGCCCGCGTCGGGCTCTGTGCTGACTGCCAGCTCAGAGCCTGGAGCCTGTTTCAGTCTGTGACTCCCTCTCTCTCTGACCCTCCCCTGCTCACGCTGTCTCTCTCTCTCTCTAGAAATAAATAAAACATTTAAAAAAAAAAAACAAAGTGAATCACATTTAAAGTACTCAGGAGAACTATACAGCAAAGAATTCTTTAAGACAGTGCTTCTCAAACTGGAGCTTGCATCAGAGTCACCTGGAGGGCTGGTGAATGTTAATTTCTTTTTCTTTAATTTAATTTAATTTAATTTTTAAATATATATCCAAGGTAGTTAGCATATTGCACAATAATGATTTCAGAAGTAGATCCCAGTGATTCATCCCCGATGTATCACACCCAGTGCTCATCCCAACAAGTGTCTTCCTAATGCCCTTGCCCATTTAGTCCATCCCCCCCCCACAACCCCTCCAGAGACCCTCAGTTTGTTCTCTATCATTAAGAGTCTCTTGGGGAGCCTGGGTGGCTTAGTCGGTTGAGCGTCCGACTTTCGCTTGGGTCATGATCTCGCGGTTCATGGGTTCGAGCCCCGCGTCGGGCTCTGTGCTGACTGCCAGCTCAGAGCCTGGAGCCTGTGTCAGAGTCTGTCACTCCCTCTCTCTCTGACCCTCCCCTGCTCACGCTGTCTCTCTCTCTCTCCTAGAAATAAATAAAACATTAAAAAAAATTTTTAAAAAAGTCTCTTATGTTTTGTCCCCCTCCTTGTTTTTATGTTCTTTTTGCTTCCCTTTCCTTATGTTCATCTATTTTGTATCTTAAATTCCATATATGAGTGAAGTCATATATTTGTCTTTCTCTGACTAATTTCACATAGCATAATACCCTCTAGTTCCATCCACATTGTTGCAAATGGCAAGATTTCATTCTTTTTGATTGCCAAGTAATACTCCATTGTATCTTTCCATACTTTGGCTATTGTTGATAGTGCAGCTATAAACATTGGGGTGCGTGTGACCCTTTGAAACAGCACACCTGTATCCCTTGGATAAATACCTAGCAGTGCAATTGCTGGGTTGTAGGATAGTTCTATTTTTAATTGTTTTAGGAACCTCTATACTGTTTTCCAGAGTGGTTGCACCAGTTTGCATTACCACCAACAGTGCAAAAGAGATCCTCTTTCTCTGTATCCTTGCCAACATCTGTTGTTGCCTGAGTTGTTAATACTGGCCCTTCTGACAGGTGTGAGGTGGTGTCTCATTGTGGTTTTGATCTGTAGTTCCCTGATGTTGAGTGATGTCGAGCATTTTTTCATGTGTCAGGTGGCCATCTGGATGTCTTTGGAGAACTGTCTGTTCATGTCTTCTGCCCATTTTGTCACTGGATTATTTGTATTTTGGGTGTTGAGTTTGATGAGTTCTTTATAGATTTTGGATACTAACCTTTTATCTGCTATGTCATTTGCAAATATCTTCTCCCATCTCGTTGGTTGCCTTTTAGTTTTGCTGATTGTTTCCTTCGCTGTGCAGAAGCTTTTTATTTTGATGAAGTCCCAATAAGTTCATTTTTGTTTTTGTTTCCCTTGCCTCCAGAGATGTGTTGAGTAAGAAGTTGCTGTGGCTGAGGTCAAAGAGATTTTTGCCTGCTTTCTCCTCTAGGGTTTTGATGGCTTCCTGTCTTACGTTTAAATCTTTCATCCATTTTGAGTATATTGTTGAACATGGTTCATTTTTCTGCATGTTGCTGTCCAGTTTTCCCAGCACAATTTGCTGAAGAGACTGTCTTTATTCCATTGGATATTCTTTCCTGCTTTGTCAAAGATTAGTTGGCCGTACGTTTGTGGGTCCATTTCTGGGTTCCCTATTCTTTTCCATTGATCTGAGTGTCTGTTTTTCTGCCTGTGCCATACTGTCTTCATGATTACAGCTTTGTAATACAGCTTGAAGTTCAGGACTGTGATGCCTCCAGCTTTGGTTTTCTTCTTCAGGATTGCTTTGGCTATCCGGGGTCTTTTCTGGTTCCATACAAATTTTAGAATTGTTCATTCTAGCTCTGTGAAGAATGCAGGTGTTATTTTGATAGGGATTGCATTGAATATGTAGATTGGTTTGGGTAGCATTGACATTTTAACAGAATTTGTTCTTTCAATCCATGAGCATGGAATATTTTTCCATCTTTCTGTGTCTTCAGTTTCTTTCATGAGCTTTCTATAGTTTTCAGTGTATAGATTTTTCACCCCTTTGCTTAGGTTTATTCCGAGTTATTTTATGGTTTTTGGTGCAATTGTAAATGGGATCAATTCTTTGATTTCCCTTTCTGTTACTTTATTATTGGTGTATAGGAATGCAACCAATTTTTGTGCGTTGATTTTATACCCTGCAACTTTGCTGAATTCATGGATCAGTTCTAGTAGTCTTTTGGTGCGATCTTTTGGGTTTTCCCTATAGAGTATCATGTCATCTGCAAAGAGAAAGTTTGACTTCCTCCTTGCCGATCTGGATGCCTTTTATTCCTTTGTGTAGTCTGATTGCTGAGGCTAGGACTTCCAATACTACGTGGAATAATACTGGCAAGAGGGAAAACCCCTGTTGTATTCCTGTCCTTAGGGGGAAAGTTCTCTGTTTTTCCCCATTGAGGATATTAGTGGTAGGTCTTTCATATATGGCTTCTATGATCTTGAGGTATGATCCTTCTATCCCTACTTTCTTGAAGGTTTTTTTTATTTTTATCAAGAAAGGATGTTGTATTTTGTCAAATGCTTTCTCTGCGTCTATTGAGAGAATCATATGGTTCTTGTCTTTTCTTTTATTGATATAATGTATCACACTGATTGATTTGTGGATATTGAACCAGTCCTGTATTCCAAGTATAAATCCCACTTGGTCATGGTGAATAATTCTTTTAATGTACTGTTGGCTAGTGTCTTGTTGAGGATTTTTGCATCCATGTTCATCAGGGAAATCTGCAGTTTTCCCTTTTAGTGGGGGGTCTTTGTCTGGTTTTGGAGTCAAGGTAATGCTGGTTTCATAGAATGAGTTTGGAAGTTTTCCTTCCATTTCTATTTTTTTGGAACAGCTTCAAAAGAATAGGTGTCAACTCTTCTTTAAACGTTTGGTAGAATTCCCCTGGAAAACCATTCAGTCCTGGACTTTTGTCTTTTGGGAGATTTTGGATTACTAATTTGATTTCTGTACTGGCTATGGGTCTGTTCAAACTTTTTTATTTCTTCCTGTTTCAGTTTTGATATTTTATGTTTCTAGGAATTTGTCCATTTCTTCCAGATTGCGCAATTTATTGGCATATAATTGTTCATAATAGTCTCTTATTTTTGTTTGTATTTTTGCAGTGTTGGTTGCGGTCTCTCCTCTTTCATTCTTGATTTTATTTATTGGGTCTTTTCCTTTTTATCAAACTGGCTAGGGTTTTATCAATTTTGTTAATTCTTTTAAAGAACCAGCTCCTGGTTTCATTGATCTGTTCTACTGTTTGTTTGTTTTAAGTTTCAATAGCATTGATATCTGCTCTGATCTTTATTATTTCTTGTCTTCTGCTGGTTTGGGGCTTTATTTGCTGCTCTTTATCCAGCTTGTTAAGGTGTAAGATTAGGTTGTGTATCTGAGACCTTTCTTCCTTCTGTAGGAAGGTCTGGATTGCTATATACTTCCTTCTTATGACCACCTTTGCTGCGTCTCATAGGTTTTCGGGCTGTGGTGTTATCATTTTCATTGATTTCCATGTACTTTTTAATTCCACTGCAACTTCTTGGTTAGTCCATTTATTCTCTAGTAGGATGTTCTTTACTCTCCAAATATTTGTTTCTTTCCAAATTTTTTCTTGTGGTTGATTCAGAGTTTCATAGCATTGTGGTCTGAAAATATGCACGCTATGATCTCAATCGTTTTGTACTTGTTGAGGCTTGAATTGTGTCCCAGAATGTGATCTAGTCTGGAGAATGTTCCATGTACACTCGAGAAGAATGTTTATTCTGCTGCTTTAGGATGAAATGTTCTGATTATATCTGTTAAGTCCATCCGGTCAAGTATGTCATTCAAAGTCATTGTTTCCTTGTTTATTTTCTGTTTAGATGATCTGTCCATTGCCGTAAGTGGGGTGTTGAAGTCCCCTACTATTATGGTATTATTGTCAATGAGTTTATATTTGTGATTAGTTGATTTACATATTTGGGTGTCTCATGTTGGGGCTTAAATGTTTACAACTGTTAGGACTTCTTGGTGGATAGATCCCTTAATTATGAAATAATGACCTTCGTCTTTTGTTACAGCCTTTATTTTAAAATCTAGATTCTCTGATATAAGTATGGCTACTCCAGCTTTGTTTTGGTGACATTTAGTATGATAAATAATTCTCCATCCTCTTACTTTCAATCTAAAGGTGTCTTTAGGTCTAAAATGGATATCTTGTAAACAGCATATAGATGGATCTTGTTTTCTTATTCGTTCTGTTACCTATGTCTTTTGACTGGAGCATTTAGCTCATTGACCTTTAGAGTGAGTACTGAAAGATATGAACTTACTGCCATTGTGTTGCCTTTAGAGTTGGGAGTTTCTGGTGGTGTTCTCTGGTCCTTTCTAGTCTTTGTTGCTTTTGGCCTTTTTTGTTTGGTTTCATCTTTTCTCCCCTCAGAGAGTTCCCCTTAACATTTCTAGCAGGGTTGGTTTAGTGGTCACAAACTCCTTTAGTTTTTGTTTGTCTAGGAAACTCCTTCCTTATCTTTCCTTCTATTTTGATTTTTTTAAATGTTTTATTTATTTCTGAGAGAGAGAGAGAGACAGCGTGAGCAGGGGAGGGGCAGAGAGAGAGGGAGACACAAAACATGAAGCAGGCTCCAGGCTCTGAGCTAGCTGTCAGCACAGAGCCTGATGCGGGGCTTGAACCAATGAACCCTGAAATCATGACCTGAGCCGAAATCAGATGCTTAACCAACTGAGCCACCCAGGCACCCCTCGTTCCTTCTATTTTGAATGACAGACTTGCTGGATAAAAAATTCGTGGCTGCATATTTTTCCAATTCCACACATTGAATATATCCTGACACTCCTTTCTGGCCTGCCAAGTTTCTGTGGATATGTCTGCAGTGAACCTGATCTGTCTTCCCTTGTAGGTTAAGGACTTTTATTCCCTTGTTGCTTTCATGATTCTTTCCTTGTCTGTGTATTTTGTGAATTTGACTATGATATGCCTTGTTGATGGTAGGTTTTGTTGAATCTAATGGGAATTCTCTGTGCTTCCTGGACTTTGATGGCTGTGTCTATCCTCAGGTTAGGAAAGTTTTCTATGATTTGTTCACATAACCTTCTACTGTTTTTTCTCTCTTCATCTTCTAGGACCCCTGTTATTTGGATGTTATTCCTTTCTAATGAGTCACTGAGTTCTTATATTGTACTCTTTTGCCTTAATTTCCCTTTTTTCTGTTTCATTATTCTTCATAAATTTGTCCTCTATATCACTGATTCACTACTCTGCTTCATCTCTCCTTGCCACTGGGGCACCCATTCAAGATTACATCCTGATGACATTTTTAATTTTGTCCTGAGTAGATTTTACTTCTTTTATCTCCTCAGAAGGAGATTCTATGCCTTTTTCAACCCCAGCTAGTATTCTTATTATTCTGATTCTAAATTCTGGTTAAGACATCTTGCTTGTTTCTGTGTTGCTTAAGTCCCTAGTTGTAATTTCTTCCTGTTCTTTCGTTTGGGGTAAATTCCTTCATTTCATCATTTTGGAGGAAGAAAATGAATTAATAAAATTAAAAATTAAAATAAAAAAAATTAAAAACAACACAAAAGAATCAAATAAAGGATGCTAGATCCTAAGTGTGTTTTGGCCTGCTTGTTGAAAGATGCTTGGTAGAATAGACAAAAAAAGGGAAAGAAATGAAAAAAAAGGGGGGGGAGTAGGAAAGCGTTTGAAAACTTAAGAATTGAATACAATAGGGGCAGCTGGGTGGCTCAGTCGGTTAAGCGTCCGACATCGTCTCAGGTCATGATCTCACGGTTTGTGGGTTCAAGCTCCGCATAAGTCTCTGTGTTGACAGCTAGCTCAGAGCCTGGAGCCTGCTTCCGATTCTGTGTCTCCCTCTCTCTCTCTGCCCCTTCCCTGTTCACGCTGTCTCTCTCTCTCATAAATAAATAAGACATTAAAAAAATAATTGAATACAATAAAATAGAATGAAATGATTAAAGTAAAATAGAATTAAAAAGTTACAAAACTATAGTAGAAAAAGATGATCGTTTTTATAAAAAAAGGAAAATAAAAATAATTTTTTCTTTCTGTATTCAATAATAAGAAAAGAAAAAGGGAAAAAACTGAATAGATGGACCAGCGAACAGAATGAAATATGATTGAAATTATATCCAGTTTCTCCTAGAAGTCAAACTATGAAGCATTTTACAGTCCGTAAACTAAACAGGCAGAAAGACTTACAGTGTTCCTATAGAGCACGGTTGGTGTAGTTGGATGGGGCTTGGTGTAATGGCTCCATTCTCAAAGCAGATGGCACTGCTTAGCTCATTGAAGTGGATTGTTGTGGCACATGTATGCGTGTATGCTCATGCTCAGGAGAGGTGAAAATAGCATCACCTAGCTACACAGTCTCTACCATCAGAACTCCATGCTCTTGCCACCAGCAATCAAGCACTCTTCCTTTCTCCCTGGCTTCCATCCACTCCCCGCTGCTGTCCACTACCAAGCCATCAGCCTGCCAGATGGCACCCCCCTTGCAAATTTTATCTCAGATAGGGATGTGTTTCTAAACCCCTCACTTCTAAGGGTCCTCTGACCCACTGGGATAGGATCTTGAGGAGCAATGGCCAGGTGCCAGCCCACCCCAGTAACGTTCATGCAACCATGCTGCTGCAGATGTCCAGAGACTGTGGGTTGGTGCCAGCCTGAGAAAAAGTTCACACACTCATGTAGCAGCAGTGTTTCAGGAACTATGGTAAATCACAACACACATCTAGCTCCAGTCTTCATGCCTCCTAACATCCTTGTTACAACATCAGTGAATGTGGTTGTTCTCCAGGGCCTGCTGGGACCTTTGCCTGTGCAGAGGCTGCACAGCCTCTACCATATGTCCTCTCAGTAGGGGAACCTCCTTTTCCCATGTGGGTTGAGGACCCCTTGGACCTCGTTGTCTGCTCCTGGGGATTCACCCTTCCCATCAGATCTCCACAAGGTATCAAGCTGCAGAGTTTCAGACTTTGCACTTCCCTTTTTATAGAGTTTTAATGGTATTTAAGTCTCTCCTTTCTCCCTTTCTTGTTCAGTCCCTTGTGGGTGTTTCCACTCTTTCTCTTTCTCTCCAGCTGCTTTCAAGGGAAGTGCTTCTCCTATATTCTCATCCCTGTCTCTGTCCTCTCTCACAAGCAAAAACAGCTCCCTACCCTCCACGGCTACTCTCTCCACCAGTTCACCTCTCTGTGCCATGTACCTGCCGAGTTCTGTGGCTCAAGTTGTGTAGATTCTTGTGTTAATCCTCAGATCAATTTTCTTGGTGTGCAAGATGGTTTGGTGTTGATCTAGCGGCATTTCAGGGGCAAGAGAAGCAGAAAATTTCCATGCTGCTCTGCCATCTTGGCCTCTCCTCTCCGAAGACCTGTGGCAGTGTCCTCACGCCCTTCTGTACCTCTCCGCCTCTGCCTCCAGCAACCCAGCATCACCACCGCCTCCTGACTGCTTCTCCACCAACTCTCCTGATTGCTGGAAAAATCTAGATTGCTGGGATCCACCCCAGAGATTCTGATTGAGTAGATCTGGGTGGGGCCTAGGAGTCTGCATTTCCAAGTTTCCAGGTACTGCTGCTGATGGTGATCCAGGGACCATACTTTTGAGAACCACCGTTTTAAGGAAATAACTTCCAATTTATATTTTCTATTAAATCGAATTGCCATACACAGTTTGCTTCATGTGAGCTGCATATGCATAGTGATAACATATCTCATTCAAGCTGGGCACCAGGACTGAGAAGCTTAGGGAGAACAGATTGGTAGCTCAGATAGGTTGGTGACTGAGAGCTGATGTCTTCCTCCTCCATGGGCATGGCATATGGAGTCCTTTTCTTTTCTTTTCTTTTCTTTTTTAAGTCTGCACTCTTCTAAATTTAAAAGATGATGGATACTTGATCTAAGCATGAGAGGCAATTTGTTGCGTGAGTTGGGGCTTCAGACACAGTTGGGTTCAGGTGTCATCATCACCATCAGGAATCTAACTGCTTCTTTGGGCTCTGCTTTCCTCCTAGGAAGGTAGTTTCTCCACGTGGTGACACAACAGCCCAGGCAGCTCCACACGAGGCTCAGACCAGCCTAGCGATCTCTGTGGAGACCAAGCTCCTCTGTGCTCCAAACCGGCCCTTGAGCCATGTCTACAAAATTGCAGGAAGTTTGACCAAAACAGTGTTTGTCTTCCAGGCCCAGCAGAGTAAAATGAGGTATGTGTGTGTTCTGCTTTTCCCATACCCTCTAGAGCTAGAATGATGAATGCTTAGGGAACTTTGCAAACCAGGGAGTGATTTGAGATTCTTCCTGAGTCCCATGACACCACTAACCACAGAAATGAAGCCTAAGTTAAAGTGACTTGGGAGGATTGATGCTCTTCTCTGGGCCTTGTTTTTCCCATCTGTAGGGTTAAGAGCTTGTGCTGAGTGCTCCATCTCACAGCTTAGTCAGAAAAATTCAAATATAACACTGAGATCCCATTTTCATCCATCAGATCATCAAAAAGCTGCAAAAACCGACATCTAACAGAGAGGGTGCGGGGAAATGGATATATTTGTGTGTTACTCGTGGGAACATGAATTGCTACAACTCTTGGGGAGAATAATATGGCAATATCTTAAAATGAAAAATATGTGCACTGTTAGGGAATTATTGACCCACAGGGAGACAAGGCAGGCCCCTTAGGTGCTGGCAATGTTCTGGGGATTTGTTTCGTCTTGTTTTTGAAGTACAGTCGACACACGATGTTACATTACTTTCAGGTACATAAAACGGTGATTTGACAAGTTTATACATCATGCTGTGCTCCCCACAAGTGTAGCTGCCACCTGTCACCACACAGCACTGTCATACCATTGACTATATTCCCTATGCTGTACCTTTCATCCCCAGCTTATTCATTCCATATCTGGATGCCTCTGCCTCTCACTCCCCTTCCCCCATTTTGCCCATCCCCTTAAACACCCTCTTCCCTCTGGCAACCATCAGTTTGTTTTCTGTATTTATGAGTCTGTTTCTGCTTTTGCTGTTGTTATTATTGTTCATTTGTTTTGGTTTTTAGATCCTATATTTAAGTGAAATCATAGGGTATTTGTCTTTCTCTGATATATTTCACTTAGCAAAATACCTCTAGTTTCACCCATATGGCAAGATTGCATTCTTTTTATGGTTGAATAATATTCTATTGTATGTGTGTGTATATACACACATACCACATATTCTTTTCTTTTTTTTTTACAAATAGTTTATTGTCAAATTAGTTTCCACATAACACCCAGTGCTCATCCCCACAAGTGCCCTCCTCCATGCCCACCCCTCCTCCCCCCACATCCACCAGTCCTCAGTTTTTGTCAGCATTCAAGAGTCTCTCATGGTTTGCCTCTCTCCCTTTCCCCCACCATTTCCGCCCTTCTTCTCCCCTTGGTCCTCTGTTAAGTTCCTCCTAATCCTCCTATACGTGCACACATATGATATTTGTCCTTCTCTGCCTGACTTATTTCGCTCAGCATAACACCCTCAAGGTCCATCCATGTTGCTACACATGGCCAGATTTCATTGTTTCTCATTGCCATGTAGTATTCCATGGTATAGATAAACCACATCTTCTTGATCCATTCATCTGTTGATGGACCCTTAGGCTCTTTCCATGTTTTAGCTATTGTTGAGAGTGCTGCTATGAACATTGGGGTACATGTGCTCCTGTGCATCAGCATTTCTGTATCCCTTGGGTAAATTCCTAGCAGTGCTATTGCTGGGTCATAGGGGAGTTCTATTGTTAGTTTCCTTAGGAACCTCCACACTGTTTTCCAGAGGGGCTGTACCAGTTTACATTCCCACCAACAGTGTAGGAGGGTGCCCGTTTCTCCACATCCTCGCCAGCATCTAGAGTTCTCTGATTGGCTCATTTTAGCCACTCTGACTGGCGTGAGGTGGTATCTCAGTGTGGTTTTGATTTGTATTTCCCTGATGAGGAGCGATGCTGAGCATCGTTTCATGTGTCTGTTGGCCATCTGGATGTCCTCTTTGGAGAAGTGTCTGTTCATATCTTCTGCCCATTTCTTCACTGGGTTGTTTGTTTTTCGGGCGTGTAGTTTGGTGAGTTCCTTGTAGATTCTGGATATCAACCCTTTATCTGATATGTCATTTGCAACTATCTTTTCCCATTCCATTGGTTGCCTATTAATTTTCTGGGTTGTTTCCTTGGCTGTGCAGAAGCTACATACCACATATTCTTTATTCATTTCTCTATTAATGGACACTTAGGTTGCTTCCATATCTTGGCTATTGTAAATAATGCTGCAATGAACATAGGAGTGCATTTATCCTTTCAAATTAATGTTTTTGTTTTCTTTGGATAAATACCTAGTAGTGGAATTAATGGATTGTATGGTATTTCTATTTTTAACTTTTTGAGGAACCTCCATACTGTTTTCCACAGTGGCTGCACCAATTTGCATTCCCACAACAGTGCACAAGGGTTCCTTTTTCTCCATCCTTGCCAACACTTGTTATTTCTTGTCTTTTTGATACTAGCCATCCTGACAGGTGTGAGGTGATATCTCACTGTGGTTTTGATTTGCATTTCCCTGCTGATTCATGATGTAGAGCATCTTTTCATGTGTCTATTGGCCATCTGTATGTCATCTTAGGAAAATGTCTGTTCAGGTCCTCTGCCTGTTTTTAATTGGATTATTTGCTTTTTTAGTGTTACGTAAATCCTCTCTATATTTCAGATGTTAAAACTTTATCAGACGTATCATTTGCGGAGAATTTCTCCCACTCAGCAGGAGGTTGCCCTTTCATTTTGTTGGTTTCCTTCGCTGTGTAAAAGCTTTTTATTTTGGTATAGTCCCAATAGTTTATTTTGCTTTCTTCCCCCTTGCCTGAGGAGACCTATCGAGAAAAATGTTGCTAAGGCTGATGTCCAAGAGATTATTGCCTCTGTTTTCTTCCAAAAGTTTTATGGTTTTAGGTCCCACACTAGGTAGAGTTTGAAAGAACTGACTCCAATTTTGAAAGAAGTTCTTTGTGGATAAAATGCTATCCAATAGCATCACATGCTACAGAGAAATCATCCATTAAAGGAAGTCAATCAATGTGGCAACCACCACCCTGATCAGTCAGCAGCCATTGACACTGAGGCAAGACCCTCCACCGGGAAAAAGATTACAACTCGATGAAAGCTCAGATGATGGTCAATTTTTTTTTTTTTAGCAATAAAGCATTTTCTTAATGTTTATTTATTCTGGGGAGAGAGAGAGCATGAGCTGGGGAGGGGCAGAGAGAGGGGGGACAGAGGATCCAAAGTGGGCTCCATACTAACAGGAGAGAGCCCAATGCTGGGCTTAAACCCATGAACTGGGAGATCATGACCTAAGCCAAAGCCAGATTCTCAGCTCACTGAGCCACCCAGACACCTCAGCAATAAAGTATTTTTTAATTAAGGTGTGGACACAGGAGTCTGGGGGGAGGCGGGTTGTTTGTGTTTTCTTTTTTAGATATAATGCTACTGCACACTTAATTGACTACAGGATAGTATAAACATGACTTTTACACTGCACTAAGAAACCAAAAAATCCATTTGGCTCACTTTATTGCCACATTCACTTTATTGTGATGGTCTAGAACCAAACCCACAATATTTCCAAGGTACATCTGCAATACATACACAGTTTAACCAAAAAACAGTGTTAATATTGAGAGATTATTAAGGAGGGGAGGAGGGGCAGTAGGTGCTGTGAGCTAAATTCTTTACTGTCATTGGAATAAGCCAATAGATAATGTTGTAAATTGAGAAACCAAGAAATAGAGATATGAAGGTTTTATTACCACATATCTGAGTAGCCACCAAAAGACAGGTTCTCTCTTGGGAGTGGTTAAGGATGTTGTGTGGGCAAGGACAGCACCAGGGACTACTTTTCATTTTAAACTCCTTGAAACTATTTTTTAAATTAAGCATATTCCTTTCCTTTCCTTCTTTCCTTTCCTTTCCTTTCCTTTTTTCTTTTCTCCCCTTCCCTTCCCTCCCTCCCTCCCCTCCTCTCCCCCTCCTTTCCCCTCTCTCCCCTCCCCTTCCCTTCCCTTCCAAAGAGAGAGCAAGTGGGGAAGGGGCAGAGAGAGGGAGAGAGAAAGAATCCCAAGCAGGCTCCAACCTATCAGCACGGAGTCCAACACAGGGGCTTGAGATCATGACCTGACCTGAAATCAAGAGTTGGATGCTCAACCAACTGAGTCACCCAGGTGTCCAAGCATATTTCTAAAAACTGATTTTTTTAAGATAGTATTTAAAATAACTTTTAAAATCCTAATTTGAAGGGATACGATAGCAGCATGATCAGCAAGAGCCAAATTATGGAAAGAGCTCAAATGTGAAAAAAAAAAAAAAAAAGAGAGGGAAATCTTTTCATTTTGAATGATGTGGATGGAACTAGAGAGTATTATGCTAAGTGAATAAGTCAGAGAAAGACAAATACCACATGATTTCACTCATATGTGAAATTAAAGAAACAAAACAAAGAACATAGCAGGGGTTAAAGGTGAGAGGCAAACCAAGAAACAGACTCTTAACTATAGAGAACAAATGGATGATTACCAGAGGGGAGGTGGGTGGGGGATGGGTTAAATGGGTGACGAGTATGAAGGAGGACACCTGCGATGAATAATGGGTGTTGTATGTAAGTGATGAATCACTGAATTCTGCACCTGAAATTAATATTGTACTGAATGTTTGCTAGCTGTGATTTAACAAAAAATTTAAAAAAGAAAAAATAACTTTTGTTTAAAGGAAATGAATGCAATTGTGTGTGAGTGTAAGTAACATTTGGCAATAAGTGAACTAAAAAGACTAAGCACTACACATTGGTGATGGCAGTATTTTAAGAATGGATGATATTGCCCCAGGGAGCCTGGAGAGACTGAGAACCTAGGTCAAACCTTAAGTGTCATCATATTGAGGAAAGATATTTAAAAAGTCATTCTTGTGTTTAAAGATATTTAAACACAAGAAATGGCTGGCAAGATACAAGTAGTGCAGTGTTGTGGAAGGATGGGGACAGAAGCGTTTTAAGGAGGGAACATCAGGCTGTCAAATGCTATACTATCAAGAAGTCAGGAGTGATGAGGACTGAAAAGTTTCCATTGGGCTTAGCAGAATGGAGGTCCCTAGAGTTCTGGTCAAAGGCTAAGTCCACCATATACCACATATGCATATATTGGTATATTGGATTATATGGTCAGCATGTGACTGTATGTGTGTATATTGGTGTCTTGGACTGCCTGGCTACAGAAATATGAGGGGATGATTGTATTTTTCTCATTCACCATGTACTAAGCTCTCATCCACCTGGCATGTGACTCTCCTCCGCTCAAAAAAAAAAAAGGGGGGCGCCTGGGTGGCTTAGTTAAGCATCCAACTTTTGCTTAGATCATGATCTTGCGGTTCGTGGGTTCGAGCCCCGCGTCGGGCTCTGTGCTGACTGCCAGCTCAGAGCCTGGAGCCTGTTTCAGAATCTGTAACTCTCTCTCTCTCTGACCCTCCCCTGCTCACGCTGTCTCTCTCTCTCCTAGAAATAAATAAACCATTAAAAAAAAATTAAAAAAAAAAAGGTAGGAATGGCAGGTCCGAGTTACAAACCTATGTCTCCATTCTGCAAGTTGGGGGTTTCCCAAGGGAAAAGCCACACTGCCTACTATTGGAGAAAGGATTGCATCCTCATAAGCAGGCACTCAATTTTCCCTTTAACAAGAAGTCACCAGAACACAGTCTTTCTTAGGGTATGAGAGTGAAGTAATCTGTGTATCTGTTTCACCCTAAACTTGTCAGTTTCTCGAGAGACAGTCCTGGCTCTATATGCAGAATAGCTAGTATCACACCACTGGAAGAACCATTTGGGTATTTCTATTCAAATCTTCCAAGAATTGCTGCTTGCCAAATAACCTTTCCTTTCCTTTTCTTCACTTCTTTAGAGGCATTTGAGAGTATTCTTCAAAGGTCATTAGAAAGTCCCTGACTCTCATCTAGAAGGCTTCCCCTTGGGCCCTGAGAGACCTACAGCCATGGCTAGCAGTTTTGATGCATCACTGGCATGCACCCAGCAGAATTCTCCTAGTGTAGGGATGTGCTCAGGAATTGGGAAGAGAGTTGCAGCTTCTTGGCCACCTAAAACTGCTGGGAATGCTCATTTTGTCCGTCTGTCCCCAGGCTGGGTTCTCCTTGGGAACCAAAGGCGCAGAATAACTTTCTGGTTCTGGATGCTTTTCCCTGAAAAGCTGCTCCAGCACACTCTAGCTCTACCTTCTCTTAATTCTAAGAGCACAGGTTCTTGCATTTACTGAACCTAAGAGTCACATGGGGTTCTATTAAAATGTAAATTCCTGAGTCCCACCCCCAGAGTTTCAGATTAGCTCTGGGCTAGACTAGCCTGGGAATCTGCATTTTACTAAGTACCTATGAATAATTCTAATGTAGGTGGTCCTGGGACTTTAGGAAACACTGCTCTACAGTTTCTGCTAATACAATCTGTTATTAAAAATACCATCTTAAGTATAATGATTCTAATTATTCAACAGTGATTGACTATCATTAAATAATAAATTCCTGCTGCTGACCCGGGACAATACAGCTGCCCATGTGAGAGCTGTTTAATTAGCAATCAGTACTTGAATATGGAGCTCATATTTGAAACCTATTTATTTTGTCTCTGGCAGCTTAGTACCATCTCTTTTGAACAGTAGTCACCTAGGCCTCTCCTACCTTATCAGCTGCCCTGGAGGGTGTCTGCCTAGTTCTCTAAGCACCCCAAGGAATCCCAAAGGACTTTTATTTATAAAGCATGATCATATATCAGGTCAGATCATTCCAAACATACCTTCTATATTTGGTATACTCTCTCTATTGACTTCATGTGGTAAGATAAATGCATATTTTCAAATTAAGAAGGTAAAAGCAGGCCCATAGAATTAATTACAATTTAGAACACTCTGGCACAGGGGCGCCTCGGTGGCTCAGTTGGTTAAGTGTCCAGGTCATGATCTCAAGGCTCAGGTCATGATCTCAAGTTTCATGAGATCAAGCCCCACGTTAAGTTGTGCACTGTTAGTGCAGAGCCTGCTTGAGATGCTCTCTCCCTCTCTCTCTGCCCCTCCCCCCGCTCGCATGCTCTCTCAAAATAAATAAATAAACTTAAAAAAAAAAAAAAAAGAACTCTCTGGCACATCCTTGAGTGAAACTTAAGCTATTCTTCCAGAGGAACTTGGGAGTCATTTCTCCTTGTTTTTAAGATAATGAGATTGTATGGCCTCCATGCACAGAAAAACATATGAATGAGTAAATATTCAGAAGCAGAGTTTAAAACTCTTGAGTCAAAAGGACAATAAGTTCTTAACATAAAGCCTTCCTACAGTTTTGCATAATCAGCAGAGATTGAGATTATTCTCTTCTCATTTTTACAATTCTTTACATGACTGTACCATTTTCTTAGTGTCCAAACAATAGGTTTTGGATGAAAATTAAAAGCATGATGAATCATCCAAATAAGATTACAGAGGACTTTCAAGGGTGATGAGTCTCCTGATAACCAAACCTGACTGAGGATGTTAACAGGAAAGGCGAAGTGATTAAGATAACCAGTGGAGAAAAAGTGAGTGAGATAATTCAGAAGGAAGGGGGGGGAAAGAGCTCTGTGCTGATAGCTGGTGCTGCCATGGGTCATGTCAGACTCAGAAACTCATTTTTATCCAGTAGGTTCTTTGGTTTTCTTTCTTCCTTTTAAGATTTTATTTTTAAGTAATCTCTACATCCAACGTGGGCTTCAAACCTACAACCCTGAGATCAAGAGTCACGTACTTCACTGACTGAACCAGCCTTGTGCCCTGGTTTTTTGGTTTTCTTAAGTATGATTCTGAACCCTATTTTCACACAGAGCATGTTCTTGTCACCTTCTGTAGATGAAAAATTAATATTAGGTCATGACTTTTTTTTTTTTTTAATGTTTTATTTATTTCTGAGAGAGACAGCATGAGCAGGGGAGGGTAAAAGAGAGAGGGAGATACAGAATCTGAAACAGGCTCCAGTCTCTGAGCTGGCTGTCAGCACAGAGCCCAAAGTGGGGCTCAAACCCACAAACTGTGAGATCATGACCTGAGCTGAAGTCGAATGCTTAACCGACTGAGCCACCCAGGTGTCCCGGGTCATGACCTTTCTTGAGAAAGAAGTTACTGGCTTACAGTCTGGTTGGATTACATGGATTGTATGGGTTACCTAGATGAGTTTACGAGAGCTATACTTTTTCTGGGATTCATCCCTGACACATAGTTCCTGGCTGCCTTCTTGAATTTCTTCCCATTCTAGCTTTTATCAAAGACCAATAATAAAAAGAAGTCATAATAAAAACAATTTGAACAGATATTATGGCCCCCAATTGATTTTTTTTTCACCCTAAGAAGATTACATGTCTCTGGAATGCAAAATGACTGAAGGCCCATTTATGTACTGCCACCTACAATATGAATACATCTACATTAACTAGGACATTTTGAAAATATTGTTGCCCTGAAATACTTGAGTTTTCTCTCTTCATATCTCATCACTAGTAACTGATTGTGATCATTGAAAACAGACATGCAATGTGGGTAGTTCTAAAAAGTTTGGAAATACCGTAACAGCTACTTTGCTATAATAGAGAATTTTTATGCCTTTTTAAAAGTTTATTTATTTAGAAAGGGAGCACAAGTGGGGGAGGGGTATAAAGAGAGGGAGAGAGGGGCACCTGGGTGGCTTAGTCGGTTAAGCGTCCGACTTTTGCTTAGGTCATGATCTCGCGGTTCATGGGTTCGAGCCCCGCGTCGGGCTCTGTGCTGACTGCCAGCTCAGAGCCTGGAGCCTGTTTCAGTCTGTGACTCCCTTTCTCTCTGACCCTCCCCTGCTCATGCTGTCTCTCTCTCTCCTAGAAGTTAAAAAAAAAAAAAATAAATAAAAATAATAATAATAAAGTAAGGTTAATACTCATGTTTTACAAAGTTCACAAGCTGCTAATACTATCAGTTTTTGTTTTAATGGACAACTATATTTCAAGTAAAATTGCTGATAATCCATTAAGTTAGTCAGATTAATCGAAAATCAGATATGTAGCTACATCTATATAGATTTTTTTTTTTAATTTTCTATTTTTGGGGCACCAGGGTGGCTCAGTTAGATAAGCATCCGACTGACTTGTGATCTGGGCTCAGGTCATGATCTCACGGTTTGTGAGTTCAAGCCCCACATTAGGCTCTGTGCTGAAGGTGCAGAGCCTAGTTGGGATTCTCTCTCTCCCTCTCTTTATTTATTTTTTTAATGTTTTATTTATTTCTAGGAGAGAAAGAGACAGCATGAGCAGGGGAGGGTCAGAGAGAGAGGGAGTCACAGACTGAAACAGGCTCCAGGCTCTGAGCTGGCAGTCAGCACAGAGCCCGACGGGGGGCCCGAACCCACGAGCCGCGAGATCATGACCTAAGCAAAAGTCGGATGCTTAACTGACTAAGCCACCCAGGCGCCTCTTAACCTTACTTTAATAATAGCTCTGCCACCTAAGAGCCATGGGACCTTGAGTAAGACACTAAAGCTCTCTCTAAGCCTCAGTTTCACATTCTGTAAAAGGAGGGTTATAGTATCCGTGTAATAAAGTTCTTGAGTCAATCTTATAAAATTATGTATATAAAGTGCTTACTAGAGGACCTGAAATAGATTAGATAGTCCTCAGTAACACTAGCTTTTATAGGTATGTTATATATAAGATATGAAGAAACTCCAAAAGAAAATCAGTAAAAGCAAATGTTGGCAAAGCACGCCCATCTGGTTGCCACCTGTTTTCAGGAATAAAGTTTTATTACAGCACAGCTACACCTATTCATTTATGTACTGTCTACAGCTGCTTTTACAGCAGAATTGAATAGCTGCAATAGATTCTGACCAAAAAAGTCTAAAATGTTTACCATCTGGCCCTTTACAGAAAGTTGGCCAACCCCCAAGGATAAGAAGAAATTTAGTTGAACAAAACAAACAGCATTTGAAATGTGGACAGGTCTATTTTCCAGTCAAAAAGAAAAAAGAAAAATTCATTTCAAGCCTTTCCTCTCATATGATTCTGAGAGAAACTGAAAGCATTGCCTTAAACTGTGATCTGAGGAGCAGAGACGAACACAATGTAGGTAACCCAGAAAACTCCACTAAGTTTCAGACAATTGCAAAACTTTCTCTGAGGGGTACCTGGGTAGCTCAGTCGGTTGAGTGTCCAACTCCTGACTCCAGCTCAGGTCATGATCTCAGGGTCATGGGATCAAGCCTTGAGTTGGTTTCCGTGCTGAGCGTGGAGCTTGATTAAGAATCTTTGTCTCTCCCTCCTCCCTATTCCCTACTCAAACTCACACTTTCTCTAAAAAACAAAACAAAACAAAAGAAAAAAAAGCAAAACAAAAACGAAACTTTCTCTGAGAAGCAGCAAAGGAAAAGGAAGTCTCCCTGAGAATAACAGCAAAGCATTTAAACAACCCTGTTCCCATGCTCAACATCACTTATCATCAGGGAAATACAAATCAAGACCACAATGAGATATACCACCTCACACCTGTCAGAATCTAAAATAAAAAACTCAATAAACAACAAGTGTTGGCGAGGATGTGGAGAAAAAGGAGCCCTCGTGCACTGTTGGTGGGAATACAAACTGGTGCAGAGCCTGTAGAAAAGAGTATCAAGGTTCCTCAAAAAATTAAAAATAAAATTACCATATGAGCCACTTATTCCACTACTGGTTAGTTACTCAAAGAATTCAGAGAGAGGGACAGGGCACCTGGGTGGCTCAGTCAGTTAAGCATCTGACTCCTGGTATTGGCTCAGGTCATGATCTCACAGTTCGTGAGATTAAGCCCCCACACTGGGCTCTGTGCTGATAGTGCAGAGTCTGCTTGGGATTCTCTCTCCCCCCTGACCCTCCCACATGAACAGGCGTGCACACTCTCTCTCTCCTTTATGTATATATATATATATACATATAAAAGAATTTGAAAAGATATAAGCACCCTATGTATACTGCAGCATTATTTACAAGAGCCATGTTATGGAAGCAGCCCAAGTGTCCATCCATTGATGAATGGATAAAGAAGATGTGAGATCTATCTATCTATCATCTATCTATCTATCTATCTATCTATCTATCTATCTATCTATCTATCTATCTAATGGACTATTACTCAACCATTAAAAAGGGTTAGGTCTTAAGAGCTTGGCTAGCTTATTTGGTGGAGCATGTGACTCTTGATGTTGGGATTTTGAATTCAAGCCCCACACTGGGTGCAGAGGTTACTTAAAAATAATTTTTAAAATCTTTAAAAAATCTTTAAAATTTTTAAAAAAGGGGGAGGGAAGTCTTGCCATTTGCAACAGCTTCACTAGATCTGGAGAGTATAATGCTGAATAGAAAAAGTTGGTCAGAGAATGACAAGTGCCATGTGATTTCAGTCACACTCATATGTAGAATTTAAGAAACAAACAAGCAAACAAATTGAAAAAGAGACAAACCAAGAAATGGGCTCTTAACAATAGAGAACCAACTGATGGTTAGCAGAGGAGAGATTTGGGGGGATGGGTGAAATGGATGATGGGATTTTTCATGATGAGCACTGAGTAATGTACGGAATTGTTGAATCACTATATTATACACCTAAAACTAATATAACACTGTATGTTAACTACACTGGGGGAAAAAAAACCACCTGTGCTTAATAACTAGGATTTCCCCAAAACATAACCTAGACTGTCTTGAAGATCCTAAAATCATATAAATTTTCTTCTCAGATGTTCTTCTCAGATGACTGTTCAGGACTGACAGGTAACATGACAGAGCATGAGTGGGGGAGGGGCAGAGAGAGAGGGAGACACAGAATCTGAAGTAGGCTCTAGGCTCTGAGCTGTCAGCACAGAACCCAGTGTGGGGTTTGAACTGCTGAGCTATGAGATCATGACCTGAGCCAAAGTCTAGACGCTCAACTGACTGAGCCACCCAGGTGCCCCAACCCTGTAATTTTTTATTTAGCATGTAGTCTTTGCCCCCAATAATTGCTTTCAGGGATGAGGTAAAGAGGAATAAAAGGTTATCTGAAACAAATTGATGGCTCTGATAGGTCACTGACTCTAGCCCAAGTTCTATCATGCTGCCAACACTGCTAAGGATTCTGGGTATAAGTACTTCATGTAAGACTTTGTAAACTTAGCCTAGAATAATGAACCAACTGTCTAGGTAAGTGAGAGCCTCTACTACCCTTTAGCAACATCTAATAGGGATGAAAATAACAATGAAACAGCTTTGGCAGAATTCAAGCAGATTAAACAGTATTATAGAATCCAGTATTCCTAAGGAATACAATATATTCTGTGACGAAATAACAAAGATATGAAAATGCCATGACTCCAGACTTGACCAAAACCAATCTGTACTATTTAATAAAGGAATTACATTTTTTCTTTGGATATGAGACCTAGACCAGACACCAGAGTCAATTACATAGCTTCCTAAACCAATCCTCAACAGCATCCACTCTGCACTATGTCCAACAGAATAATAGCCTAGAGCAGTTCTCAAAGCAAGGTCTAGGGAATCTATTAGTGGGGCAAAAGATCCCTTGAAACTAAGCTCATAATAAGATGTTACATTTTGGGGGCACCTGGGTGGCTCAGTTGGTAAAGCATCCAACTCTTTTTTTAAAAATGTTTATTTACTTTTTGAGAGAGAGAGAGAGAGAGTGCAAGCAGGGGTGGGGGAGAGAGGGAGACACAGAGCAGGCTCCAGGTTCTAAGCTATCAGCACAGAGCCTGATGTGGGGCTCGAACCCACAGACAGCAAGATCATGACCTGAGCCGAAGTTAGACACTTAACTGACTGAGCCAACCAGGTGCCCCAAGCATCCAACTCTTGATTTGGGTTCAGGTCATGATCTTGCGATTCGTGAGAAAGAGCCCTGCATTGGGGTCTATGCTCACAGCGTGCAGAGCATGCTTGGGATTCTCTCTTCCCCTCTCTCTCTTCCTCTGAAAATAAATAAACATTTTTAAAAAAGATGTTGCCTTTCTCACTTACAAATGTAGTTTTCCTTTCATGACCTGTTCTATCATGCTAATTACGAGCATCGACCTGTTTTCTATTAAGCTACATTAAAAGATATTTATGAAAATGTAAAATATGCCACTTTTTTGGAAAAAATTATTTTCATAAAAATTTATTTCTTTAATTTTTTTAAGTTTTATTTATTTATTTTGAGAGCGAGAGAGAGAGCATGAGCAGGGGGAAGGGCAGAGAGGAAGAAAGAGAATCCCAAACAGGCTCTGCACTCCCAGCGCAGAACCCGATGTAGGGCTCAAACCCACGAACCATGAGATCATAACCTGAGCCAAAATCAGGAGTTAGCCGCTTAACTGACTAAGCCACCCAGGTGCCCCCAAAATTTGTTTAAATCCAATGGGTATATTGCCATTTTAACATAAACTATTAAAATTTTCTTAATTTGAATTTTAAGTGAGATGAATATATAAAGTTATAACCTATATAAACAAAAGCTCTTTGACATCCTCAATGATTTTATTCAATGTGAAGGGCTCTTGAGACCAAAAAAGTTAAGAACTATTAATCTAGGGAAGCAGCACAATGTCAGAGGATGGCTGTCTTTGGGAAGGCAGGCTCCGGAAAAGCAGTTTGTATAGGAGGCTATGCATACAGAATGCAGGATCGCAAAACAGCCAGTCAGCTTTCCTGCTGATAACCAAAGACAGTTTTAAAATATGAACAGTCATTGCAGACAGCAAATGACAAATAGTAGACTATGTGGAAGACTAGTAGGATAAAGACTGATTTTGACCAGTGCCTGTTAAAATTGAATTTTATTTAAAAATTTTTCTTAATGTTTATTTTTGAGAGAGAGAGACAGAGACAGAGACAGAGCTTGAGCAGGGAAGGCGCATAGAGAGAGGAAAAAACAAAATCCAAAGCAGGCTCCAGGCTCTGAGCTGTCAGCATAGAGCTCAACGTGGGGCTTGAACCCACGAACTGCGAGATCATGACCTGAGGCGCCGAGTTTTATCTTTTGAGCTCAAGTTGAATAACATAGTTGCATGGAAGAAAAGTCATCAAGGCTTAAGGGGCTGTGTCTTATAGACCATATTTTCAGAGCTTAAAACAATGACTAGTGCACAGAAAGATCTCAGCCTTTGTTAAACAAACAATGAATAACTAGATCAATGAAGTTACAAAGCTGATTAAGGTTGATAGCAAAACGGCTGAATCAAGAGAGGCTTATAACAGGGGGATTTGTTCTAGAATCAGTTCTTGGAAGAGAGCTGAAGAAGTGAGAGGAGCTGAGGTGCAGTCATTGTCACTACCCCCAAGAACCCTCCCTCCCATCTTGATCCTCTTCGCTTTCCTTTTAGAGTCTGATTAAGGAATACTACTAGCAATCATTTCATCTCAAGCATCTTCACATCCTAAACCCATATGACCTTAACAGAACTCTTAATTCCAACCCCTCACTGCCTCCTAAAATCATGCTTCTCCTGCACACTTCACCTTAATATGGTTCTTGATTCTTCATTTCCCGTCATGACTTTAGCATGTCCTGTGACTCTATTTCCAAAGTACATAATACAGTTATCCACTTCTCTCCATTCCTACTCTATCACCCTAGTCCAAACCACTGAGATTAATCTTAATAGAATCTAGCTTGTCTCCCTCTTACCCCTCTGGTGTCTCCCCTACTCCTCCAATCTATTCCCTCCCTAGGAGCTAGGAGTGGTTTCTTAAAAATGCCAATCAGATCATGCCACTTTCGTTTTCAAATTCTACAAAGGTTTTCCCCTGTACCTAGAATAAAATTCAAACTCCTCCTCTACAAAGCCTTCTCTATTTGGATTCTCTATCCCTGCCCCACTCCATCTCACTCCACAACTCCCATCTGTTCTAACCACACTGTCTTTTCCCAAATCCTTTCCTAAATTTGTTCCAGCCTAAGGGCCTACATTCTTTCTACCAAAGAATCTTTACTGTCTTTTCCCCCCATAGTTCTCAATGTCACCTTCCACATATTCAGAGGATTTTCCAGATTTCTATAGCTAAAGTAGGAACCCCTTCTCATTAAATGTTTACCACATCACTCTGGTTTCTTCCTTAATAGCACTCATGACCTTGGGAATGCAAACTGGTGCAGCCACTCTGGAAAACAGTATGGAGATTCCTAAAAAAATTAAAAATAGAACTACCCTATGACCAAGCGATTGCACTACTAGGTATTTATCCAAGGGATACAGGTGTGCTGTTTTGAAGGGGCACATGCACCCCAATGTTTATAGCAGTACTATCAACAATAGCCAAAGTATGGAAAGAGCCCAAATGCCCATTAATGGCATTAATGGATGAATGGATAAAGATGCGGTGTGTGTATATTATATATATATATACTATATGTATATAGTATATATATATACTATATACTATATTATATACACTGTATTATATATATATATATACTATATATATCTCACACACACACACACACACACACACACACACAAAATGGAGTCTTACTCAGCAATCAAAAAGAATGAAATCTTACCATTTCCAACCACGTGGATGTAACTAGAGGGTATTATGCTAAGTGAAATTAGTCAGTCAGAGAAAGACAAATATATAAGTTCACTCATATGAGGACTGTAATATACAAAACAGATGAACCAAAGGGAAGGGAATCAAAAATAATATAAGAACAGGAATGGGGACAAAAACATAAGAGACTCTTAAATATGGAGAACAGAGGGTGACTAGAGGGGCTCTGGGAGGGGGGATGGGCTAAATGGGGAAGGGGCAGTAAATCTACTCCTGAAATCATTGTTGCACCATATGCTAACTAACTTGTATGTAAATTTAAAAAATAAATTAAATTTTAAAAAATCATGGAAAAAAAATAGCACTCATGACCTGAAATCATTTTGCTTATTTACTTGCTCCATGAGAGCAGGGCCTTGTTTATCTTGTTCATCACTGTATCCTTTCTGCTCAGAAAAGTGAGAACAGTAGCTGACCTACAGGAGATATTTAATAATAAATATTAAATATTGAGTGAGTTACACATTGCTTTTAAACTCAGATTTTTTTCCCCTGACAATTTGACCTCAGAGGAAAAGTCGAGGTGTTTATCACACATATATAAATGTTATAGAATCTTAGAGTTGCCTGAGTCCCAGGCTTTCTGAAGCAAATTCAGAGGTATCCTCTGTATCAAATCTTAAGACTGATCTTGATTTTTATACTGGATAGGGACTGTTTCAATTCTGCATTTCTTGGAATGACTAACACATATAATCAATGCTATTTTGAAGTACATATCTTTTTTTTATTTATATATATATTTTTTATTTCTAGGAGAGAGAGAGGGAGACAGCGTGAGCAGGGGAGGGTCAGAGAGAGAGGGAGTCACAGACTGAAACAGGCTCCAGGTTCTGAGCTGGCAGTCAGCACAGAGCCCGACGCGGGGCTCGAACCCACGAACCGCGAGATCATGACCTAAGCGAAAGTCAGACGCTTAACCGACTAAGCCACCCAGGCGCCCCAGTACATATCTTTTTTTAACAGTGCTTAAAAGTTTATAAACATACCAAAATGCTCTGATATGAAATTCAACCAGTAAGATTTTTCTGGCACAAACAGGATCTCAAATACTTCTTCAATGGATAAAATTTTTAATGTTTTCTAACTGTGCAATGACGCCAAAGAAATATTATTCTCCAGCTTCAAATAAAGGAATACCTTTGAAGTATCAAAAATAAAACTAATCCTTGCAAGAAAAACAAAAGAGTAAATGGAAGCTTTTATTAGTGAAACAGGTCAATTTATTATAATTCCAACAAGGCTTTTTCCCTCTATAAATGAGACAAACTACTTTACAGTACCTTACAACAATATAACTTAGTTTTTTATGTTTTCAGAAAAGGAAAAATTTCTCTGGGAATTAGGAAAGTAAATATTTGAGGAAGAATAACTACAGGAAGTTACTTTTCAATTAACAGGCTTGTCTACCAGATATGCAACTCCAGAATTTTTCTTCTTAATAAATCTATCAAGTACTAGCCAACAAAGAACCTACCTTTAGAAAACTGAGGCAGAAAGGTTTCTACTTAAATAGGAAATAAGCAATCTAACATACCAATCACACATCACCTTAATAAGGCAATTTACATAATTAGGTATAAATTATTATCTCTATGTTGATTAAGGTCTTAGCAAAGACTCAATTGGTCTCATATCTCAAGCTCAAACTGCACTCACCTGGCTATAAAGGTAAACATCACAATGGAACTGGGCCATTTGACTAAGGGAGAAACTCTCTTTAATATTGCACATTTTCTTTCATTAATAACAAGGATTATTAAGTCAGGGCCATCTTGGTTCTGAATCTCTCCATTTTTGTTGGAAGAAGGCTCACCATCTCTTTACTAAGTTCTAGCTCCACTTCTATTTCCTGGGCAGCCTCGGGGTGCTTTTCACAGTAATCAACAATAAATCTGTAATGTTCAAGTGATGTTGCCAAATTTTCTAGCTCTTTCTTGGGATCTGCAGTGATGATTTTGCCATAGAGACGGGCAACTCGAAACTTAGCTAACATGGCAGGGCGAAGAACATCTTCCCCTATATGCTCAGGAAATACTTTGTTTGGGTCTCTCAGGGAGTCTAAGAAGAGCTGGTAGTACTTCAGCGCTGACTTATTAAGGTTATTTATTTTCTTTACAATGTGCGAATCAGGATCCCTCAGCTTGTCGGCAATGGCAACCTTCAAATCCATCATATCATAGTAAGCATGTGCAATCTCAAACTGAATCTGTCTGTTGACCAACAGGTAATACTGTGGATTCAGGTCTACAATGAGGGGCTCTAACATGGCTATTCTACGTTTATGCATCTTGCACCGTCTTTCCATATCAGTTTCAAAGAATGCAAGCACCTTAAACAGAGCACTGTGGTCTTGGACAACTTCAATATGGTCAGTGACATAACCATCAATCTGAAAGAACTCTTTTGCCTCAAAGACATAGTGTTGACCCAATAAGAAAAGTTCTCTGGCTTCTTCAAAATCTAAAGGTCTCAAATAGCTCACTTTCTCTTCCACTGCAGAGATGGCATCACACAGCTCACCGGTTCCAAACTGCACGGCTTTTTTCCTCACGCTTTCTTCCTCATCTAGTTCCTTTTTCCTCAAAGCTCTAAGTTCAGACTGTTTATCAAGATCAAGCTCTCCTATGTTGTCCTGAAACAAAAACATAAATTATGGTTATGTAGGACACTGATCTCCTGCAAACTTAAGAGTAAAGAAAACTCTACAGCAAACTTAAGAGTAAAGAAAAGAAAGCCCTCTTCCAGTTGGGGTTAGGGAGGTACTATAATCTTTTTCTTTTTTTTTTAATGTTATTTAGAGAGAGAGAGAGAGAGAGAGAGCGCACACATGCACATGGGGCAGAGAGATACGAAAGATAGAACTCCTCTAAGCAAGGTTCTGTGCTGTTGGAATAGAGCCTGAGTCCGGGCTTGAACTCACAA
Organism: Proteles cristata cristata; assembly: GCA_017311185.1. Lineage (NCBI taxonomy): Eukaryota > Metazoa > Chordata > Mammalia > Carnivora > Hyaenidae > Proteles > Proteles cristata. The sequence continues at coordinate 239,402 of JAESUZ010000087.1, forward strand.
ACTGTGAGATCATAACCTGGGCTAAAATCAAGAGTTGGATCCTTAACCAACTAAGCCACCCAGGCATCCTGGGAGGTACTATAATCTTAAACACCTTTTAAAACTTCTTTCTTCTAATTATATTTCAATGTATTAAAAATGTAAGAAATAGGGGCACCAGGGTGGGTCAGTTGGTTAAGCGTCCAACTCTTGGTTAGACCTCAGGTCATCATCTCACAGTTTCCTAAGTCTGAGCACTGTGTCAGGCTCTGCTCTGGCAGCATGGAGTCTGCTTGGGATTCTGTCTCTCTGACTCCCCTGACTCACTCTGTCTCTCTCAAAATAAATTAATCAACTTAAAAAATGGTTAAAGTGGTAAAAATTTTTAAATGTAAGAAATAGGAAAAATTATTTAAAGAAATTAAGCTGCTTACATATAACTTTCCTTTTTGGAGAACTAAAGCTTATTTATAGTTTCTCCTTCAGGTAAGACAAATGCATATAAAAGAACTTTAGAGACTCTGAAACACTATACACATGTAAGACTATAATCTATATTCTAAAATATTTCAGAGGGGCGCCTGGGTGGCTCAGGCTCAGTTAGTTATGCGTCCAACTTCAGCTCGGGTCATGACCTCACAGTTTGTGAGTTCAAACCCCACATCGGGCTCTGTGCTGACAGCTCAGAGCCTGGAGCCTGCTTCAGATTCTGTGTCCCTCTCTCTCTGACCTTCCCCCACTCACACTGTCTCTGTCTCTCTTTCAAAAATAAACACTGGGGCGCCTGGGTGGCTTAGTCGGTTAAGCGTTCGACTTTCGCTTAGGTCATGATCTCGCGGTTCGTGGGTTCGAGCCCCGCATCGGACTCTGTGCTGACTGCCAGCTCAGAGCCTGGAGCCTGTTTCAGTCTGTGACTCCCTCTCTGACCCTCCCCCTGCTCACGCTCTCTCTCTCTCTCTAGAAATTAAAAAAAAAAAAAAACATCAAAAATAAACACTAACAAATTTTTTTTTAATATTTCACAGTGATACCATTAAGATTAATGATATGATGTTTATGCTAGAAGTCATCTAGTGAAATATAGAGAAATGTTCTAGGTCTCAGAGACACTAAAGTGAAGATACAGTTTAATCTACCATCATAGTTAAAGTTATCTCCCCTAATCAGGGTAAAAAAAAGGAAAAAAAGATTAAATGGTTTACAAAACAGACTAAGTTCATCCTCCTCTTCCTGGACAATAAAACTGAACATCAGATTCTTCTGTGCTCAACCCCCTAAGCCCTTTCTTCCTTCCGCTCAACATTGTCTCCAGATCTGCACTGTCTGAAACAGTAGCCACTGGCCACATTTGGATGAATGTTGGGCACTGGAAATGTGGAAAGTTCAAACTGAGATGTGGGCTGGATATATAAAATATACACTCAATTTCTAAGACTTAATACACAAATAATTTTAAGTCTCTTTAATTTAATACTGATGACTTACAAAAATAACATTTTTGTTAATACTCTGGGCTTAAAGAGAATAAAATTAATTCACCTTTTCTTTTCTAACGTGGCTATTAGAAAATTGAAAATTACAGGGGTGTTTGGGTGGCTCCATTGGTTAAGCATCTGATTCCTGGTTTTGGCTTAGTTCTTGATCTCACAGTTTGTGAGTTTGAGCCTCGGGGCAGGCTCTGTGCTGTCAGCTCTGGATTCTCTCTCTCCTTCTCTCTCTTCCCCTCCCCTGTTCTCTCTCTCTCTCAAAATAAATAAGTAAACTTTTTTAAAAAGTTGAAAATACATGGCTGGTCCTCTATTTCTACTGGACATTGCTGCTCTACAGGTGCCTCTGCATACTCGTGGCTGCAACTGTCATCCGTGGGAGGATGACTCACGAGCGTATGGCTCCGGCCCACACCGCTTCTCAAGCTCCAGGCGCATAACTGCAGTTCCCTGTCTGACCTCTCCTCTAAGAACACTCAGAGGCCCCACATCCGCAGGACGCCCACAACAGAACTCCTTGCTCAGCAGTTTCCCACTCTAGTGCTGTTTTAGTGAAGAAGCCTCATCAACCTGGACAGCCAACAACCTAGGAATCATCCTTGAGATGTCCCTCTGCTCTTCCCTGTCCTGCACATTCAACCTACCACCAAGTCCTTTATATTTTGCTCCCTAAACACCTCTGGGATCCACTCTTTCCTCTTCTGTCTCTTCTGCCACCATCCTAGATCACCTGGACTGTTCCAGTGGTCTTCTAACTGATCTCCTCCCTCCACTGTTGCTTCCCAATTTATTCTCTATCCTGCTACCTAAGTCATCATTCCAAAACCCTTCACGCCTTCATTCCTCGAAGGCCCGGCTCATTCCAGCCCCTTTCTGACTCTGTTTATATCACCTGCTCTCTCACTCTGCTCCAGGCTCACAGGCCTTTGTTCCATCCATCTAATTCCATGCTCCCTGCACAGAACATGCTGTTTCCACTGGCTGGAATGCTGTGCCTTCTTTTCTCCAGTCTAGCTAATTCCCACTCATTCCCAGAGCTTCCTTCAAATGTTACTTCCTCCTATATGTCTTCCATCATGTGTATCTCCTCTGTGGACTTCTCAAAGTTGCACTTTTACATGAAGTAAAAACCCAGATCTATTCTTCATCAGACGACAATGACTAGCATAGAGCTGGCATAAATAAATTTGTGTAGGTCATAAGCTTGGATTGAAGAATATTTTTCAGGTAAATAGATGATCAAAAGATGAAATTAAGGAAAATCTGAGTAATTTAATAGCTGGCAACTATTTGATTAAAGCAAGCACGTGAAAGTTCTAGTGTCCAGTATGGAAAATATCAACTAAATGAAGGGTCCGAGTTAAATGAGTGTATTTTGCCTGACACAATTACTTCATATGCAAACCCTAAGTCTCCAAAATTGTATTTACTTCCTTGCTTTCAGGCTGCTTTGCTTATTTATATGTTTTCTAGGTCGTTTTCTGAGCAGAAGAAGCTGACAGCTCTTTCTGGCTCCAACTTCTCTAGATGAAAAACTCCCAGTTCTCCCTACTTCCTTTCTTTCCCAAATATGCTTCAACTTTACCCTCTACCTCCAAAATGCTCTCATCTTTGTACGACATACGCTTCTGGGGTTTTGTGGTTTGTTTAGTTTTATTTTGTCTAGTGGTTTCATAGGTTCTATATTTATGTTAGTAAAACTTACTGAAGTTTAATGCATGCGTGAAAATAAAATAAGCATAACTCCTCCAGGAAAGCCTTCTATGTTATCTACACATAGTATATTGCTTAGTGGTTAGAAACTAGGATGCAGTATGAAGTAGCAATAATGATGATAACCATTAACATTTACTGAGGACTTATTGGGGTGCCTCAGTTGGTTAAGCATTTGACTTCAGCTCAGGCCATGATCTCGCAGTTTGTGAGTTCGAGCCCCGTGGTTGTGAATCTGGAGTCTGCTCCAGATTCTGTGTCTCCTTCTCTGTCTCTTCCCCTCTCCCACTTGTGCTCTGTCTCTCAAAAATAAATAAGTGTTAAAAAAATTTTTTTAAACATTTATTGAAGACTTAGTATGCCTAGGGCACCTTTCTAAGTCCTTTGCATATATATTAATTTAACTCTGATAACACTATTAAGCAAGTACCATTATTTAAAAATTTTTTTTGATGTTTATTTATCTTTGCGAGAGACAGAGTGTGAGCAGGGGAGGGGCAAGGAGAGAAGGGAGACACAGAATTTGAAGCAGGTTCCAGGCTCTGAGCTGTCAGCACAGAGCCCAATACGGGGCTCAAACTCACAAACCATGAGATCATGACCTGAGCCAAAGTCAAATGCTTAACCGACTGAGCCACCCAGGTGCCCTAAGTACTATTATTATCACCATCTCCTTTGTGAGAAAATTGAGATAAAGTTTAAGAGTAAATTGCCACAAACATACAGCTATAAACTGCCAGGGCTGTTTCCAGATATATATTTTTTATAAAAATACATATAAATACACTTATATACTATATAAAGTATTTAAGGTTAGTAAGAATTGTTTTCTACCCTCAAATTGCTTATAGTCTAAAAAGTGGTGAAGGAATAAGAATATGAACAGAGATAATACAAAGCAAAATCTAAGTGACTTATGAAGGGCAAGGAAAGTTCTATGGAATTTAAAGGAGGAAAATGTTATCTGTAAGGTATGAGGAATTATCCACTGAACAATTAATTTGTTGAGAACCTACTAAGCCTGGAGATAATGATAATATGAATATGATGCAGCCCCCACCTCTCAAGGAATTTATATTCTATGCAAAGAAGAGTCTCTAAGGAAGAAGTGGTATTTGAGATGAACCTTGAACAACTAAGATTCTAAAAGGTAGAGATGGGAGAGCAAAAATATTTGAGAGCATTCTGCATGCCTTGCATAATAAACATGCAGTGAGCCCAATGAGCATTAATTCCCATTTTAAGCTTTTACTTACATCCTGCTTATTTAAGAAAGAAACAGCATTACCTGCATGGACAGCTGGGCATTCTGCAGGAGAGTCAAACAATATTTGATCCAGCATCTTGCTATTTCTCCTTTTCTTTGATGATAAAGCTCTGGCACATCTCCTTCAGCTTCCGTAGCTAAAATTACACATGATTTGTCTAAGTTAATGGTCACAATTCCTACCACCAGAGGAACTCACTGCTATTATTTTTTTATATTTCTTTCTGGGTTTTTCTTATGTATTATTTGGAGGTAAAAACTAAGGTCACATGCATATTCAATTTTGAATGCAGCTTTTTCTTTATGTATTATACCACTAACACTTTACCCATAGCTTATCAACTCTTATAACATTTTCATGTACAGCATCATATACAATTAAAGAGATGCTCCCTACTTTATATAACCATTCTTTTACTTCTGGGCATGCGTCGTTTCCAATTCTTCTATAACAAGCAAGTCTAAACAAAAAGATCTTTGTGCATAAATCTGTCTGGATTTGGTTTATTTCCTTAGGACAGATTCCTAGAAGGAGGATTTACTAGGTCAGAGTTTATAACGCCCTTTGTAACATGAAGTCACATCTTCCATCACCATATTAGATTTAATGCAGTATTTCTATGAACCTGTGTACTTCCCTCTGTAGTCTACTTTTCTCCATCAACACGGGTGTGCCACTAACACCAAGTACAGCAATCCCATACCCAGCTCTCCAGGGAGAGAGTCAAGTCACTAATGTCCCATGCAACACAGAACATGACACTGAAACAAGTCACTGGTGGTTTGATTATCTCCTTCAGATGAACTTTTATTTCAGCAGAAAAAGCAGCTTTATCTCCAACAGTAAAACTAAGGAAACAATGTACAGTCGATTCTCATTATGTGTGGTAGTTATGTTCTACAAAGTCACCGTGAACACTGACTGAATCAGCAAATGCTGAAACATCGCTCCTCAGGAAAATACATGGTTAGATTCCTATGAGCTTCTGGTCACATTTTTACCAACTGATCAATATGTTTAACTTTATTTTTAGTGTGTTTCTGTTTAAAGACTCCTTATTTAATATGTATTGTGGACTCATTAACATTGAACTCACAACCAACAGAATTACAACTTGTGCCTGAAGAAAGCTTCTCTAACGGTCATTTCTCCATAAGGTTCATCAGGACCTTTGTGTGCTTAGGGACATTGGACAGCACTTCAGCAATACATTTGGGGGCAATTTTAAAAAATGAAATCGCCAAGAAAAAACACACAAAAATGTGAAAAATGGGAAACTAAATAAACCACAAAAAGGACACTTCTTCAAGAGAGTTGAAACAAGAAGGCAGAGAGAGTGTTGCCTTGTTCAACATCAGCTGGGAATGTGCACCTCAGGTGACTCAAATGTCTGCAAATGACCACAGAATGCCCCAAGTACTGAGTCTGGGGTTATAAATTAATTGTAACAACAGGTGAATTTGCAAATAGGGAACCCACAAATAATGGGGAATGATGTACTTTGGAACTTGTACTTAGATGTGAAGTCCTTTTTCTTTCTTTTTCAGAGATAGCTTATGTATCTGGGTACTTGACTTCCTTGGTTTGGAAGCAAAAGTTATTGGGTTAATAACTTAGTAAAATGTGCTCAGGGGCCCTGTGTAAGTATGCTACTGATTTTATAATAATAAAAAGTACCAATCTTCTTTTTTTAATTGAGGTACAACTGACATTATAGCTGAGCCCTGAACAACACGGTTTTGAACTGCATAGCCTATTTATACATGAATTTTTTTTAGTTCAGTACTGTAAATGTATTTTCTCTTCCTTATGGTTTTCTTAACATTTTCTTTTCTCTGGCTTATTTCATCGTAAGATTAGAGTATATAATATACACATATACAAAATATGTGTTAATTGTTATGGTAGGGCATCTGATCACCGTTAAGCTCTTATTAATTAAAGTTCCAGGGAGTCAAAAGTTACACATGGATTTTTAACTACACAGGAGATAGGCACCCCTAACACCCAACATTATTCAAGGATCAACTATAGTGTTATACACACAATTATTTGATGTTTATATATATTGTGAAATGATCATCACAGTAAGTCTGGTTAATATTGATCACCATACATAGTTCAGTTTTTCTTGTAATGAGACTTTATTTTTTTAATGCTTATTTTATTTATTTATTTTGAGAGAGAGAGAGAGAGAGAGAGTAGAGGAGGAGCAACTAGAGAGAGAAGAAGAAAGAGAATCCCAAGCAGGCCCCGCACTGTCAGCACAGAGCCCTACATGAGGCTCGAATTTTTTGGCACACTCAGAGGGTATATCTTTAAAGTCTCATTACAAGGGGCACCTGGGTGGCTCAGCCCGTTAGGGCATTCAACTCTTGATTTCAGCTTAGGTCATGATCTCACGGTTCGTGATTTCGAGTCACATGTCATGAGTTCAAGCTCTGCATCAGGCTCTGACAATACAGGGCCTCCTTGGGATTCTCCCTCTCTCTGCCCCTCCCCTGTTCCCACTCTCTATCTCTCAAAATAAATAAACTCAAAACAAACAAACTTAAAAACACACACACACACACACACACATACACATACATACATATATATACACACACACGCGCGCGTACTTTCTTAGCAACTTTCCAATATTCAATACAGTGTTAACTGTAGTCACCATGTTGTACATTACCATCCCATGACTTATTTATAATTGGAAGTTTATACCTTTCACTAAAAAGGACTTTTTCTTTCTCTCCTTTTCCCGAATAACAATCTATTGTATATATACATCACATTTTATTTATTTTCTCCAGGAATAGAATTTAATGATTCATCATTTACATATAACACCCACTGCTCATCCCAACCAGTGTCCTCCTTAATGCCCCTCACCCCTTCAGCCCTTCCCCCAGCCAACAACCTGGCAGTAACCCTTGGTTTGTTCTCTGTATTTAAGAGTCTCTTATGGTTGGTCTCCCTCTGTTTTTATAGTATTTTTGCTTCTCTTCCCCTATGTTCATTTGTTTTGTTTCTTAATTTCCACATATGAGTGAAATCATATGATAAGAATGACTTATTTAGCTTAGCATAATACACTCTAGTTCCATCCATGTTGTTGTAAATGGCAAGATTTCATTCTTTTTGGTTGCCGAGTAATATTCTATTCAGTGTATTTTCCACATCTTTATCCATTCATCAGTCAATGGATATTTGGGCTCTTTCCATATTTTGGCTATTGTCCATAGTGCTGCTATAAACATTAGGGTGCATGTGCCCCCTTCGAATCAGCATTTTTGTATCCTTTGGATAAATACCTAGTAGTGCAATTGCTGGGTCATAGGGTAGTTCTACTTTTAATTTTTTGAGGAACCTCCATACTGTTTTCCAGAGTGGTTGCACCAGTTTACATTCCCACCAGTGCAAAAGGGATCCCCTTTCTCTGCATCCTCCCAACACTGCTGTTGTCTGAATCGTTAATTTTGGAATTCTGACAGGTGTGAGGTGGTATCTCATAATGGTTTTGATGATGAGCAAATGTTGAGCAATTTTTCATGTGTCTGTTAGCCATCAGGATGTCTTCTTTGGAAAAATGTCTATTCAGGTCTTTTGCCCCCCCCCCCTTTTTTTTGAGAGAGAGCGTGAGCAGGGGAGGGGCAAAGAGAGAGGGAGACACAGAATCTGAACCAGGCTCCAGGCTCTGAAGTGTCAGCACAGAGCCTGATGCAAGGCTTGAACTCACAAACTGTAAAATCATGACCTGAGCTAGAGTCAAACACTTAACCAACTGAGACACCCAGGAGCCTCTGCCCATGTCTTCAGTGGATTATTTTGTTTTTTGGGTGTTGAATTTGGTAAGTTCTTTATAGATTTTGGATACTAACCCTTTATCTGATACATCATTTGCAAATATCTTCTCCAATTCCATAGGCTGCCTTTTAGTTTTGCTGATTGTTTCCTTCACTGTGCAGAAGATTTTTATTTTGATGAGGTCCCAATAGTTCATTTTTGCTTTTGTTTCCACTGCCTCCAGAGATGTGTTGAGTTTGGGGCCTGGGTGGCTTAGTCAGTTAAGCGTCCGACTTTCGCTTAGGTCCTGATCTCGCGGTTCGTGGGATCGAGCCCCACGTCGGGCTCTGTGCTGACTGCCAGCTCAGAGCCTGGAGCCTGTTTCAGTCTGTGACTCCCTCTCTCTCTGACCCTCCCCTACTCACGCTGTCTCTCTCTCTCCTAGAAATAAAAAAAAAAAAAAAAAGAGATGTGTTGAGTAAGAAGTTGGTGCAGCCGAGGTCAAAGAGGGTTTTGCCTGCTTTCTCCTCTAGGATTTTGAAGGCTTCCTATCCCATGTTTAGGCCTTTCATCCGTTTTGAGTTTATTTTTGAATATGGTATAAGAAAGTAGTCCAGGTTCATTTTTCTGCATGTCGCTGTCCAGTTTTCCCAGCACCATTTGCTGAAGAGATTGTCTTTACTCCAATAGATATTCTTTCCTGCTTTGTCAAAGATTAGTTGGCTGTACATTTGTGGGTCCATTTCTGGGTTCTCTATTTTATGAAAAAATTTTTTCTAATGTTTATTTATTTTTGAGAGACAGAGTGTGAGCAGGGAAGGGAGAGAGAGGGGGGGAGACATAGAAGATGCAGCAGGCTCCAAGCTGTCAGCACTGAGCCCAGCGCAGGGCTCAAACCCACAAACCATGAGATCATGACCTGAGCCAAAGTCAGACGCTTAACCAACTGAGCCACCCAGGTGCCCCTGGGTTCTCTATTCTGTTCCACTGATCTATGTGTCTGTTTTTGTGCTAGTACCACATTGTCTTGATGATTACAGCTTTGTAATATAGCTTGAAGTCCAGAATCCAAAGCTGTGATGCCTCCAGGTTTGGTTTTCTTTTTCAGGATTGCTTTGGCTATTTGGGCCCTTTTCTGGTTCCACATAAGTTTTAGGACTGTTTGATCTGTGAGGAATGCTGGTGTTATTTTGACAGGGATTGCCACACCACATTTTATTTATCCACTCATCCATCAATGAATATTTAAGTTGTTTTCAGGTCTTGGTGACTGTAAATAATACTGCAATAAACATAGGGTTACATATATCTTTTCAAATTATTGTTTTCTTTTTCTTTGGGTAAATACCCAGAAGTGGAATTACTAGCTATATGTTATTTCTATTTTTAATTTTTTGAATAACCTCCATATTTTTTTCCACAGTGGCTACACCAATTTACATTCCCATCAACAGTGTACAAGGATTCCCTTTTCTCCACATCCTTGTCAACACTTGTTATTTCTTGTTTTTTTCATGAAAGCCATTCTCACAATTATGAGACAGTATCACACTGTGGTTTTGATGTGCTCAAATATATATGTTAAATGTGACTTTTGATGACTAAGGAAACACTACAATTAAAACCTAGACATCTGGATAGATTACTTATGTAGTATTCCAACCACAAATGTATAATCTGATTCTTTTTCTTAATGTTTATTTATTTAAGAGAAAAAGAGAGCGTGCACACACACACAAAAGTGGGAGAGGGGCAAAGGGGGAGGGAGACAGAGGATCCAAAGCAGGCTTGGAGCGGACAGCAGAGAACCCAATTCGGGGCTCAAACTCATGAACTGTGAGATCATGACCTAAGCCGAGGTTGGATGCTTAACCAACTGAGCCACTCAGACACCCTATAATCTGATTCTAGCTTAAGGAAACATCAAACACCAACTGAAGGAAATCCAATGTAATAACTGGCTTATATTTTTCAAAAATCTGTGTGATGAAAGAGAAAGAAAGGCTGAGGAACTGTTCCAGATTAAAGGACAGTAAACTTGGTGGCTCAGTTGATTAAGTGGCCGACTCTCCATTTTAGCTCAGGTCACGGTCTCACAGTTTGTGAGATTGAGCCCTGCGTCGGGCTATGCACTGACAGCATGAACACTGCTTGGGATTCTCTCTCTCCTCTCTCTCTCCGTCCCTCTCCAACTTGCGTGTGCATGCACAATCTCTCTCAAATTAAATAAAATTTATTATTTAAAGAATGTTATTTATTTATTTATGTGTGAGAGAGAGACAGAGACAGAGACAGAACGTGAGCAGGGGAGGGGCAGAGAGAGGCACGGAATCAGAAGTAGGGTTCAGGCTCCGAGCTGTCAACACTAAGCCCAATGCAGGGCTCAAACTCATGAGCTGTGAGATCATGACCTGAGCTGAAGTCGAACACTTAACCAACTGAACCACCCAGGCACCCCTGAAAACAAATAAAACATAAAAAAAAATTTTAAAAACAACAGTAAACAGATGTGACAATTAAATGCAGTATGAAATCATCAACTGGATACTCTAGTATTACTGTAAAAGACACAATAGGGATAATAAAATAGAAATATGCATTATACAGAAAAGAATTGTATCAATGTTACATTTCCTGTTCTATGATTGTGTAGGAAAATATTCCTAGGAAATATACACTAAAGTATTAAAGGAGCCTAATATTTGCAATCTCTCAAATGGTTCTGAAAGAAAAATAAAGTGTGATTGCAAATGAGGCAACTATTAAAAACTCATGAATTTAGAAGGGTATATGGTAGTTCTTTGTTCTGTTCTTGAATCTTCTAAAATTTAAAATGATTTCAAACCGTTTTTCAAAAGTTGTGTAATAAAACATGCACATATGAACTTACTGTCTTCTGTTGAGATCTTTCCAGTTTGACCAAAAATAACATTAGCAGCAGACAAACAGTGCCTGGCCTCCATAAAACATAGCTGTTGAGGAAATAAACAAGAGTAAATGCAATTATCACACAGCCATATCTGCAATTAATACTTACATAAAGTTTTCTAGTATGGGAAAAGCTATAAAAACGGGTAAAAACCACTAAGGAGACCCTGTGTGGTTGCTGAACATTAAGACAGCAGATGACGTGTTTTCTCTGGTCAAAGAGCTACCTCAAAGATTCAAATAACAATGTCCCCAAACTCTTAATAATAATCCAAACTGGCTGCAAAACAACTCCTGATTGAAAGCTCACTCTTTCAGGTTACCAGTAGGTATAGTATAGGAGTGGCTACAATCCTAGACTCAGAATGCTCCAGAGTCCTTCAGGTTCAGTCCACATAACCAAAATGCCACACATGATAAACTGCAGACCATTTACACCCTGTCAGAGGACTTGAAGATATAATATTTTTAGAGATATCTTCATACATCCTTCCATTCAAAGGCAAAATGGGTAAGTTTTGATAGGAAGATTCCTGCCTTCTAGAATTTTTGGAATTTACATGTGATGAATGAGGGTTCCCACCAAGTTTTGAAGTTAATAGATTCCACAGATGAACTTTATAGAATGCTTTACCAACACACTTGAAGACTTCCTAATACAAATCTGGACATGGTAAAGTTCTCAAACATTTGGAGAAGATCTCCTTGTTAATATAATCTTTGCACTTATCATGTAAGTCACAGGACCAACCCAGCAGAAATACAAAGTTAAAGTCCAACTTTTAGTTGGAAGCCACCCTCATTAATTAAATGTCTAGTTCATATTTATAATACCTGATTTTGCTAAGATTTTTAATGGTTAGCTATGACTCTAAAATCTCAGCACTAAAGGCATCTCTCTCTTACAGCAAATAGGAAGCCACCTTGCGAAGAGCTGGGTACCACTTCCAGTATTAGCCCAGCAACATCTACAGACCAAAATGATGGTGTTAAACCTTGAAAACCCAAAGAAAGTTACAGTTTACATAAAGAAGCTTTAACTGTCCCTCTGCAATCCTTTACCCATCACTTCAGCTTGGTTCACACTGCTTCCCTGCAAGCAACCACTGCTAGGACAGTGAGTGCCCTGTGCCCTCTAGGTGGCTGGTAAATGTGGGACTTTAGCACCTGCCAGGTATGGACATATTAAGTAGCAAAACCTCATCACTGGAACCAGATGAAGATGAGAATGATATAAATGACAACTGCATTTTCTTTGTAAAAATGGTTCAAATCTCTACAATATAAATCAGCTAGTTGTAACAAAAACTTATGCAACATTTTGGTTTAAAAAAAAACACAAGGTGGGAGAGGTACTCATGAAAATTACTGCATGCTCCACATAAGCAATGCTTAACAACTTTAAATTTTTTATTACACTTTAAATTAGGATCTAGAGATCTTCGTACTATTAATATTGATGGAGTTTGGTTAATTAAAATCATGGTGAGTATGTAGCTTTAAAGTTGCTAAACAAAACAAAGAAGGGGCCTCTGGAAGCTATTAAAAAAGGTGCCACAAGCAGAGGCACCAGGTAACACTCTGGATGATGACCACGATGAAATGGATTCATGAGAGTTAGATTTAACTGAATGCTCCGACATATGCAATAGCGTTACTTACACGCTTGATCTTAGACCAAAGTCCTAGAAGCGATGCTGCAGTCACCACAGCCCTTTCTCGCCTGCTAATAGCTTTTCTGAATGAAATTCTGTGGGACAATACTTTAAACATAGGGGCGTTTACAGAACCGGCACTAACAAAAAGCTTAGAAAGGATAAAGGCCCAGTAAGGATATGGCAGCAGGTAACCAGAGAGATTTAAGAAGGAACTCTGATAAGCAAAGAATTACCAAAATTTCAGAGTGAATTAGAAATACAAATAAAAGTAGTTTCTATTGCTGAATATCTTATTGAGGATTAATAGAAAATCCGGCTGGGAAAGGTGCCTTAAACGTGTTTTAGCATTAAAACTCTTAAGGACTAAAGGAATAAATAGATCAATTAAAAGTATACCAACAGGATTCTGAAGAATTCTGATGAACAACCAAGAAGCTCAAGTTTGTCCCTGCGGAACACTCCACAAGAAGTGTATCATAGAGAGCTACAACTCTGGAACTGAGCAGAGATACTCCCAACACAGAAAAATTACTATAGAGGAGTTAATTCTAAAGAATAACTGAAATGCATCACATGCTTTTATCGAAGCCCACATTTAACAGTCAACTTCCTCAGACAAATCCTCATAGTTACCAGATTACTACTGCATAAAGATAAAGTTATATCTATCAGATAAAATCTGCAATTATAGGTAACATCTCACTAGAATGAACGGATACTATGCTATGTCAAAAAAGAATTGGTCTTAGGTAACATGTAATTTTTAGGGGCTAACAGCATGTAAGACAATGCTAAAACTCAGTAGTTTACAACTCAAAAGGATTAATGCAATAGAAAGCTACAAAAGTTTAGTATACTGGCCAACTGGGCTGCATTTTTCTGTCCAGTTTATATCATAAAATACAAGCTACCTGTTTTTAAAAGATGACATTTTCAAGGTACTACTGGTTCTACTTTTCTAAACACTATCGGTAACTTTGCTGGATAACTATTTGAGAAGCTTACCTTATTGATGTAAAATTGTGACAAGGTAGCAGCATTAATAGCCCACTCTATAGGATGGTAGGCATTGTGTTCGAGCTGACGCTTTAGGGTACTGTGACAATAATGAGCAGCCTTCTCAAACATTTCCATATGCTGGTAGACTTGAGCCAGGTAATAGAGGTTATGAGTATAAACCTTCTCAAATCTAGGAAGAAAAAGCGAATATGTGCATAATGGTTTATAATTTATAAGGAACTTTCAGAAATATTTACCTTCATCTTCTCACCAACTCTTAGAGTTGCGTGTGGCTATTATATCTAATTGACAGATAAGGGAAACAGCTGCAACAGGGTCACATATCTAGTAAAGGGTAAATGGAGGTTTTTAAATCCATCTCAGAATCCATATTCTATTACCTTAGGAGTGTCTCAAAAGAGAAAGTACTGTGCTTTTTGAAATAATCATCTTATCTATACTATGTAGAATTACCTGTGAAGGCTAATTTCTGTATCTACTCACCTTTTTGATCTCTCTTGTTCAGCAAGTTTCTCTTCTTCAGGAAGAAAATGTTCAGTAGGATCAAGAGGAGGACTCCCGATCTACAATTAAAGAAAAACAAAACTCTAAAATTGTAAACTGTAAACACCAAGCGCCCTCTTCTGGGGAAACTAGAAAAATCAAAATTTTAAAGACCAGTGTACTCCTTTTTTTTTTTTTTTACTAGTTCATTTTCACGTTACCCAAGAAGTAATTTTCTTAGCCATAAAATTTTAGAGAGTCAAACAAATAAAGAGAGATTGCCTACAAGCTCACACATGACAAAATTCCAACTGTTGTTGGAACCTCAAATACACAAAAAAAATTACCAATTTGCCTTTAGAGATGCCTAATTCTTTAACTATTTTAAGTCTTTATTTTGTCTGGTAAAAAAAGATCTCTTAAAAACCTACAGGGGCACATGGGTGGCTCAGCCAGTTAAGCATCCAACTCTTGATTTTGGCTTAAGTCATGATCTCACAGTTTGTCAGTTCGAGCTCCAAATCAGGCTCCACACTGACAGAATGGAGACTGATTGGGATATTCTCTCTCTTTTTCTCAAAAATAAGTAAATAAAACTTTTTTTTAAAACCTGGAAGATAAAAAACCTATGTAAGTGGGATGCCTGGCTAGCTCAGTCAGTAGAGCACTCAACTCTTGATCTTGGGGTTGTGAGTCCAAGCCCCATGTAGGGTATAGAGATTGCTTAAAAATAAAATCTTAAGGGGCTCCTGGGTGGCTCAGTCGGTTAAGCGTCCGACTTCGGCTCAGGTCATGATCTCACAGTTCGTGGGTTCGTGCCCCGCATCGGGTTCTGTGCTGACAGCTCAGAGCCTTGAGCTTGTTTCAGATTCTGTGTGTGTGTCTCTCTCTCTGCCCCTCCTCTACTCGTGCTTTGTCTCTCTCTGTCTCAAAAATAAATAAAACAAAAAAAATATTAAAAATAATAAATAAAATCTTAAAAACCTCCATAAGTACGACAAATAAAAAAGATATATTCACCTTTAGAGTAAATATTGTTCTAAACTGCCCAATAATGGGGGCGCCTGGGTGGCTTAGTTGGTTAAGAGTCTGACTTCAGCTCAGGTCATGATTTACGGTCTGTGCTGACAGCTCAGAGCCTGGATCCTGCTTCTGATTCTGTGCCTCCCTCTCTTTCTCTGCCCCTCCCCCACTCATGCTCTGTCTCTTCTCTCAAAAACAAACATTAAAAATATTTTTTAAAATAAATACAATAAACTGCTCAATAATGAAAATCAAATCAAAGTTTTAAATACTTACTCCAGTAATTTTTTTGAGGGAACAAGAAACACATACAGATTGCCCACTTTCAATACAGAGACATTAAAACCAGTGATTCTATTGTTTATTGCCTTGGCCAAGTCACCCAATTTCTTGTGCTTCTGTTTCCTCATTATATAAAATTACCTCATAATATCGTTATGAGGACTCAATGAGTTAATACATGTAAATCACCTACGATGCCATCTTAAGCCTTCTAAAAAGAGCAGAACTACTTAACCTCTGCTTCATTCCACTTCTGTGAGGGTAGTCCCATTCCGCAAGACCGGCTTTGCTTTAACATGAGTTCACTGAACTCTAAATAGCGAAAATGTCTTCCATCTTTTAAAATGTGACTGTACATTCTGGATGTAAATGCTAAAAGTATCACAATTAGGGTTCCTAGAATTCACAGAAAGTAAAAATGACTAAGGAAGTAAGGCCCAAGGCAAACACAATGATAAGCAATTCTTCCAAGATCTCCTCAATAACTTTGAGGGCTCTTTAATATGCTTACTCTTTTTTGATGAAGGGAATTAATGTATTGTTTTCTGTATATATTTCAATGTTAGGACCACCACATGTCATATATAACCCTAAGTCAAAGCACTCTCAGGAACTGTGAGATCATGACCTGAGCCGAAATCAAGTTGGATGCTTAACCAGCTGAGGCACCCAGGCACCCCAGGGAGCTTACATTCTAGTACTGAAGATGGATGATAAACAAGATAAATCAGTAAAATAAACCATATGTTAGATAATGTTAAGTGTGAGGCAGAAAATAAAGTAGAAAAGGAGGACAGGAAGTGTTGGAGGGATGGTTTGTAGCATTAATGGAGTGGCCAGTGAGTCCTCACTGGATGGGAGACACAAGTCACGAGCTGAAGGGAATGAGGGAGTGAACCAGGTAGATACCAGGGGGAAGAGCAGCCTCAGCAGAGGAAACAGTTCAGTGCAAAGACCCTGAGTCAGAAGCTTGTCTGGTGTGTTTCAGGAACAGCAAGAAGGCCAATGTAGCTAGAGCACAATGAGACAGGAGACAAGAGTAGAAGATAAAATTAGAGAAGTAATGGTAGCCCAATCAGATAATGTGCTTGAAGTCTTCATAAGGTCTTTGGGGTCTACTCTGAATAAGATGGGAAAGCCATTAGCAGACTCTGAGGGAAGCAGCGATGTGATGAGATCTCCCTTTGAACAGGCTGCAAACAGACTGAAGGAGGCATGACAGCAAGAAGGCCAGTTAGGAGACTAGAGCAATAATCTTAGCAAGACACGGTGGTGGTTTGGACCAGGTAATAGCAGTGGTCTGATTCTAGATAAAATTTAAAAGTGAAGCTGGGGCGCCTGGGTGGCTCAGTAGATTAAGCATCTGGCTCTTGATTTCAGCTCAGGTCATGATCTCACAGTTTGGGAGATCGAGCCCTGCGTCAGGCTGGGTGCTAACAGCACAGATCCTGCTTGGGATTCTATCTCTCTGCGCCTCCTGCCATGCGTTCTTGAGAGAGAGACAGAGAGAGAGAGAGAGAGAGAGAGACTGTATATATATATATATATATATATATATATATATAGGTATGTATCAAATGAAATAAACTTTAAAAAATTGAATGAATGAAGATGGAAAGAGATGTTCAAAGACTACACTCTGGATACTCCAGTGTTGAGGCTGAGAAGAAAAAGAGGTGGAAGCTAGGTAAAAGAAGTGCTTCAAGGAAGAGAGACTAATTAACTGTGCCAAATGCTAGATTGATCAACTATGTCAAATGCTACTGATAGGTGGAATAAGATGAGGACTAAAAATTGACCACTAATGTTAGAAAAATAAAGCACTGAACTTGGTAAGACATTGATTGTTTTTTTTCTTTTTAAGATTTTTTTTCAGACAACACAAACACATTTATTTAAAATTTCTAGAAGGTAAAAAAAAGTACCAGATACAAATGCTTTATGCATGCCCAGGGCCTGCTTATAAATACTCTACTCAATGAAATCTTAACACAAATTCGCATTTGTGAAAAGAACTGTCAAATCCCCTTCTTGCCATTCAACTCATCAGATGGTAAAGACCAAAACAGTATGTTCTATCAGTTTTAATTTTTATTTTTTTAATGATTTTTTTAAGTTTATTTATTTTGAAAGAGAGAGAACACGAGCAGGGCAGGGGCAGAGAGAGAGAGAGGGAGAGAGGGAATCTCAAGCAGGCTCTGCACCAGCAAGGCAGAGCCTGACACAGGCCTCAAACTCACAAACCATGGCTCGAGCCGAAACCAAGAGTCGGATGCCTAACTGACTAAACCACCCTGGAGCCTCCGTCAGTTGTAACTTTTAAACAGGACTGTCACATTGGGAAAATGAAATAAACACAGTAAAATAAACTATACAAAGGCAAAGCAAAATAACAAAAAATATTTTACTAAAACATAAGATTTACAGAAGTTTCTAGACAAGCCATACAAAATGGTCACAAGCTTTTTCTTGAAGAAAGGATTCTACACTGGACAGCAAAGTCACAATGCTACTAGTGAGAGCTGTGATGTTTGCTTAATGTCCCCATTTAGGTTCAAACCATCAAGCTTGTCCATCTACAGCGTCTAAATAAAGTCAGACTCGTCTAGAGAGCATATTCTAAAGGACTGGTTAGCTGCTTTCACCCAATGCAAGTAGATCACTGTAAAAGGGGGAAAGGAGCCCATAAAATTAAAGTAAAACTACCTCTCCCCCTCAAAAATTAAAAATAAAAACACCCACACCCCTGCAGTTAACCCTGACAACTACCTTCAGTCACAGTGCTTTATACTTAAACCATGACAGGGGAAACGAATAAAAGCAGAGAGGGGCCAATGCTTTTAAATGTTTCACAATAATCGAGATTGAACTTCTAGCTTCTATTCATGCTTTACAAAGGCGAATGAACAAGCTTTACAAAGGCGAATCAAGACAAAACACAGATTTACTAATGTGCATTAAATCACCAAAGGACTGAAGATGTCTGGGCTTTTATTCTGTAATGTTCCTAAGACTGTACATTAAATGCAAACAAAAAAGGAAGAGGTCTTGGCAGAAGAGAAGTGATGCACACTTGATGATCAGATCGATTTTAAATATTATTCATGGCACACAGCCTAGTCTGCTCTAGCTGTTCTACGGCTTAGGCTTCATCGGTCTCTCACTGCTTTGCTACACCATTTGCTAATGGATCATCTGGACTGGGAGCACTTAACAACGCCTGGATCAACAGCAGGACTGTGCAGGTCTGCAGTGCTGGGGGCCACTTGTCTTTCAAAATATCTAAACACATTCTTACAATTTGTCTACATTAGGATAATTTTTGGCCATGAAACATACTTTAGGGGCTGCCAACAGGTGTTCTTCTGGAAGGAATAGTTCAAGTTTAAAAGTTCCTCCCTCAGAAGGAAAACCCTGGGGGGCAGCAATGACCACATGAAAATAACGGGCACTGCTGTCATCTGGTTCTGCTTTAATGCCGGGAGCTGATTCCACCAGCAAACACTGGGTTCCACTGATAGTCCTGTGGGGCAGCCTGACCATCTTGTCAGATCCCAAGTTTGGCCTCTGGTCTTGACTCTGGCTCTGCTCGCCTCAAACATGAGTGCTAAGAGTTTATTTTTAAGTAATCTTACCACCCAATATAGGGCTCGAACACACAACCCCGAGATCAAGAGTCACATGCTCTACTGACTCAGCCAGGAACCCCAAAAAGACATTGATCCTCAATTCTGAATGTGAGAAACCTCAAAATATCTGGTTATTTACAGGACTGCTACACATACTCCCAAAACAAATATAACTAAAAACCATTTTAATTTTGTCTTCTGCCAATATTCGGGGGTACCTGGGAGGCTCTGTCAGTTGAGTGTCCAACTCTTGATATCAGCTCAGGTGATGATCCCAGGGTTGTGGATGGAGCCCCCCAAATAGGCTCCACATTGAGAATGGAGCTTGCCTAAGACTCTCTTTCCCTCTGCCCCTCACTCTCACTTATGCTTCCATGCTCTCTCTCTCTCTCTCAAAAAGAAGACTGGCAACATTTAAAAAAATTAGGCTCTATTTTTTAGAGCAGTTTTAAGTTCATAGAAAAATTAAGCTAATGATACAGATTCCCCATATACTCCCTTGCCTGCATACATGCCAGCTTTTAGTAGGTAAATTTTAGTAAGGAATGGATGGAAACACAATGATTTGCCATTTGCAGGGCTGTGACCCTCGACAGTAAAAGTTTTCTGTCTAGGCTCCCTGGAGCCCTAGAAGTCCTTTTGTATTACCACAGAAGTGAGGGAGGGAGCTCTCGGTAGTGGATTGAGCTGATGGTACTGCTGACCTGGTTACCACAGTGGCTCAAGTGTTTTTTTTTTTGTTTGTTTGTTTTTTTACAAATTGCATTTCAAAGGGTTTCACAGGTGGAAAAAAAAATCACTGGAAACTTTTCTCTGAAGCAGTGGTTATTAAAGTGCAGGACCTGGACCAGCAGCACCATCACCTGGCACCTTGCTAAAAATGCAAACTGTCAGCCCCCAGCCAAGACCTACTTGAAGAGTCTGGAAGTGAGCATTTTGTTTTTGACAAGCCCTCAGACCCTCCACACTGATGTATGCTGAAACTTGAAAACCAGTGCCACAAAGAATTCAGACACTTTACTTAAGTAGTCATTTGCTTTCCTTTAACCACTGCTATTCTCAATGGAAATCAAAATAGAATTTTTAGATTATAAATAAAATGATGCCAATATTAGTATTTTAGCATAACATCAGAATATTTCCTATACAATTATTTGGACTAAGACTGCCATTAGACCCTGAGGATTTTTTTTTAATTTACTTTTTCTTAAATAGTCTATCGTCAAGTTGGTTTCCATATAACACCCAGTGCTCATCCCAACAAGTGCCCTCCCCCATGCCCATCACCCCCCTTCCCCTCTCCCTCATACCCATCAGTCCTCAGTTTGTTCTCAGCATTCAAGAGTCTCTCTCATCGTTTGCCTCCCTCCCTCTCCCCAACTATTTTTCCCCTTCTTCTCCCTCATGGTCCTCTGTTAGCTTCCTCCTAATCCACCTCTATGTGCAAACACATAGTATCTGTCCTTCTCTGTCTGACTTACTTCGCTCAGCATAACACCCTCAAGATCCATCCATGTTGCTACAAACGGTCAGATTTCATTCTTTCTCATTGCCATGTAGTATTCCATTGTATAAATATACCACATCTTCTTGATCCATTGGTCAGTTGATTTTTAAGAACCCTAAATTCTTTAATATAAAATAATTTCAGCTATTAGGTGACTATATAGCTCTATAGAGAGGTCCTTGAATATACTGCAGAGTCATGTACTAATAGTGTAAGTGAGGAATAAGAGACTTCAACTCTTGACTAGTTTCTATAAAAATCTAAAATTTATGTGTCAGGGGCATCTGGGTGGCTCAGTCAATTAAGCGTCCCACTCTTCAGTTTCAGCTCAGGTCATGATCTCATAGTTCATGTGTTTGAGCCCCACATCAGGCTCCATGCTGCCAGCTTGGGATTCTCTCTCCTCTTTCTGCCTCTCTCCTGCTCACTCTCTATCTCTCTCTTTTAAAATAAATAAAAAACATTTTTAAAATGTCATTAAAAATATATAAAAATTAAATTTAAAAAATTTCTGATATACAACATACCTCTTTCATATACTGGTTATATAGTGCTTCTGATGATTCTAGGTAAGCCTGTGCAGTTTCAATTTCTTCTCTTTCAGACCACAAGATACCCAGGTTATTCTGGAAAATAAAGAAAAGAGAAATAATGACAACATAAATCTTCCAATTAAAGTAACTTTCATAGTTTCAAAGTCAAGTACTTACGTATCAAATAATGCTGGAGTCAGATTAACAATGAATTAATTACTCATAATAATACTGTCCTTATGTAGTGTGGTAGATGGCCGCTAAGATGAATCCCCAGTGATTCTCCTAACATTCATGCCTTTGTATAATCTCTTCCTCTTAGGTATGGGCTGAATTGAGTGGCTTTCTTTCCACTAAAGTGAATGAAAGTCCATTCCAAGATTAGGTTACAAATCATTATGGTTCTATCTTGGGTGCTCCCTCTTGCTTGTTCTCTCTGAGGGAAGTCAACCACCATGTTGTAAGCCACCCTATGGACAGACTCATGTGGCAAGAACTGAGGAAGGTTAACAGCTAGCAAGGAACTGAGGTCTTTAGACCAACAATCCATAAGGAACTGAAAGGGGCGCCTGGGTGGCTTAGTTGGTTAAGCGTCTGACTTTCGCTCAGGTCATGATCTCACGGTTCGTGGGTTCGAGCCCCACGTCAGGCTCTGTGCTGACTGCCAGCTCGGAGCCTGGAGCCTGTTTCAGTCTGTGACTCCCTCTCTCTCTGACCCTCCCCTGCTCACGCTCTCTCTCTCCTAGAAATAAACAAAAATATTAAAAAAAAAAAAAAAGAAACTGAAAATGAATCCCACCAACAACCATGTGAGTGAGCTTACAAGTGGATCTTCCCCAAGTTGTGTCTTCAAGTAAAGCCCCAGCAGGCAAATAATCTGATGAGAGACCTTGAGACAGAGGAAACCAGCTAACCCATCCCTAGATTCCTAACATAATAAGTTTGTTGTTTCAAGCTGCTCAATTGGGGGTAAAATGTAATAGAGACAAAGATGGGCCAGACACATAAATTGCTTCCAAAATATCTATAATCTCCTCCACAGACCTCTCTTAAAAGGAGTATCCCAACAATTACTGGTTGGTCCAAGCCTGAAGCAAGAGTGATGAGCTCTCAAATCTAACAATTAAAATTATATGGAATGAAAAGTCTGAAGAAGCTATTATACCTTTCATTATCAATTAAGTTACATTCCTAATGTTTACCATTTCAAACAACAAAACGCTTATTTATATTTTCTAGAGTTCTTAAAATTATATAGCTTTATAGGGGTGCCTGGGTGGCTCAGTCAGTTAAGCATTTTGTGGTTTGTGGGTTCGAGCCCCACTGTGGGCTCTGGGCTGACAGCTAGCTCAGAGCCTAGAGCCTGCTTCAGATTCTGTGTCCCCCCCTCTCTCTGCCCCTCTCCCACTTGTGTTCACTCATTCTCCCTCTCAAAAATAAACATTAAAAATATTAAAGCAATCTTTATCAAAAATAACACAGCATTCTTCACAGAGCTAGAACAAACAATTCTAAAATTTGTATGGAACCAGAAAAGATCCCGGATAGCCAAAGCAATCCTGAAAAAGAAAACCAAAGCTGGAGGCATCACAGTCCTGAACTTCAAGCTGTATTACAAAGCTGTAATCATGAAGACAGTATGGTACAGGCACAAAAACAGACACTCAGATCAACAGAAAAGAATAGAGAACCCAGAAATGGACCCACAAACGTACGGCCAACTAATCTTTGACAAAGCAGGAAAGAATATCCAATGGAATAAAGACAGTCTCTTCAGCAAATGGTGCTGGGAAAACTGGACAGCGACATGCAGAAAAATGAACCTGGACCACTTTCTTATACCATATTCAAAAATAAACTCAAAATGGATGAAAGACTTAAACACAGGATAGGAAGGCTTCAAAATCCTAGAGGAAAAACCAGGCAAAACCCTCTTTGACCTCGGCCACACCAACTTCTTACTCAACACATCTCTGGAGGCAATGGAAACAAAAGCAAAAATGAACTACTGAGGCCTTATCAAAATAAAAAGCTTCGGCACAGTGAAGGAAACAATCAGCAAAACTAAAAGGCAACCGACAGAACTGGAGAAGATATTTGCAAATAATGTTATCAGATAAAGGGTTAGTACCCAAAATCTGTAAAGAACTTATCAAACTAACACCCAAAAACCAAATAATCCAGTCAAGAAATGGGCAGGGGCTCCTGGGTGGCTCAGTTGGTTAAGCGTTTGACTCCAGCTCAGGTCACGATTTTACAGTTTGTAAGTTCTAGCCTTGCATCAGGCTCTGTGCTGACAGCTCAGAGCCTGGAGCCTGGTTCAGATTCTGTGTCTCCCTCTCTCTCTGCCCCTCCCCCGCTCATGCTCTTTCTCAAAAAAAAGGGGGGGGGGGTGGCAAAAGACATGAATAGACATTTTTCCAAAGAAAACATCCAGATGGCCAACACACACATGAAAAAATGCTCAACATCACTCATCACCAGGGAAATACAAATCAAAACCACCTCACACCTGTCAGAATGACTAACGTTAACAACTCAGGCAACAGATGTTGCTGAGGATGCAGAGAAAGAGATCACTCTTGCACTGCTGGAGGAATGCAAACTGGTGCAGCCACTCTGGAAAACAGTATGAAGTTTCCTCAAAAAATTAAAAATAGAACTACCCTACGACCCAACAATTGCACTACTAGGTATTTATCCAAGGGATACAGGTATGCTGTTTTGAAGGAGCTCGTGCACCCTAACGTTTATAGCAGCGCTATCAACAATAGCCGAAGTATGGAAAGAGCCCAAATGTTCATCAACAGATGGATAAAGAAGATGTAGTATAAGTATACAATGGAGTATTAGCCGGACTGGCAATCAAAAAGAATGAAATCTTGCCATATACAACAATGTGGATGGAACTAGAGAGTATTATGCTAAGTGAAATTAGTCAGAGAAAGACAAATATCATATGACTTCACACATTTGAGGATTTTAAGATACAAAGCAGATGAACATAAGGGAAGGGAAGTAAAAATAATATAAGAACAGGGAGGAGAACAAAACATAAGAGACTTTTAAATAATAGAGAACAGAGGGTAGGTGGAGGGGTTGTGGGAGGAGGGAAGGGCTAAATGGGGGAGGGGCATTAAGGAATCTACTCCTGAAATCATTGTTGCACCACATGCTAATTTGGATGTAAATAAAAAAATAAAAAGAAAGAAAAAATGTTTTAATTATATATAGCTTTATAGTTATACCCACTCAATCAAAAATTCCTCATTTACAGTGTGTTTTGTATTGATCAATTCCTTTTGATCACTTTCTTTTTTTATATATAAGTGAAGAAATTTTATCTTTCTTAATAGTTTGTCAAGTTGGTTTCCATATGACACCCAGTGCTCATCCCAACAAGTGTCCTCCTCCATGCCCATCACCCCACTTCCCCTCTCCCCCACCTCAATCAGCCCTCAGTTTGTTCTCAGCATTCAAGAGTCTCTCATGGTTTACCTCCCTCCCTCTCCCCCACTATTTCCCCCCTCCTTCTCCCTCATGATCCTCCGTTAGCTTCCTCCTAATCCACCTAAACGTGCAAACATATGGTATCTGTCCTTCTCTGCCTGACTTATTTCACTTAGCATAACACCCTCTAGCTCCATCCATGTTGCTACACATGGCCAGATTTCATTCTTTCTCATTGCCATGTAGTATTCCATTGTATAGATAAACCACATCTTCTTGATCCATTCGTCAGCTGATGGACACTTAGGTTCTTTCCGTGTTTTGGCTATTGTGGAGAGTGCTGCTATGAATACTGGGGTACATGTGCTCCTATGCCTCAGCACTCCTGTATCCCTTGGGTAAATTCCTAGCAGTGCTACTGCTGGGTCATAGGGGAGTTCTATTGTTAATTTTTTGAGGAACCTTCATACTGTTTTCCAGAGGGGTTGCACCAGCTTACATTTCCACCAACCATGTAGGAGGGTGCTCGTTTCTCCAAATCCTTGCCAGCATCTAGTTTCCTGATCTGTTCATTTTTGCCACTCTAACTGGCATGAGGTGGTATCTCAGTGTGGTTTTGATTTGTATTTCCCTGATGATGAGGGATGCTGAGCATCGTTTCATGTGTCTGTTGGCCATCTGGATGTCCTCTTTGGAGAAGTGTCTGTTCATGTCTTCTGCCCATTTCTTCACTGGATTGTTTTTCAGGTGTGGAGTTTGGTGAGTTCCTTATAGATTTTGTATACTAGCCCTTTATCTGATATGTCATTTGTAACTATCTTTTCCCATTCCATCAGTTGCCTATTAATTTTATGGATTGTTTCCTTTGCCATGCAGAAGCTTTTTATCTTGATGAGGTCCCAGTAGTTCATTTTTGCTCTTGATTCCCTTGCCTTTGGGGATGTGTCAAGTAAGAAATTGATACGGTTGAAGACAAGGAGGTTGTTTCCTGCTTTCTCCTCTAGGGTTTTGATGGTTTCCTGTCTCACATTCAGGTCCTTATCCATTTTGAGTTTATTTTGGTGTATGGTGTGAGAAAATGATCTAGTTCCATTCTTCCGCATTTGCTGTCCAGTTCTCCCGGCACCATCTGTTAAAGAGGCTGTCTTTTTTCCATTGGATACTCTCTCCCACTTTGTCAAAGATTAGTTGGCCGTACATTTGTGGGTCCAATTCTACTGTGAGTTCTCTATTCTATTCCATTGGTCTATGTGTCTGTTTTTGTGCCAATACCATACTGTCTTGATGATGACAGCTTTGTAGTAGAAGCTAAAGTCTGGGATGGTGATGCCTTCCATTTTGGTTTTCTTCTTCAATATTACTTTGGCTAGTTGGGGTCTTTCGTGGTTTCATAAAAATTTTAGGATAGTTTGTTCTAGTTTTGAGAAGAATGCTGGTGCAATTTTGATTGGGATTGCATTGAATGTGCAGATTGCTTTGGGTAGTAATGACATTTTAACAATATTTATTCTTCTGACCCGTGAGCATGGAATGGTTTTCCATTTCTTTGTGTCTTCTTCAATTTCCTTCATAAGTTTTCTATAGTTTACATCATACAGATCTCCTATATCTTTGGTTAGGTTTATTCCTAGATATTTCATGTTTTTTTTGTGCAATTGTGAATGGGATCAGTTTCTTGATTTTCTGTTGCTTCATTATTCATGTATAAAAATGCAACTGATTTCTGTCTGATTTTGTACCCTGCAACTTTGCTGAATTCATGGATCATGAACTGACCATTTTGACTTCCATAGCACCAACTTCTTTCTGGAATCATGAAAGTGCTAAGGAAAAACTGATTAGTTACAAGGTTACAGCCTTTTTTTTTTTTTTCTTAAGGAGGCTTCACACCCAGTGCAGAGCCCAAAGTGGGGCTTGAACTCACAACCCTAAGATCGAGCCCTGAGCTGAGATCTAGAGTTTTATGCTTAACTGACTGAGCCACCCAGGCACCCTGATACAAGATTATATGTTAAATAACACTGTCAAAACTAAGCCAGTTTGTCCCCTGCTACATGACTATAGTATAAGGCTCTGTACAGGGCAATTAGGCCTGTCTAGATAGTCAGAACTCAAGACTGGATGCCTAGCTCTCCTTTAGACAAACTATACTGTCTCTGCCTTGGGGCTTCAGGTACAAGGAATACTTCTTTTTTTTAAAAATTTTTTTTATTTTTTTACAAATAGTTTATTGTCAAATTAGTTTCCACATAACACCCAGTGCTCATCCCCACGAGTGCCCTCCTCCATGCCCATCCCCCCTCCCCCTACATCCATCAGTTCTCAGTTTTTGTCAGCCTTCAAGAGTCTCTCATGGTTTGCCTCTCTCCCTTTCCCCCACCATTTCCGCCCTTCTTCTCCCCCTTGTTCCTCCGTCAAGTTCCTCCTAATCCTCCTATACGTGCACACATATGATATTTGTCCTTCTCTGCCTGACTTATTTCGCTCAGCATAACACCCTCAAGGTCCACCCATGTTGCTACACATGGCCAGATTTCATTCTTTCTCATTGCCATGTAGTATTCCATGGTATTGGGGTACATGTGCTCCTATGCCTCAGCATTACTTCTACCACCTTTGGTTACTACCCTAGGAAAGGGAACAATATAAAGAATCAGGTTTTTTGTTTTTTGTAAATAAAAGTTTTTGATTTGTAAATAAAATTAATGTAGATTCTTAACCTGGGCCCATGGACCCATCCATGAAGAAAAATTCAGAATCTAGAACAACTCTATCTTTCTGTGCAAAAAAAAAGAAAGAAAAATTCAGAGTCTATGAACATGGATGGCAAAACACTACAAATTTATTTTCACTATGTCGTACTAAACTTTAGCGTTTATTTTAATTATGAAAGCAAGAGGGGCGCCTGGATGGCTTAGTCGGTTGAGCGTCCGACTTTCGCTTGGGTCATGATCTCGTGGTTTGTGGGTTCGAGCCCCGCGTTGGGCTCTGTGCTGACTGTCCAGCTCAGAGCCTGGAGCCTGTTTCAGTCTGTGACTCCCTCTCTCTCTGACCCTCCCCTGCTCACGCTGTCTCTCTCTCTCTCTCTCTCTCTCTCTCCTAGAAATAAATAAAACATTAAAAAATTTAAAAAAAAAATTATGAAAGCAAGAAACAAAATGCAACAGTATTATAGTACCTGACATTTTGTGACCTACAGAATTGAAAAATTTTCATATGCAGATAGTTCAAAGATATCATCTACATTCTCTACTACTTTAAAATTATGGAAGTTATTGGGGTGCCTGGGTGGCTCAGTTGGTTAAGCATCTGACTTCAGGTCATGATCTCACGGTTCGTGGGTTCAAGCCCCGCATCGGGTCCTGTGCTGACAGCTCACAGCCTGAAGCTGGTTTCAGATTCTGTGTCTCCCTCTCTCTCTGCCCCTCCCCTGCTCATGCTCTGTCTTTCTCTGTCTCAGAAATAAATAAACAAAAAAAATTTTTTTAATAAATAAAATTGTGGAGGTTATCAAATATCTCATTAGATATTGCTATTTAATGTGGTAATAAAGAAACGTATTATTATATGAAGCGTTTTAAAAATATTTCAATAAACTTCTATATTATTGGTTTCTTTTATAACTGTTTACAGTTTACGTTATACATTTAAAATCATAATTCCGTTTTATGAAACACAGGCTTCACTAGACTGCAAAAGGCGCACATGGCACAAAAAAATGTTTAAAAATCCTACAGTTTAAAGGTGACTTGATCATTACTCTGGAATACAGCAGACCTCTGGTCTTCTGGCTTCATATAATGTATGTATTCTATAATTCTTTTAGGTGAAGTGATCAGTCCTTAGTATCTAAGACTGTAGGTCACAGGGAAAATGTACTGAAATTAGACAGTTCTCTCCTCTTTATTACTTACAAAGTCCTTTGCAGGATGCTGGAGACATCTGAAGGGCTCTGGCACACTACTAATTTACTGATTATTCTGCTCACCCTGGCTCAGGAAATATAATCCTCCTTAATATTCATTTCCTGATCGTAGAAATGGATCAACAAATCACCTTGTCTCACTCTCTACTTCAACTTATTTTTCCTGACAACAGTCCTTGAGAAACTCCATTTAGTCATGACACCACTAAGCCTAACCCCAGCATACTATATCTCGCCTAGACATTAAATTTCACCTAGAGATTGACTAGCACCAAGAACTAGTTGGCCACATTTGCTCTATTTTAATGGAATGGTCATGTATTTGGTCTGTTAGATCCATGGTAGGCTGTGCCACATGGAAGGCTGGTGTGTGATAAAGAGAACCCTAGAGTGTGTCTAGAAATGACTTAAGGTCTTTCTTTTGAACTATAACCTGCTTGAGATCTTGAAGGTAAGGACCATGCAACAGATCTAAAATTGATTTGATTTTTCAAAATTAATAGTGTTGGTGTTTTGCAGTTTTTCAATTCTTTTTATTGAGATATAACTGACACATGTTAGCAGGTTTTTTTAAATGTTGACGCCACAGAAATAACTACTATTCATATTCTACATAAATGATATTTAAATATAATATAAATCCTAAAGTACACCAGCAGAAACTAGTATATCATTCAGAGCATCATCACGTTCTTGCCCTCAGGATACCAGACTAGGTAGGAAAAAATTAAATACAAAATAAAAACAGCTAAAATGGTATTACTGTTATATCCTACCAAACATGTAAGGAAGAAATAATACCAACTCTACACAACTCCTTCCAGAAGACAGGAAAAAAACACTTTCCATATCATTTTCAGCCAAAGACATAACAAGAAAACCACAGCCTGATATCCCTCATGAACACTGATACAAAAAAATGTTTAAATTTCAGCAAATTGAGTCCAGCAACTTCACCCAAGTTTTACTTGGTAAAAACTCCAAGTAAAGTTTATCACAGGAAGAAAAGTTTGGTTTAACACAGGAAAATCAGTCAAAGTTATTCACCATTTAATTAATGGACCAAAAAAAGAAAAAAAAAATGAATGTCTCAGACACAGCAATGAAATAATGATGCTGAGTGAAAGAAGTTAGACCAAAAGAAGAGTGTATAGTACGTAATTCCATTATGAAATTCTAGAAAATATGGGGAAAGGGCCAAGGAGAAAGGAGAGAGAGAGAATAAAGGAGGGAGAGAGGGATCACACAGGAGCACAGGAAACCTGTAGTGGTGGTGGATATGGTCAATACACTGATTGCGGCAATTGTTTCACGGGTATATACATATGTCAAAAATCATCAAATTGTACACTTTAGATATGTAGTTATACCTCAATAAAGCTACACACACACACACACACACACACACACACACACACACGTTCCTTACACGTATATATCCTGGGAGTGGGGGAGAATAATCTACTGATTCGTTACGCAATTTTACCAAAGTGAAGTAGTTAAATTTCACTCAAGATGAGGAGTACCTGACTGGCTTAGTGGGAAGAGTATGCAACTCTTGATCTTAGGGTCATGAGTTCAAGCCCCACATTGGGTGTGGAGTTTACTTAAAAAAAGATGTCTTTTAATTAAAAAAAAAACAACAACAGACAATAATACAAGTATATATTGCTGATAGCAAGAATTGGAAAGACACCTGGGTGGCTCAGTCAGTTGAGTGTTGCAATCTTGGTTTTGGCACATATCTTGATCTCATGGTTTGTGGGTTTGAGCGCGGAGCCTGGTTGAGATTCTCTCTCTCCCTCCCTCTGCTCCCCCCGACCCCCCGCTCATGCTCTCTCTGTCTCTCTCTCAAATTAAATACACTTAAAAAAAATTTTTTTTTAAACTGGAAGGAAAATTGGAGAAGTCATTCTTAAAAGCATCAGAACTCAGGGAAGACAGAAAGAGACAGTCTCTTGAGAATCTAATGTGCATCCAGGTTTTGTATTACTATAGTTTTCCAGGAACTAAATATCAGGTTGAGACAAAGCAGTCAGAATATCATAAAGTCCCATGAGCTGTTACTTTCAAACTTTTTCCTACACACACATATAGTCTTTTACAAAATGGAATCATTCTACCTAATTCCAAACATGCCTTTGGTCTTTCTTCTCTCTCTTCATATTGATGTTTTTGGTTAACAAAGATAAATCATAATTTTTTAAGATTTATTTTGAGATAGAAAAAGGAGAGCATGCACAAGCAGGGGAGGGGAAAAGAGAGAGGGAGAGAGAGAATCCCAAGTGGGGCTTGATCCCATGAACCGTAAGACCATGACCTGAGCTGAGATCAAGATCTGACACTTAACCAACTGAGCCACCCAGGTGCCCCTATAAATCATTATTTTTAATGGCTGCCCACTGCCCTGGATGGATGTATCCATATTTACTTAACCATGTATCTACTGACTGATATTTATTTCATTCATTTTTTTTTAAATGTTTTATTTATTTCTGAGAAAGAGACAGGCAGCGTGAGCAGGGGAGGGTCAGAGAGAGAGGGAGACACAGAATAGGAAGCAGGCTCCAGGCTCTGAGCTAGCTGTCAGCAGAGAGCCCGACGCGGGGCTCGAACCCACGAACCGTGAGATCATGACCTGAGCCGAAGTCGGACACTTAACCGACTGAGCCACCCAGGCGCCCCTTCATTCATTTTTTCAAATTAACAACACTGTTTCTTTTTAATTTACAATGCTATGATGAATATCCACGGTGACGCACCTCTGCGTACCTGTCCCAATATTATTTTAGGATATTGGTATGGAATTTTTAAGTTAAAGTCTTGACTCCAGAATGTGTATAACTACTCATCTCCAGAAAAGCTCTGTGAATTTGTGTGTCCACTAACAATATTGCTAATGGATAGTATCTGTTTCCTCATAGTCTCTCTAATAAGTATAAGTGGTACCTTTAATAAACTCTGCAATCTGATACAATTTTTCTATTTCATTCTTTCAGTTTACTTACTATTAGTGAGATCAAATCTCTCATCATGTATAGCATATATTAGATATAATAAAATTCCAGTGTGGTAATGCCACTGGAATAAACAGATCAACTGGATGGCAGAGTTCAGAAACATATTAGCACAAATAGAATGTAATTAAATCATTGTTACTGTATAGTTTTAGTACCTGATGGGGTAGTTTTAGTGCATTATTTTTCTTTTTATATTTTTATGTTCACTCTTCTTTGTTCTTTCAGATAAACATATTCATTTTGTCAAGCTCTAGGACAAAAACTATTGTGATTTTGGCAGAAACTACATCAAACCTACAGAATGACTATTATGTTTAGCCATTATGTTTATACCAAGCCAATGACTTGGTATATCTCTCCTTTTAGAATTATCAGTTCTATTACCTGATAATATGCAATTTCTAAAAATAATATTTTTAACCACTGTTGCTGATATACAGGAATACTATTGACATTATAAATTTACTTTATATCTTCCCACTTTATTGAACTGATCATTCTAATAGTTTTTCAGTCGATGACTTTAGTTTTTAGGTACACAAGGATCCCATATGCCAATGGTTACTTTGATAAATTATTTATTCTAAAATTAATAACTCTTATGGCTTCTATATTTATTGCAATGATCAGAACTTCTAATCAAGGTTTTGTTCCTGATTTAAGTAAGAATTCCTAAAATAATTCACCCTTCAGAAAAGGTTGGCTGTTTGAAATACTGTATTTTACTGAATGTGAGATGTTGCATATATAAGACACAATTATTTTATCTATCAAAAAAAACCACTGCCAAGTAAATTATGACACAGCTGTAAGATGCATCCTGATTTTAGACATACTAAGATATAAAGCGGTGTGTGTATTAAAATCAAAATACAGCTGGAGCACCTGAGTGGCTCAGTCAGTTAAACGACAGACTCTATTTCAGCTCAGGTCATGATATCATGGCTCATGATATTGAGACCCACTTCTGGCTCTGTGTTGATAGCATAGAGTCTGCTTGGGATTCTCTCTCTCCCTCTCTCTCTCTGCCTCTTCCTTGCTTGCACTCTCTCTCTCAAAATAAATAAACATTAAAAAAATAGAATCAAAATACAGTAAAGACTAGACATTCTGTATTACATTTAGAGAGGTTTCTAATTCTATTCTTGTTATGTTGAAATTATTCAGTGCTTATTAAGATCTTAGGCAGCCATCTGGTTAAAGAAAATTTCAAAAAATTGAGGTTTTGAGTTTAATCTCTTACGAATTTCATTAGATCATTAATCCAATGGACAAATATTTAGGATTCCCTACTAGGAGGGAGGTACTGAAGTTATAAATAGTGTGCAAAAAGAGACATAGTTCCTATTTTTTTAAAATGTTTTTTATTTATTTCTAGGAGAGAGAGAGAGAGAGAGAGACAGCGTGAGCAGGGGAGGGTCAGAGAGAGAGGGAGTCACAGACTGAAACAGGCTCCAGGCTCTGAGCTGGCAGTCAGCACAGAGCCCGACGCGGGGCTCGAACCCACGAACCGCGAGATCATGACCTAAGCGAAAGTCGGACGCTTAACCGACTAAGCCACCCAGGCACCCCGACATAGTTCCTATTATTATGTAGCTTTTAAAGTTATTGGGCCATGATAAAAGAAAATGGCACATACAATTTCCTTTTTAATTCTGAGGTTTCTGTCTGTAGCCCACTTATCACATGATCAGTTTTGGTAAATGTTCCCTGGATCACATGTATTAAGAACTGGAACATGAGCTTACCCCAAGTTCCTGGCCCACACAAGGAGTTCATGCATATTTGTATTCTGTAGTGTTATGTTCCTTACATAACACTATGTAAGGATTTATTTCTTAATAAACCAACTGCCATTCAAATGGGGAACAATGAGTATTATAAGAATTCAAAGTTACAAGTTCGAACAAAATGATCCAAAGAAAGTTACTAAAGTATGAGGTTTGTTTTGAGATGGTTTTTTGAAGAATGGACAGGAACTCCCTGGAGAGCAAACAAATATATACACACACATATGTACATATGTGTATGTGTATATTTACGTATGTATATATATGTATGTGTATATGTATTGCAAAAATGGAAACTGAAGATTTTTAAACAATTTGTTTTAAATTAAGCATGCACTCGGGTCACCCTTGGTCATTTCCCTGAGGCCTTAAATTAAGATTTAAATTACTCTGGATTTCTTCTTAACAGAATGAACACGATTTAAACTGGTGGAGAAGAGCTGGAAAGGACATTTATGATGTAGCAGGGTCTCAGGAAATCAAAGCATTGACCACGACTAAGCGAAGCGGCAAGTGATGCTGGAGCTTGCAAGCTGTTTGTTCCAAAGCCTCAAAAACACGGGGCCAAACCGTGCCTTACAACAGCTGCCCTTGGCCTTGGCGAGAGTGGGGCCCTCTCCATCCCTCGCCTCTGGCCGACAACGGCGGGCCGGGCTCGCTCTCACCTG
Source organism: Proteles cristata cristata (assembly GCA_017311185.1). Taxonomy (NCBI): domain Eukaryota; kingdom Metazoa; phylum Chordata; class Mammalia; order Carnivora; family Hyaenidae; genus Proteles; species Proteles cristata. The sequence goes on from JAESUZ010000087.1 coordinate 273,545, forward strand.
AGCCTGGATGTAGAGGGAGACGCAGTCGTGCGACAGGCGGTACCTGCGCAGCAGCCTCAGGCATTTCACCAGATGCTCCTCCCCCGCCGACAGCTCCTCGGTGTCGATGTGGTTCACCCCGAGATGGAACTCAATCACCGCCAGTCTCACTGCCCCCTGGGCGACGGGCCCCTCGACCTCCACGGCTTCGGCCGGCAGCCCCAGGGCGTGGTCCCCCGCGCCCAAGCCGTCGTCGTTCTGAGGCCGCTCATCCTCGTCCTCGGGCGCGGGGCCCAGCAGCGCCTTCACCTCCTCCAGCAGTGCTCGGGCGCCGTATTTGGACTTGTACGGTTCTTTCTCGGGGTTTTTATGCAATTCCACCCGCGACAAGGCCAGCGCGGCCTGGAATTTCTCACGAATCTCGGCCCACGGCGCACTCGCCATAGCGGCCTCTACAGCCTGGGCGTCCTCGATGTTTGCAATCGGGACTCCCGCCTTCTTTCTGCTTTGCGACACTTCACTTACGGCCGCCGACAGCTCCGACACGCCGGAACCGTAACCAATGAGGTCCTCCAGAGGAACCGCAGTCGGCCCGGCAGTGCCCAACGGAAAGGCGTAGGGGGCACCACAGCAACCGTTGTCATAGAAACGAAGCTGTCGAGGAGGGTAGCCCCTCCTCCAGCCCTCCCCTCTGCGGTGGTGAATTCTCTCACGTGACCCCGTGAAGTTCTACCTACATAGAAGTATCCGCTGACTTTAACGTGACACGGGGAAATAGTGTTTAGAAACAAAGCTAACTCCTCTCGAAAGCTGGCATACGCTGAATGACAGAAACCTTTTGATGTTAGTATATAACCCAGCCCATGACAGGATGAAAATGTAACAAGGATTCGTTTATTATTAATATATAGCTTCTTGAGTGAAAGATAGCTTTCACTATGTAAAAAGCGCTCAATGATCGACAAATATATTCACTTCAACCCTGAAACACAGGCTGTAGGTATGTGTGCAACTTCCCAAAATAACGCAGAAGCCCCAGGGCTGTGACAAGCCGCCTCCGGCGTGGCTTTTTCCATGACACACTTTCGTAAATCATGAAGCCAAATACGAAGGGTGGGGTGGAAAGGGCAGGGCGGAGGTTTTAACTACTAGGCGCTAAGCTAGCTACGTGCGCTTTAAGATACACAAAGGAGGACTGATTTTAGAAGCTCCTAGACATAATTTGATTCTCAGATCTGCTTCTGGCAAGTTAACTTTTGTAAGCTCCAGGTTTCTCACAGTAAAACATAAGAGATAATATTACTTATCCTTACAGAATTATCCTAAGGAAGAAGCGAAATGAAATATCTGTCCTTTAAATGTTAGTGTTCCCCGGGGACTCCTTCCTAAACTTTGTCCCAGGGAGATCTTATGCATTTCCACTGCTTCTATTACACGTGCTGCTTACTTCTTTTTTTTTTTTTTTAATATTTTTATTTATTTCTAGGATAGAGAGAGACAGCGTGAACAGGGGGTCAGAGAGAGAGGGAGACACAGACTCTGAAACAGGGTCCAGGCTCTGAGCTGGCAGCACAGAGCCCGACGCGGGGCTCGAACCCACAAACCGCGAGATCATGACCTAAGCGAAAGCCGACACTTAACCGACTAAGCCACCCAGGCGCCCCCCACGTGCTGCTTACTTCTAAAACTTGCTCTCCAGGCTGGATGACTCTCTGGAGTTCCAGACTGTAATATCCATTTCCCAACTGGAACCGCCACACCTAACTGTTACACTAGGGGTGCCTGGGTGGCTCATTCCATTAAGCATCGGACTTTCAGCTCAGGTCATGATCTAATAGTTCAGGAGCCCCACATATTGCTCTGCCCTGATAGCTCTGGGCTTCAGATTCTCTATCTCCTAACCTCTCTCCCTTTCTCCCTCTCTTGCTGCCCCTCCCCTGCTCAAGGTCTCTCTTTCAAAAATAAATAAATAAACATTTACAAAATAATGAATGTTCCACCATATGTTTAAGTTGGAAACCATTATTTTCCTCTTCGCATGCCCCACCCTCCCAACCACACATTAGTTCCTATGTTCTGCATCTCTGTATGTTCACCACTATCGGAGCTGCTGATTTCTTGCACTCACTGTCTTCCTCTCATCCTTAAATATAAAACCAAGTACTGGCCAATCCACCTCCTAAATAGCTGACACTTGTCTACTTCTCATCTCCAGGAGTTTAGACCAACCACCATCTGAATTACTTTTAATAGGTTACCTTGCTGCCAGTCTGCTTCCTACCAGTGCATTTTCCACAACACTTCAAATGACTCGTTCACTCATTCAATAAATATTTAAAGTGTCTATTAATTTGCCAGACACTGTTCTAGGCGCTGAGAATTCAGCAGTTAAAAACAGACAAAAAATCTCTGTCCCAGTATAGGGAAAGACATTATATATGTTAAATAAACTATATAGTAATGTCACAGGATGTGTGGGATGGAAACAAAAGAGGAGATAAGGAGTGTTAGCAGGTGAAGCAAGGTTGCTATTTTTAAACAGAAAATGCTCTTTTTGAGGACTGTCATTTGAGTAAAGATCTGAAGGTAAGAGGGTGAGCCATGAAGACATTAGGGGAAGTATATCCCCGAGGAATAACAAAAACAAAAGCTTTGACACAGAAGTGTGCCTGGTGTGTTCAGAGAACAAGGAGACCTCTTGTCTGGAACAGAGAGAATGGAGAGGGCTGTAGGAACGGAAGTCAGAGAAGTAATGTGGGCCCTATTATTTGGGGTTTGTAAGGCCATTTATAGGAACTTTGGATATTCTGAGATGGGAGCCATTGGATGGTTTTGAAGGAGTGACAAAATCCGATTTATAGGATTATTCTTTTTTAATGCTTATTTTGAGAGAAAGAGAGAGCATGAGCAGGGGAGGGGTAGAGAGAGAAGAAGAGAGAGAGAATCCTAAGCAGGCTCCAAACTGTCAGCATTGAGCCCACCTTGGGGCGGGATCTCACAAACCAGATCATGACCTGAGCCGAAATCAAAAGTCCTGTGCTCAACAAGCGAGCCACCTAGGCGCCCCTAGAGAATTATTCTGAAGACAGTTGAAGGGGGGACAGAGAAAATGCAGGGAGACTGGTGAGGAAACTACTGTAATAATCATAGTAGTTGCTCAGGACCTATCTGTTCATGAATAGTAAAGTGATTAGAGGGGCGCCTAGGTAGTTCAGTCAGTTAAGCGTTGGACTTTGGCTCAGGTCATGATCTCACTGTTTTTGAGTTGGAGCCCCACATCAGGCTCTCTGCTGGCAGCTTGGAGCATTCTTGAATCCTCAGTCTCCTTTGCTCTCTGCCCCTCCCCCAATCGCACTCACACATTCTCAAAAATGAACACAAAAAAAAAAAAACGAAGAAACAAATTGGCACGGATGATAATGGTAGCTAACTAATCACTCCCTATGACCCAAATAGCATTCTATGTATTAAAATCATCTAATCCTCGGGGCGCCTGGGTGGCTTAGTCGGTTAAACATCCGACTTTCGCTTAGGTCATGATCTCGCGGTTCACGGGTTCGGGCCCCGCATCGGGCTGAAGCCTGTTTCAGTCTGTGACTCCCTCTCTCTCTGACCCTCCACTGCTCACGCTGCCTCTCTCTCGCTCTCCTAGAAATAAATAAAACATTAAAAAAATTTAAAAAAAAATCATCTAATCCTCAAAACTAATATTGCACTGTATGTTAACTAGCTGGAATTTAAATAAAAATTTGAAAAAAATAATCTAATCCTCAAAACAACTCTGTGAGATACTATTATTATTCCCATTCTGCACAATAGGAATTGAGGTCCAAGAGATTAATAATTTACCAAATATATATGATTTACCATATCATATAATATATACGATTTTATATATATATATATAAAATATATATAATTTACCATATATATCTGTAGGCAGTTTTGCTCCAGACCCAACACTTTTTTTTTTAAGAGAGAGCAATAGCAAGTGCACATGAGCCAGGTGCGTGGGCGGGGGGAGGTACATAGAGAATCTTAAGCAGGTTCCACACCTGAGGTGGGGCTTGACCTTACAACCCTGAGATCATGACTTGAGCTGAAATCAAAAGTCAGATGCTTAACCCACTAAGTCACCCAGGTGCCCCTTAAAATCAAGGGGTTGGGAAGGCCATGCTCTCTCAATACTTTTTTAAGTAGTGCCACACCCAGCGCAGAGCCCAACAGGGCCTAGAACTCATAACTCTGAGATCGAGAACTGAGGTGAAGCATGGGACACTTAACCAACTAAGCTACCCAGGCACCCCCTCCAGAGCCCACATTCTTCAATTTGTATGCTATTTTGCTCTAGTAGGAGCTCAGTAAATAATCCTCCAACACAGGGTGCTGACCTCTAAACATCTAACTAGAACACTCAGCTGAAAACTAAAACGGAGATTTTTATAAAAACCTTAACACAGATGCAGTAAAAAATACAAACGTAAGACTACGAAACTTGTAAAAGAACTCTGGATGTCATTTGGGAAGCATCTTTCCTTTCTTGGCCTTCTTTTTATATCTAATTATCAATTTTCATTAAATACAGGAGGGCAAAGGTGCATAAGCAAACTTCAGCGTGTGGCAGAATCTATAGAACAAATGGTCTGGCTTCTTCAAAAAACAAGTTGCAAGGCTAGGATTTCCTTTGTATTGTGGAGTTTGCCAATATATAAAAAATCTACATATAAAATACAATTTTAAAACTAAATATGCACTTACCTTTTGGCCCAGCCAGCCCATTTCCAGGAATATACCCTAAAGACATAACTCCAACAATATTAAAATACTATACACCAGGTTCCTCACTGTAGCATTGTTTGTTAACTGCAAAATACTGCAAACAATCGATGTGGCCATAAGAAAATGGTCAAGTAAACAATGGTACTCCACACAGTGGAGTACAATGCAGTTATGAAACAAAAAAGTTTTCTATGAACTGATGTAGAGTATTTCCAGGATACGCCATCAAGAGAAAAAGCAAAGCAAAAAAAAAAAAAAAAAAAAGAAAAAGAAAAAGAAAAAAGCAAAGCACCAAGAAGTATCTATAGAATATCCTTCCTGTTAATACTCTGGTTTTGATCCTTAGACAATGGTTATGTAAAATGTTAACATTGGGGGAAACAATTATTCTAAGAAATAAAATTAATGATTTGGCCTTTAAATGTTAATGTTCCTCAGGACTGCTACTTAAGCTTTGTCCCAGAGAAGTCTTATGCATTTCCAGGTAACAGACAAATAGACAAAGATTTATACAAGGTCATTAATTTTAGTTATTGATCAACAATAGTGAAAAATATAAAGAACATGGCCACACAGAGCCCTGGTTAAATATATGTTGGCATATCCATTCTATACTATGTGCCATGTAATCATCAAAAATGCAAGATTGACGGGTACCTGGGTGGCTCAGTCGGTTATGTCCGACTTTGGCTCATCAGGTCACGATCTTGCGGTTCGTGAGTTTGAACCCCATATTAGGCTCTGTGCTGACAGCTCAGAGCCTGGAGTCTGCTTGTGATTCTGTGTCTCCCTCTCTCTCTGTCCTTCCCCTCCTAGCGCTCTATCAAAAATAAATTATTTTTAAAAAGTAAGATTGGGGCACCTTGGTGGCTCAGTCTGTTAAGCAACTGACTCTAAATTTCAGCTAACAATCTCATGGTTCGTGAGATCGAATCCCATGTTGGAATCTGCACTAGTAGTTTAGAGCTTTTTTGGGACTCTCTCTCTGACCCTACCCTGCTTGCATGCACAGGTGTGCTCTCTCTCAAAATAAATAAATGTTAAAAAAAAGTTGTGAAATCTGTACCTACAGAAAGGAATGCACACGCTGAGTGAAAAAGTGATTCACAAAACCGAATTATTCACATTTTGTAAATGAATTGTTTGAAGAGAGGCTCACAAAAAAGGTTAGCTGTGGAGTAACTATTACCTATTTTTTCTCCTATGTCTGGATTTTTTCACTCATAATTTATTACTTTTAAAATAAAAATTTCAAGCTATTCTCATTTTTAGGAAAAAAGCCGCCAAAAACTTAAAATAGTAAATACTAATATCTTTATTCTGGCATAAAGCAGTATTTTATACATTAACTCAATTTTACAGAAAAGGTATTTTATGTACAATTGTAAAGAAACTGCTGCACAGATAACTCCAATGTAAAAATGGATTGTATTTTAAAAGTTCATTGAGTTTGATACATTGGAAAATATTTTCTCTGTAGAAAATAGTAAAAACCGTAACACTTCCCAGGCTAGCCTAACAAGCCCATTTAAATCAAATGGCTGGATTATAGATTTATAAAGATGGTTTAAATTCTGGGATTCAGGAGAAACTTTAGCTTCATGTACTGAAACAGCCATGTTTTCCTTAAAATTAAGTTGTGTCAAGTGAAATTCCCACTAATCTTCCCCCTTACTCCTGATTTATGCTTGATTATTTTTCTGTAGGCTAATCACATCAAGGTTTTAACTGCTCTTCCCTAAAGGACAGGTAGTGTGTCCTTTCAATGTGCTTGATTGATATTTTGGTTGATATTAATATGCTCAGCATGTGAGCAAAACTGAAATCTAATAAGTTACAATCTACAAGGCACAGGAGTCATCTGTCATCAAACACCTTCTCCTGAATCCCTTGTGGCTTGATGGGAAGCCATGAGGAGTGGGAGGAAGATGGTAAAATTGACAAGAGGATCAAGAAATAAAAGCCAAGAGAATTGCTGAGAACAGAGAAACATCCAGTTAGGACTGAAGGACAGAACTAAAGTCCAAACAGAGAAAGGACACATTGCCTCAAGCATCTCAGAGTCGGCTGGCTATCTGAACCCCTTACTACAAGGTGATAGAGTAAAAGGCAGTTAGATATAGAGACCTGATGGAGCGAAAGAAACCAGGGCTTAGAAAGACTTCAATTGTTCAAAAATAATCAAATGAAAACAAGACAGGCCATGTATTTTAACTTCTATCAGAATTTATTCCCTGAGAGTCCCAGTTCAGAATTTCTAGGAATTAAGGCAAGAAAACAATGCCATCTTAAGCTCCTGCACCATGCAGAAAGTTTCCCAGAGAAGTAGTACTTAAGAACTCAAGAGAGTTACTTGCCAGGGCTATAGTAAGTTTGTCAGTTCCCTCAAAGCAACAACTAAAAATAACCATATACAGATTATCTTAAAAGGAAGTCTCTAAGCAGCTAAAACCTTTCAATGGTCTAACAAATAGATCCTATACTGTGGCCATAGGAACTAAGCCTCTGAGAAACCACATTGGATCTTTCTACCGAAAACTCCAGTTTACCCATTACAAGTCTCTAGAAACATTAATGACCTGTTGTTTACTATGAAAAGAATGCTTTTCATGTATTTTCATTTGTTCCTTTCTTCACCCTCAACAGAGATGAATGTTTCTTTCTCACATGTAAAAAGTATCTTCAGTGGATTTCCTGACTCTTGTCAGGAATGCAAATCTCTGTCCCCCACCCTCTTAATTCCTTCTTGGTAAATAATGTTACTCTTCCAATAGGAAGTGGAGTACATTATCATCAAGCACTTATTACTCAGCCTCCTTACTTACAAAGAAAGCTATGGGGCCATCTTATACATTTGGAATTCCTTAAAGACACTTGCTTTTTATTAAAATATTTCTTTATATATACATAAATAGATAAAATCTGTGAAGAATTCCTGAAGAATGAATTCAACTTAGATTGAAAAGTTAAAAATGTACCAAATGCACATAACGTTGGCTAATCTACATGTCTCCCATCGACTGTATCACCATTCTTCAAATCTAGAGCACATACTGACATAAAATGTATTACGTCCCAGCAAAGTTTGAAATCTTGCTTCAAAACACTGCTCAGTACTCTTTCTCAGAGGACATGTTACAGGACCACATAAGTCACCGTTAGGCAGGTGGCTGAAGAATGTCAATTACAGGGCTAAGCCTTGACTGTGCAGAGTGCCTCTCCAGAGACTGCTGCATCCCCCACAGGTATTCAGGGAAGGACACTATTTAAGTATAGAGACAGCACAATTTAAAAAGTACAGGCAAATACATGCTTGACTTTGTCTAATAACCTACAGACAATGCATCAGAATAAAAATATTATGAATTCATTTATCTTTTTCAAAAGAGAAACCTGATACAGAAATAGCAATAGTTACAAGTGATGATCATCAGATGGAACTAATTTCCATGAAGATCATGTCTCCGGAAGAGACGGGGACAAGGCAAGTGGTCAGGAAGGAAACACATGTGCTTTTAACTTCACAGGAAAATCAGCGCTCAGTTCCATGTTGCCATATGAATCCTCTATTTCAAATTACTGCCCGAATGCTTTACTGAAACTCCGCTTCTGGCCTCTGTTTTGGAATCTGCTACTCTTGTTGCCACCTCCTGATCGTTGTCCTCTGAAGCTTCGATTTCCTTCCCGCTGCCCCCTGAAGCTTCTGTTTCCTTCTCGCTGTCCCCGGAAGCCTCGACTGCCTTCCCGCTGTCCCCTGAAGCCTCGATATCCTTCCCGTGGTCCTTCTAGCTCTGGCTGCTCCGTGGCCACAGACAGCTGCCAGCGACGTGAATCGTGCCATTTCTCCTGTGGGGAAATATGATTTTATCTGCTCTGATTTTTATTGAATTTGATTTTAAAAAGCATGAGAAAGACAGTATTTTTGCCCTTTCTCTAAAGAAAAACCAGGTTACTGATAACATAAGGTCACTGGTTAGGGGTACCTGGGTGGCTCAATTAAGCATCCAATTCTTGGTTTCAGCTCGGTCATGCTCTCACAGTTTGGGAATCTGAGTCCCGCATCCATCTGCGAGCTAACGAGCATGAAGCCTGCCTGGGATTCTCTGTCTCCCTCCCTCTCTGCCCCTTCCCTATCACCCTCAAAAATAAACATTTAAAAAAAGTTTTCTTGGGGCGCCTGGGTAGCTCAGTCAGCTGAGCGTCCAACTTCGACTCAGGTCATGATCTCACGGTTCATGGGTTCGAGCCCTGCGTCAGGCTCTGCGCTGACAGCCAGCTCAGAGCCTGGTGGCTGTTTCGGATTCTGTGTCTCCCTCTCTCTCTGACCCTCCCCAGCTCACGCTCTCTCTCTCTCAGAAATAGAACCATTAAAAATTTTTTTTAAAAAACAAAAAAAAATTAATAAAAAAGTTTTCTTTTAAGAAAATAAAAACATATAAAGTCACTTGTTAAAAATAATAACAACCTTCAGGTCATCTTGGTGGTTGCATCAGTTAAGCTTCTGACTCTTGATTTCGGCTCAGGTCATGATCCCATGGTTTGTGAGACTAAGCCCTGCATCAGGCTTTGTACTGACAGCACAAAGCCTGCTTCTGATTCTCTCTCCCTCTCTCTTGCCCCTCGTCCACTTGTGGCTCACTTTCTTTCTCTCTCTCTCCTCTCAAAAAAAAAAAAAAAAAATACACTTAATAAAAAAAATATTTTAGGGGCTCCTGAGTGGCTCAGTCAGTTGAGTGTCTGACTTCAGCTGAGGTCATAATCTCATGGTTTATGAGCTGGAGTCCTGCATTGGGCTCTGTGCTAACAGCTCAGAGCCTGGAACCTGCTTCAGACTGTGTGTCGCTAACTCTCTCTGACCCTTCCCCTGCTCACGCTCTGTCTCTCTCTCAAAAATAAACATTAAAAAAAGATTTTTAAAAATATTTAAAAAATTATACAACCTTCATGGCCCAAAACCCAGTGATGGCAGTATAAGAAAGTAAGTTTCACTATGAGAAGTATGCTCACCACTATTATCATTTATTCAATTCAATTACTACAGGGTATACCCAGCTGTCAGGTAGTAAAACATGCAAAAATACCACAAACCCTTATCTCACAGGAGTACTAAATGAAGATATAGCAATTAAAGATGTCTATGTAAACCCCATACAACATACACAGGAGAAAAAAACCTAGACATTGTTCATAACTCTATAGATATACGAAAGAAGAAAAACAGGCTGAATAAGAAAAATATATGAATAAAATGCTAGGAGAAAAAAATACTAAACTTCATTAATTTTTTTTTTTTTAATTTTTAACGTTTATTTTTGAGAGAGAGAGACACAGAGACAGAGTAGGAGTGGGGGGAGAGAGACTGAATCTGAAGCAGGCTCCAGGCTCTGAGCTGTCAGCACAGAGTCTGACGCGGCGCTCAAACTCATGAACCGTGAGATCATGACCTGAGCTGAAGTCGGAGGCTTAACCAACTGAGCCACCCAGGCGCCCCTAAACTTCATTAATTCTTAATTGTCTTTTAGTAAAGGGACTAGAACTGTTGTTTCCTTTTCCATTATTCTGTGTTTTCAATAATGAACATTTTATAATTTAAATATGTTAACTTCAAAATCCAAGAGAAAAGCATACCTGTATTTCTGTTACTGCTGCAGTAGGGACATCAAAGCAAACCCCCTAGAAATCAAAACAAATCCAAGTTAATCCAGCCTTTCACCACAATTGTAAGTGTACATTGATGCTCCAAAAGACCACGTATTACATTAAAACACAAAAACGACAAACTCTCTAGGTATTAATTTTAGATGGTACTTTTTGCCAATGCCAATACATATCATACTTCCCCAAAACACAACAGCAAATACCCAAGGATATTTTTATTTATTTATTTATTTTTTATTTACTTCTAGGAGAGAGAGAGAGAGACAGCGTGAGCAGGGGAGGGTCAGAGAGAGAGGGAGTGACAGACTCTGACACAGGCTCCAGGCTCTGAGCTGGCAGTCAGCACAGAGCCCGACGCGGGACTCGAACCCACAAACCGCGAGATCCTAACCTAAGTGAAAGTCGGATGCTTAACCGACTAAGCCACCCAGGCACTCCCCCAAGGATATTTTTAAAAGGGACTCAAAATGATTGAACACTGGCTACAAATCATTCTTAGCTAACACACTGTGCTAATTTCTCAAAAAGTTATTAGCTACATTTTAGAGCTGAGAAAACAGAGGTTTGGAGAGGCTAAGTCAAAGGCTCCCAGCTGGGAAACAGAGCAAGTTTTAAAAATCTGCTCAATATGGCCCCAAAAATCAATAGTCTACATTAAAATACACTGCTTTCCATAAGAAAGAGTGCCTGCTAGTTAGTATGACCTAACTGAAAGTAGAAAAATAAATGATTTTCCATTGTTAATTTTCTAGGTTTTCACAATTCACCTTGCTATGAAAAGGTTTTTATAGAATTTCAGGGGCACCTGGGTGGCTCAGTTGGTTAAGTGCCTGACTCTTGATTTCGGCTGAGGTCATGATCTCACAAGTTCCTGAGTTCTGGCCCTGTGATGACAGCGTGATGCCTACTTAGGGTTCTCTCTCTTTCCCCCTCTCCCTGCTCCTCCCCTGTGCACATTTATGCTCTCACAAAATAAACATTTCTTTTTAAACAAAAAATACGGGCTCTGGATTCCTCAGTTGGTTGAGCATCTGACTCTTGATTCCAGCTCAGGTCATGATTTCATGGTTCATGAGACTGATCCCACATTGGGCTCTGCACAGACAGTGTGGAGCCTACTTGAGATTCTCTCCCCTCCCCCGCCCCGCCCTCTGCCCTGTCTCTAAAAATAAGTAAACTTATTAAAAAAACACTTTATAGGACAACAGCAGTACCATCACCTCCAATTAAGGAGACAGTGGTTCTTGGTTTCCATACGCGTAGCTGGAATCGGCCCTTCAACTGACACAGGCACTCCTCTCCCCTGGCTATCTTTAACTGCAACATTTTGTGAGGAACACCCCACTTCCACCCATTAATTCACCCAACTATAACCATAGGTGGCATCAGGTACTGACCGATTTTGCCACTTGTGGGCATCTTCATTCACAAAATTATTACATATTTAACACCAGGCACTCACTGAAGTATAAACAGCACTAGAAAATTGTTTTTGCCCTTGAGTACATCATAGTGTTCTCGAAGCTCTCAGTCAATAAGCAAGCACAATAAGCAAGATAAAATGTGCCTGAATAAAGGCACACCCGAGGAACTCTGAAGTATGGAAAAGCGGCCCCCAACTCTACTGTATGGCCAGGGAATGCTTCACAGGGAGACTTAAGGCCAAGCCAAGTCATAGAGAATAACGTGGAGGGAAAAAAAATACTAGAAGCACTGTGCTGAGCACATTTAGGATGCCAGCAAGCAAGGTGTACTTGGCACTGCTGGAGCGGAGGCACAGCAGTGAGGACGCAGTACGGGGAGCAGGAGCCTGCTCGTGGAGACTCACCCGCCATGGGAGAGCGGACACTGTAACCCATACTGTACGTGCAGTTCCTTAAGGACGTAAACACAGACATGCAGTGACGTGACGGTAAGCCACATTTGGTTCTCTAGGCAAGTGGTTTATGAAGTACAGTTTATGCCCCCCTGGAAACCTGAGACCTTTTGGGGAGGTTCCACAAAGTCAAAACTACTTTCCTAATACTAAAACGTCACGTGTCCTCTCCATTCTCCTCCTCACATAAGCACATAGCAGAGTTTCCCGGACACATTACCCATGATGCTATCACTGCTCTGATGGCAAATGGAACGGTATTTTTTGGTTTTAGAATTCCAGTTTTCATTTCTAACACGGTAAACACTAATAGATATAACCCTCATGAACAAAAGCTTTTTGGTACTCTCACCAATCATTAAAAATGTAAAAATGTATTCTTTGGTTTTAGAATTCCAGTTTTCATTTCTAACACAGTAAACACTAATAGACATAACCCTCATGAACAAAAGCTTTTTGGTACTCTCACCATTCATTAAAAATGTAAAGGGGTCATGAGACTGAACGGTTTGAGAACTGCTGTGGTCTATACCAGTAACTGAGGAACAGGACTCAGAAGAAAGAATATCGGGTTTGGAAGGCAAGATTTAAAGTTTTAGGTTTGAGGCACCTGGGTGGCTCAGTTTGTTAAGCATCCGACTTCAGCTCAGGTCATGATCTCGTGGTGAGTTTGAGCCCCGTGTCAGGCTCTGTGCTGACAGCTCAGAGCCTGGAGCATCCTTTCGATTCTCTGTCTCTCCTTCTCTCTGCCCCTCCCATGCTCGTGCTCTTTGTCTCTCAATAATAAATACAAATGTTAAAAAATAAAATAAAATTTTAGGTTTGAATTAAAGACTGTGAATTGAATAACTGTACACTACTTAATAACTCCATGGGTAGAAATGTCAGGGGGGCAGCTGGGACTTCATGGCTGTCATGGCATGTAGACAGTTCAGGCTAGAGATACGGATGGGGTAGCTGTCCATGACTAAGTGGCAACTGAGGGTCATGGATGACATCGCCCAGAAAAGACTATATATAGAGAGCAAAAGATGCACCATCCCCACACAATAGGGAGGAGCCTACACTTGGTGTTTTATTGTCCACATTAAGCTACTGAACCAAAGGACGGTCACAACATTCCTTACCTGCTTTCCTTTGAGAAAAACCATTCCCTTCACTTTGGAATCAATTTCCTCACCCAGCTGCTCTTTAAGTTCTTTCCAAGCATAACTAATGTTTGGCATTTCAATTGAGCATCGTAATATCATGGTCACAAAGCCCTTAGAGAAGAAAGAGGAACAAACTTAATCTCAAAATCAAACCTGATTGATAAAAAAAAATTGCCCTTATATTTCTAAACTGTATCTGGAAAAGTTCTTCCTAAAAGCATACACCACTCTCCCAATATAAACACATAAATTAGTATAAAACTGGGAACTCTCAACAGGACTTTTGGTTTGCCTCAATGTCAGCACCCCAGTTGGGACATTCTAGTTTTGCAAAATGTTACCATTGGGGGAAACTGGGTAAAGTATAAAAGGGAATCTCTCTGTTATCTCTTCTAACTACATGTAAACCTACAAGCGTCTTAAAAATTTCAATTTAAAAAAAGGAAAAATGCATATACCTTAAGTTTCTAGGTATACAGGCCAAATGGATCATACCCATTTATGTGTTCATATGGTTGGGGTTTTCTTTGAAGGATTAAAAAAACTGACATACAGTTCACATACAATAACGGTCACCATTTTAAAGTATACAATTCAGGAGATTTCAGTATATTTACAAGGTTTCAACCGTCACCACTAACTAAAATTCCAGAATGTTTTATTACCCGAAAAAGAAACCACATGCCCATTAGCAGTCAATGTCATTCCCCCCAACTGAGACACTGGAAATGAATAATCTACTTTCTTTCGCTAAGGGATTTGTTTATACACATATATACACACCTTCATACAAAACTTAAAACAATTGGGAAGTCTAACTGAACCCTTTTAAATCCTGCTCAGACTCAAAATTACCGAAGTGTCAGAGTTTGACAGGAAGCCTTACCGCATCTGAGTTGATCAAAGAGCGCTGGTCTACTGATGTGGCCCCTGAAATATGCGCGAGTGCTGCTGCCAGTGCTTCCACGGCTCCCTTCTCCTCTATCAGTTTCTCAGCTGACTGCTTGAAGTGACCAATGGCAGTGGGAGGCACAGAATCCAAAAGCCTATGGTGTGATTGAGTATATTTGTTAGGAGAGAGGACATGGTGGACAGATTTCATTTTCAAGGCAACGGCATCTCAAGATAAATCAGTAACTTTCAAACCAAATCTTCCATATTATCTAACACACATCATTTTGATGCAATGTACATTGCATGATCACATTTCTGTAGAAATAAATCCATTCCTTGGGGCACCTGGGTGGCTCAGTCGGTTAAGCTCCAACTCTTGATTTCAGCTCAGATCATAATCTCACTGTAAGATCAAGCCCCACATTGGGCTCTGCACTGACATCAAGAAGCCTGCTTGGGATTCTCTCTCTCCTTGCCCCTCCCCTGCTCATACTACCTCTCTCTCAAAATAAATGAGTTAAAAGAAAAAAGAATAAATCCATCCTTTTGACTGCATCTAATTTGATTTTACTATCAAATTTTTAAAAAAGTTTCATCCCAGGGCACCCAGGTGGCTCAGTTGGTTAAGCATCCGAGTCTTGATTCCTGCTTAGATCACGATTCCAGGGTCGTGGGAACCTGCTCCACTCAGTGCGGAGCCTGCTTAAGATTCTCTCACCCTCTCTCTGTCCCTCTCCCCTGATCACATGCTCTCTCTCTAAAATTAAACAAATAAGTAAATAAAGTTTTATCCCAAAGAAATAACAGAACAAGTATCAAGATGTTCACCACAGTGTTATTTATGATATAGAAAAGAGTATACTGACTTTGGCTTTGGTCCTGGGCTAATGTTTGTGAGTTTACCCCGCATCTGGCTCTGTGCTGACAGCTCAGAGCCTACAGACTGCTTTGATTCTGTGTCTCCCTCTCTCTCTGCCTCTCTCTTGCTTATGCATGTTCTCTCTCAAAAATAAACATTAAAAAAATTTTTTTAAAGGGTATAAAACTTGTAAGACAATAGACTAGTTAAATAAACCCTGAAACAGATACAGTGGAACTTCATGCTGCCACTGAAAGTGATGTGAATAAATGCTGAACATTCCTTTTCTAAGTTTATTTATTTTGAGAGAAAACACGAATGGGTGAGGGGCAGAGAGAGAGAGGGAGAGAAAATCCCAAGCAGACTTCTGTCAGTGCAAAGCCCAATGTGAGGTTCAAATACACGAACTGTGAGATCATGGCCTGAGTCAAAGTCTGATGCTTAACTAAGTCACTCAGGTGCCCCTCAGACTGAGTGGTTCTTTTTTGTTGTTGTTGTTAAAAGGAAAAACCTTTTTAAAAAATATTTGTTTATTTGTTTTTGAAGGAGTGAGAGCGAGAGAGACAGCGTGATCGGGGGTAGGGGGGTTGGACAAGGGAGACTCAGAATCTGAACCAGGCTCCAGGCTCTGAGCTGGCAGCAGAGCCTGACGCGGAGCTCTAATGACCTGAGTTGAAGTCAGACACCCAACCGAGTCACCCGGGTGCCCCCAGATTCAGTGATTCTCTTAAGCAGAGAATGTAGGCCACCATTTGGAAACATCTGGAAAATAGTCAGGACCTTCTGGTTTTCACAATGCCAACCCCCCTCCACCCCCAGAATACACTGCACAGACAGAGATGCTCAACAACTAACTATCCTTCAATTCGTAGGATAATCCTACAAATAATTCTCTTGCACCCAATGCCAGTAGCACTTCCAGTGACAAACACTGTTGGTTAATCTAATCCTCATCTTCTAGTGATAACTTAAATAATCAGGGGTGGCTGGGTGGCTCAGTCGGTTAAGCGTTCAACTTCAGATCAGGTCATGATCTCAGAGCTTGTGAGTTCGAGCCCTGTGTCAGGCTCTGTGCTGACAGCTAGCTCAGAGCCTGGAGCCCACTTTGGATTCTGTGTATCCCTCTTTCTCTGTCCCTCCCTGGCTCATGCTCTTCGTGTCTCTCTCTCCTTTAAAAATAAACATAAAAAAATAATAAACTCATTCCCACCAGTTGAGGAACTTGATTGATGATGATATGGAGTATAATCTGTGGTCCAATCTAATCAATCTCCACATGGGAAGCGCCCATACCACATCTAAGATATGGTTCCTCAAAATGCCCAAAACAAACCAAATTATTCATAATGGTTTCTTCTAGTGAACAGGATTGGTTAGGGATTGAGTACCAATTAGGACTTTTGTTTTGTAAAATTTTACTTAAGAACAGTCTATTTTTATAACAAATAGGTTATAATTTGTTAATAAATAAAATTTGAAAGCCAAATCTCATTTCTGCACAAAGCCAGGCAGTAAATAAACAAGCACTACAAGAGACCACAGCAGTGGCAGGAAACAGACCTGATGGCATCTTTGCTGGAAGCTTTTATTATCTCCGTTGCAGAAGGAACACCTATTCGTTTAAATTTAATTCCCTACAAGAAAATGAACCATAGTTTAATATACAATATGGCCATCAAATATTTTCACTGAGATTAAACTCCCTAATTTTTTATATTACCAAACACACTTATGACACATTTAAAAGATAAACTATTTTAGAATGGTTTTAGGTTTACAGAAAAGTTGCAAAAATTAGGACCCAGAGCTCCTGTACACTATGTACTGAATTTCCCTATTATTAGCATTATGGTACATTTGTCACAGCTAAGAAACCAACACTGCCCCATTACAATTAACTGAATTAGAGTTAATTTGAATTTCACTAGTTTTTTCCAAATACCCTTCTTCTGTTCTAGGGACACAGTACATTCAGCGGTCATATGTTCTTAGTCTCCTCTGATCTCTGACAGTTTCTGCCTTTCCTGGTTTTTCATGACCTTGATAGTTTTAAGGAGTGCCGGTCAAGTATCTTATAGAATTTTGTCCCTTGCTGTGAAGGTGCCTCGGGTTCTTTGCATGCTTGAGACTGAGATTACACGTTTTGAGGAAGAAAACCAGAGGTGAATGCTGTCTCATCATATCATTCTCAAGGCATATGCTGATCACTGATGTTAAGGACAATCACCCTGGCCGGAGAGTGCACCTCTCCTTCTCCATAGGCACGTAAGTACAGTCTGCTCAAGGATATGGGGAGATATTTACCTGTCAGGAAAATCAGTCTCCTCTCTCCATTTTAAAGGTATCCTTTTGGTTTTTAAGCAATTCCTATGACCCCCTAACCTATGCTTAAATATTTGAGGTGTGTTCATGTTATCACTGGCTGAAAACATAAAAATAGCCCATATAATTGTAAATACAAAAACAAAACCACTGCTTTCAAATGCAAACTTATTTCAAAATGGGTTTATGTTGTAGGACAATGTATAAAACAACATGTATCTAACAAGCTTTCAGTTAAGGCCACATGCTAGAAATAAAAACTTAAAATTAGTAAAAATTAAATTAAAAAAAAGACTTTAGAATTCAACATTTGCTGAATGAAAAATAAGAACACTATTTTACCGCTTTTTGCTCCACTTGTGCTAACTGATATTCCTCCTTGTGCTGATAAAAGCAGATGCAAATCCCCGTCCTTCCAGCTCTACCCGTCCTCCCAGAGCGATGAATGTAGGATTCCACATCCTATTGAGGAAAGCACATGAATAACACTGAACAAAAAGAGATAAAGACCTGAGTGGTCTATGCAGAGGCAAGTGTGGTGGTCTTATTCTCTACCCGGAGTGTGAGGTTCTTCAGCACTTCAATTTAAACTAAAGGACTGTGACCATTTTTTAAAAAATCTCTTGAATAGTGGACCCTATCCTATAGACAAATCTGAAAAAAGCATCACCTAAATAGTATTGTACTACAGAACCATATAAGTAATTTCAATCTTCAATTTTCTAGTAACCTACTAAAAAGCTATAAAAAAAGTTAAATTAATGATATATCTTCTTTAACTCAATATATCTAAAAGTTGTATCATTTCAATATGCTATCCAGATAAAAGGACAGATCACTGAGATATTTTACATTCTTTTTTCGTATGTCTCCAAAATCCAGTATACGTAATACAAAGTTTAAAATGTAAAAAAAGGGGCGCCTGGGTGGCTTAGTCGGTTAAGCGTCCGACTTTCGCTTAGGTCATGATCTCGCGGTTCGTGGGTTCGAGCCCCGCATCAGGCTCTGTCCTGACTGCCAGCTCAGAGCCTGGAGCCTGTTTCAGTCTGTGACTCCCTCTCTCTCTGACCCTCCCCTGCTCATGCTGTCTCTCTCCTAGAAATAAATAAAACATTAAAAAAAAAAAAAATTAAAAAAAAAAAATAAAATAAAATGTAAAAAAAAATCCAACGTGTAGATTACATTTAGAATATACATGTCAATTCAGACTGTTTCCAGTACTCAACAGCTACACATGGCTGTGGCCATCATATTGGACAGCACAGTTCTACAGGCTCCCTTAAACAACATGTATGTCACACACTAATCAGACTTCCTTTCTAAGAACTGTTGACTTCACAGTAATCAGGTTATTTTTTCTATCATTGTAAACAACCTTTAATCCTGAGGAATTTGCCAATTTGGTAAGGTCCTCACATTTGAAGTGATGGGAGCAGAGCATACTCCTTCAGACCTACTTTTACTTACATGAAGCACTGTCCATACCACCTAACCTGATGCTTCGGCGGCCCTAAGAGGTTCCCATCACTCACAAACCCAAGCAGTTTTAACCACGGAGGCTATTAATCACAGGCCCTTTTCCCCTTCTCTATCCTCTAGTTCATGATTTTAGGTTACCTTCACCCCACCTAAGTCCCACCCATCTTCAAAGTCCAGTTCACAACTGCACTACCTGCACCAGCCTACCAAAATCTCCTTCAATAAGAAACAATCTTTCCAGCCTCTGGCCACTGACCACATTTCTACTCAACTGTCGATTCTGAAGGAAGGACCTCAGAAGAGGCTTATTTTTAAAATCACCACAGCTTCCTAGCACTCAAGAGATAGCTATTACTAACCACATGAAACTAAACCATACAACTTCCAGTCTGTTTTAGTATTCCCCCCCAGAAAAAACAAAAACAACAACAAACAGAAACAAAACAAAACTGTAGTACAGAACACTTACCTTTGGTGGAGAACTCTGTACAACCAGATCAACTTCAGGGATGTCTAACCCACGAGCAGCAACATTGGTCGCAACCAAAACTCCAAAATCACCATTTCTAAAACCTTTCAGAGTGATTTCTCTCTGCTTCTGAGGAATATCTCCATGTAATGACTGGGCATCCTGCCAAAGAAATAAGCTGGCTTAAGAATACCAGATCTAACAATCCAGGTACTTTTAATACCACAAATTAGGCCTGTAAGGACATTGGGATTTTGGTGATAGTTCCACTGAAAATAATGCTAAGGGAGAAATATATGCCTTATACGGACAAGCCTCAAACTTTTTTCCACTCCTTAGTCATTAGATCAACTGCGTCCATCTATACTTACTGGGTAAAAAACACCAGACAAGACTGATCAAGCCTACTTTGTCAGTGTAACCTCGGGTTTGAGGCACTGTTTCCTCGCCTGTGAGGAGACTGACAGATCAGGTGAGCTCTAAAATGTAAACGGGGTCTATCAGTTGAAAGATGCTTTCTCCCTAAAGGAAAGGGGGAAGAACCAACCTGCTTTATGGAAACATTCTGTGACAACTCCTGGGCTTCTTTCTTGGTTTCGCAGAAGATGATAGTGCGCCCGTGAAAACCACTATATACTCGGATCACATCCCCAATAACTGCTGCCCTCTGAGTCCAGTGGCACTTGATAGCCAGGTGCTTATCGGAGGGGGAAAAAGATACATTTAGTAAAGCCCGCCCAGAACCTGAAATCACCTGTTCAACACTAGTGGTGCTAGAAGCGATTGTTTAATACAGACTAGAGCAGACTTCTTTTTTTTTTTTTTTAATGTTTTTTTTTTTTTAATTTATTTCTAGGAGAGAGAGAGAGAGAGAGAGAGAGAGAGAGGGACAGCATGAGCAGGGGAGGGTCAGAGAGAGAGGGAGTCACAGACTCTGAAAGAGGCTCCAGGCTCTGAACTGGCAGTCAGCACAGAGCCCGACGCGGGGCTCGAACCCACGAACCGCGAGATCATGACCTGAGTGAAAGCCGGACGCTTAACCGACTAAGCCACCCGGGCGCCCCACAGACTAGAGCAGACTTCTGCCACCACTGTGTAGAGAAAAAAACCCAAACTCATCAATGCGAGAGCCCTTTCTCCAAAGAGCATCTGGTTCCTGTTTTCTGCACAAACCAGGAAAACGAAAAAGAAATGCCATTCCCTCAATTTTTACAGGAAATCAAGTAACTGACAAATTTTTTGCTACTTTTTTGGTCCTTTTATCCAATTAAAACTGTGATTAGTCAGTCAGCATGCAGGTCTATTCCTTGGGTGAAAGGAATTCTAGGTGCTGGGCCCCACAACGAAAACAGCTACAAAACAAAGTACTAGAGGGGCGCCTGGGTGGCTCAGTCGGTTAAGCATCCGACTTCAGCTCAGGTCATGATCTCATGGTTCGTAGGTTTGAGCCCCGCGTCGGGCTCAAACCTACTGTGCTGACAGCTAGCTCAGAGCCTGGAGCCAATTTCAGATTCTGTATCTCCCTCTCTCTCTGACCCTCCTCTGTTCATGCTGTCTCTCTTTCTCTTTCTCTCTCAGAAATAAATACAAAATTAATAATAATAAAAAAAACCCCAAAGTACTAGATTTCTCTGCTGCACTTGAGTGTTTAAATTCTAGGTGTTGGGACACATGGCTGGCTCAGTCAGTAGAGCATGGAACTCACAATCTTGGAGTTGTGAGTTCGAGCCCCATGTTTTGGGTAGAGACAACTTAAAAACAAAATCTTAAAAAAAAAAAAAATCAATCAATTCTAGTATAATTTCTTTCTATTTACAAAATTCAGACAGATACAAATTCCAAAAGATTTTGAAATCTGACTACCAGATAATGAAATTTAGAAAGCACAGATAATCACATACAACTCACAGAGAAATAGATCTTTAATTGGCTCTTCACATGGATTTAGTATTTATCTGGAAAAACAGTCTGTATTTACCAGTCTTAATATTTTATCGGACAGAAAAAAAAATGACATGCAAAATTCTAACAACTGAATGAATCATTTACCTCCACAGTTATTGCCGTTTTCTGAGTCTTTTTACCAATCAGATCCACCTGTTCATATGTAGATTTCATGTATTTCTTAGCAACATTATATACCCAATGAGGGCAAGTTGCAGAAAAAAGCAATGTCTGGGGATTGTCTTCCGAATCTTTGGGGGGAAAAAGTCAGTATGAATAACCCAAATAAGCCTATACAATACTCTACCTCACCCAGTTCTTCCACAGTCAATCAACACACAACAGCAACCACTTGAGGCCAAGCCAGGCACTGATGACACAGAAATGAAAGACACAGAGATTCCTAATGGGCAAAGAAATACTGCCTAAGTAATTTATGTAAAGGAGACTTGAAACACCAAACGTACTTTAAAATTACTTCGCTTTCCAACCACTGGCCTTTATGCACCATGAAGGAAATCTATCCATTATAATGAGACCTATCACCTGGAAAACACCTGTTCATGAAGCCCAGTTAACTATCTAGTTTAGATCACTAAGTAAATAACCTACAACAAACACCAGAACAGATTCTATACTTGTCTATACTCTCTAGCGTTTCCTGAGTATTCTGAGTTTAGAATTCTGGTCTATTCATTCTTTGAGATCAGGTACTAAAAACTTTCCCCAGCCTCACCCTCCCCCCCTTTTTAGTTTGCTCTTTGAATAACACTGCTTTTTCATATAGTATTTCAAATGGTGGTGTAAGTAAATAGAACCCTTTTGGAGAGCAACCTGACAATGTACATCGAGAAACATGAACTATTTATATCTTTGAACTCAGTAACTTCATTTCTGGACATCTACCCTAAAAAATAAATTCCAAATACTGAAATGTGAAGGAAGCTATCTACATAATAATGTCTATAAGCAGAATTATTTATATTATCTAAAAATCAAAATACATAGATGGAATTAAATCATGGCAAAACTTCTTCATGGAGTGTTATGCCTAATTTTTATATGCATGGTAAGATTAAAATTAACACACACACACACACATGCAACAATAGTACAAAGTCAGGAAGAAATAGACCAAAAGCAAAGCACACCAAGCTGGCAGAATATCAAATCTTTTCTTTTACTTTCCCCATTATAGTTATGTGATAAATCATGGTTGTTTTTTATATTTAAGTTTCCTAAATGAAATAAATCATCCCCCAATTTAAGGCTTCATTTAACTCGTAGAAGACCACTTAATCACCACTCTTTCTCTAATCTTTTTATCACTTCCTTGAATTTGGAGCTTACCTTTCTTGTATGCCACACTTAAAATCTCTTCCACTTGATCAGCAAACCCCATATCTAACATCTGGTCAACTTCATCCAGGACAACATGCTTAAGTTTGGTGAGATCTAGCTTGCCATTCTGCAGGTGGTCTTTGATACGACCTGGGGTCCCAACCAGGATATCAATCCCATTCCGCATGCGTTCAACTATAAAGAACATCAATAAGATATACTAGGTTTTAAGTCTTTTTATTAGTCTAAGGTACCAATTAAATATATTTTTAATCTAAAATATTTATTAACTACAAGTATAAGGTAATATGCTAAGAATCAAAGATAAAGATACTCAAGGCACTCCTTAACCTGGTGGGAAGAACAGGTAAGAAGTGACAATCCAGAAAAATGCACCAGTGGGAGATGGAACCACCAGAAAAGAAAGGACTTCCTTGGTAGTAGTAGAAAAGTGTCAAAAGGTTTCACAGACAAACTGAGAATGAGAATCTTTTTTTTTTTTTAAAGTTTATTTATATTTGAGGGAGATAAAAGGAGAAAGAGAGAGCGAGAGAAGGGAAAAGAGAGAGTGAGCACAAATCGGGAAGGAGTAGAGAGAATCTCAAGCAGGCTCCACACTCTCAGAGCAGAACCCGACATGGGGCTCAATCCCACAAACCATGAAATCATGATCTGAGCTAAAATCAAATGACTGAGCCACCCAGGCACCCCAAGAATGAGAATCTTAAAGAAATAAGAGCAATCCCTATCAAACTAACACCTGCATTCTTCACAGAGCTAGAACAAACAATCCGAAAATTTATATGAAACCAGAAAAGACCCCAAATAGCCAAAGCAATCCTGAAAAAGAAAACCAAGGTGGGAGGCAGCACAATCTCAGACTTCAAGCTGTATTACAAAGCTATAATCATCAGTATGGTACTGGCACAAAAACAGACACTCAGACTAATAGAACAGAAGAGAGAACCCAGAAATGGACCCACAAATGTATGGCCTACTAATCTTTGACAAAGCAGGGAAAGAATATCCAATGGAATAGACAGTCTCTTCAGCAAATGGTGCTGGGAAAACTGGACAGCAACAAGCAAAAAAATGATCTGGACTACTTTCTTACACCATATACAAAAATAAACTCAAAATGGATGAAAGACCTAAATGTAAGGCAGGAAGCCATCCAAATCCTAGAGAAGAAAGCAGGCAAAAATCTCGTTGACCTCGGCTGCACCAACTTCTTACTCAACATGTCTCTGGAGGCAAGGGAAACAAAGGCAAAAATGAACTATTGGGACCTCATCAAAATAAAAAGCTTCTGCACAGCAAAGAAAACAATTAGCAAAACTAAAAGGCAACCGATGGAATGGGAGAAGATATTCACAAACAGCACTAAAGGGTTAGTTAAAATCTATAAAGAACTTATCAAACTCAACACCCAAAAACCAAATAATCCAGTGAAGAAATGGGGAAAGACATGAATAGACACTTCTCCAAAGACATCCAGATGAACAAGACACACAAAAAAATGCTCAACATCACTCATCATCAGGGAAATACAAATCAAAACCACAACGAGATACCACCTCACTCCTGTCAGAATGGCTGACATTAACAACTCAGGCAACAACAGATGTTGGAGAGGATGCAGAGAAAGAGGATCTCTCTTGCACGGCTGGTGGGAATGTAAACTGGTGCAGCCACTCTGGAAAACAGTATGGAGGTTCCTCAAAAAACTAAAAACAGAACTACCCTATGACCCATCAGCTGCACTACTAGTATTTATCCAAGGAACACAGGTGTGCTGTTTCAAAGGGGCACATGCACCCCAATGGTGCCAATGGTTTATGGCAGCACTATCAACAATAGACAAAGTATGGAAAGAGCCCAAATGTCCATCGATGGATGAATAAAGAAGATGTGGTATACATATATATACAATGGAATATTACTGGGCAACTGAAAAGAATGAAATCTTGCCATTTGCAAACTATGTGGATGGAACTGGGTATTATGCTAAGCGAAATTAGCCAGAGAAAGACAAATATCATGTGACTTCACTGATATTAAGAATTTAAGATACAAAACAGATGAACTAAGGGAAGGGAAGCAAAACTAATACAAAAACAAGGAGGAGGACAAAACATAAAAGATTCCTAAATACAGAGAACAGAGGGTTGCTGGAGGCGTTGTGGGAGGGGAGGTGGGCTAAATGGGTAAGGAGCATTAAGAAATCTACTCTTGAAATCATGGTTGCACTATATGCTAACTAATGTGGATGTAAATTTAAAAACCAATTAACTAATTTAAAATACATAAGAACTGTATGTAAGGTAATCAAGTATAGAAAGAATGAGACAGGGTAGAAGGGCAAGTATTCCCAGAAGGCACAGAGACATTCAGGAAAATGGAGTTCAGAATGAGGTGAGGCGGTAATAATGCAGCTTTGCACTCAACTGCTCTTTCAGTCTAGGGGTCACACCAGGCACTCTACAGACATTTTCCAATTCAATCCTCATAACACCCCTGCAGGATGAATTCAGTAAATTATTAATTTTTAAATGTTTTATTTATTTTTGAGATAGAGCACAAGCGAGTGCATGCAGGGCAGGGGCAGAGAGACACATGGAATCAGAAGCAGGCTCCAGACTCCGAGCTGTCAGCACACAGCCCAATGCAGGGCTTGAACTCAAGGACCACGAGATATGACCTGAGCTGAAGTTGGACATCCAACCGACTGAGCCACCCAGGCATCCCAGTAAACTTATTTTTTCACACAAGCAAATGAAAAGAAAAATCAAGCACCCTGAACTTAAAATCACACTGTGAGCAAGGTCTAGATTCACAGGGTCTAGATTCACACATACACTTTTCTAATGCTAAAGCCTAGTTTATTCAGCCAAAGCTGGAAAGAAATAACCACAAGCCTTACGTACCAATACTAACATTTTTAATGCCTTAAATGCTTTCCTGAATTATATTAAGTATTCTACCTAATAAAGCTTCCAGGTCTTGAACTGGTAATGGAATCCTACAATAGGGTCTGCAACATTTGGCCCCTGAGCCCAAAGAAGGCCCACCTACTGCAAGAAAGCAGCAAAGGTCCCAAAAGAGGTGAGATCTATCTATCCTCTTTGATGGGTAAAAAGAGTAACTCTGAACCATGACCTTCTAGTTCCAAGAGACCCCTGACTCCATCATCTTGGATTCAGTAAGGTACCTTTGTAGCCTTCATATAAACAAGAGACAAATAATACAAAACTCCGAAGAACTACACCCAGGATTTTACGCATCATTATGCAAGACCACGTTTTGGACCATCTTTAACCAAAGGGGCGCCTTGGTGGCTCAGTCAGTTGAGCGTCTAACTTCAGCTCAGGTCATGATCTCACGGTTGGTGAGAGCCCCACAGGGGGCTCTGTGCTGATGGCTCAGAGCCTGGAGCCTCCTTCTGTGTCACTATCTCTCCTTCTCTCTCTCTCTCCCTCTCCCTCTGCCCGTCCCCTGCTTGCATTCTATGTCTTTGTCTCAAAAATAAATAAACATTAAAAAAGATTTTTTTGAACAATAATAACAAAAGAAAACTACTATAAATGACTAAACCAGGTAAATCCAGATGTCAAGGTCAGAGAAATCCAACCAAGGCATCCAACAATGCTTGGCATTTTCCTTCCCTCACTTTTGGATTTACTTACTTTGACCTCCATAGGGAGTTCCACCATAGAAACAAGCCACTGCCAGCTTTCTTGTGATGTCACTGAAGTCTCTGCTCACTTGATTTGCCAACTCCCTCGTGGGTGCAAGAACCAGTACCTGAAAAGGAAAAACTAATCACTGAATTCAAAGTATTATGCAGTATTTTTTTTATTAACAAATATGGAATTCATCAGAAGGTTCAACTCATCCTATCAAGTATTTTCAAAACATCTATTATGTACTTTGCAACATAGTTTTCACATGGGGAAGGATCAAAATGTAGTACAGCCCTGAGAAATCTACTCAGAAGAAAAGTTTGTGATCCTACCAATCAGAAGAGATATAGATGCCCAAACACGCGGTGCTCCAGGAGGGCTGCCTGGAGGAACTGGGGAGTTTCATAGAGCTGCCAATACTTAAAAAAGGCATTTCAGGAAAGCAACAACTTGAGCATGGAGTAACACCACTGAGGATAACAACATTAGCTAATCTTACGCTTTTACAGTCTCAGGCTCTCCTATATACTTA
Organism: Proteles cristata cristata; assembly: GCA_017311185.1. Taxonomy (NCBI): domain Eukaryota; kingdom Metazoa; phylum Chordata; class Mammalia; order Carnivora; family Hyaenidae; genus Proteles; species Proteles cristata. The sequence continues at coordinate 300,511 of JAESUZ010000087.1, forward strand.
CTATGCATTCTTCTCCTGTAATTCTCACAAGTTACTGACCTACCTGACAACTGTACCTAAAACAAACACACACAGATTTTGAACCAAAAGGTTAAGAAGCAAAACCTGGATTTAAATTCAGACAGCTGGGCACCAAAACCTATTGACTAAACCTCTAGATTACAGTAAATTTAAGGTAGAGCAAAGACAAGTTAAGGCAGGACCAACATGAGGGAGCTTTGAATCCCAGAGTAGTCTGAGTTTGACCCAACAGGACATAAAACATGAAACTACTATATAGACCCTTAAGTAGGGTAAAAGCATGAAACAAGTATAATTTAAGAACAACATTCACTAATTCATCAGATACATTCATCCAACAGGTTTTTACTGAACATCCACTACACGTAGGCTGGAATATCTCCCAAGTGCTGGAATAATTCATTTGTTTAATGCTGCATTTGTTTATAGCAATAAACAGTGAATTAATGAGAGGTGAGTATGGACACTGGAAGGCCAGTAAACAAATGAGGAAGGGCCAGAAAGTCAGGTGCAAGAACCCATAGCCATGATGACCACATTGGCATTTCAGTGAGGTTAAGGTTTGTCAAATGCCAGTTTCTCCAGAAATGAACGCAGTGAGCACCAGCCTGATAAGGAACCCTGGCTTCTTCACCTCTGTGAGTACCCCTCCTTCTATTCACGCATCTCTACTTAAAACTGCTTTCTCCACTTAGGCAAAAATGGTCAGACACTTGATCAAACCTGTGAGCCGCGGGGGCATCTACTAGTTTGAAGGGAACACAGAGAGCATTAATACAGGTAGTCACAACCATGGGGCATATTACAATATTTAAACACACAGGTTTGTGGCCAACAATCTTAAAAGAATAATCCTGCTTTAGCTTCAATTAAAGATCTACAAGATACAAAAAAAAGAAAAAAAAAAAAAAAAGAAGAAGAAGAGGGGCGCCTGGGTGGCTCAGTCAGTTAGGCGTCTGGCTTCGGGTCAAGTCATGATCTTGCAGTTCGTGAGTTCAAGCCCCACATCGGGCTGTGTGCTGACAGCTCAGAGCCTGGAGCCTGCTTCAGGTTCTGTGTCTCCCCCTCTCTCTGCCCCTCCCCTGCTCATGCTCTGTATCTTTCTGTCAATAATAACAAATAAGTGTTAAAAAGTTTTTAAAAAAAAGAAAAGGAAAAGGAAAAAACACTTTAAGGAGAACCCAGTAAAAAAACTATACAATATATAAACAATGTCTAAGAAAGGTTTCTCCTGTGCAGATTTGGAGCCCCTGAGGTCTGTGTTAAAGATAGTTACCTGAGGCGCACGGCCTCTTTTCCGGTCTTGTAGTTCTCCCTGAAGTTTCTCAATCAAAGGGATGGCAAAGGAGAAGGTCTTCCCAGTTCCTGTTCGCGCCTGTGCAATTAAGTCCTTTCCACTATAAACATGGTGAAATGTCTTTGCTTGTATTGGAAACAGGAAGGTCACCCCACGGCCTGTGAACAAATTTACCACGTTACCTGACACTGCAGTTCTTAAAATCCCAGCCATGTTTCCAGTCCTAGAGAATTAAGGAATTCTACGTTCTGGTCAATATCTACAAGGTCAGGTACCAATGCATTCTGGTAGTGAAGAATCTGCTTGACTGAAAAATATCAACAAACTTTAAAACACCAAATTAGGGACACCTGGGTGGCTCAGTTGGCTGAGCATCCAACTTGATTTTGACTCAGGTCATGATTCCAAGGTCGTGGGATTGAGCCCCACATTGGGCTCCCCACTTAGCATGGAGCCTGCTTGAGATTCTCTCCCTCTCTCTCCTTCTGCCCCCCTCCCCCACTCTCGTGCTCTCTAAAAAATAAATAGAACATCAAATTATAGTAAACCTTTTTTTAAGAGTTTAGTTACTTGTCATGTAATCTCATCCATAGGTCATTAGAAGCCCCAAATCTGGATTTGCAGTCCAGAGTACGGCACATCTGATTCAGAAAACACCTACTCACGCATCTGTGACTACCTAGTTTGTTCAGAGGCACACCGCTAGGCTGAGTTCTGAGACAAGTTGGTATTATGAAGAAATGCCTCACAAAGTGGGAGAGAATAACAAAGAAAATAAGAACGTGGCATGAACCATTCCTTTGTACCAATAAATCAGTCCTCACACTTCTAATACACACATTGGTTTGAATAAAGTTTAATCACCTATTTAAGAGACAGCAAAGCCATCACTAGTATAGTCCTATACCATATATAGAGATCTACGTCATTGTGGTTCCATGTATCCGTCCTTCATCTCAACAAAAATAGGTGGAGTGCTTCTAAATAATATTTTGTAACATTATACAATAGTTCCAAAAATATTACCTTTGAGAAGTTTAATGGTCCCTTCAGATATGGGAAAATTAGAGAAAGCTCCTTCTTTTTGTTCCACAGGTATTTCCTATCAAGCAAAGGGCCACAGAAAGAAATCAGTAACTTTAACCCCACAGGTAATCACAGAGAAACCTTCTGAGAAAGAAACAAAAGAACCTATTTGAAAACATCTCTTCTAAATCAACCAAAAAGACACAGAAACTTTGGTAGGTAAACCAAGATCCAAAAAGGAAATCATAATCATAATCAAGGTGGTCACTGTGGCATTATTTGATAGTAAAAAATTTAAATGCCCAATACAGAAATTAAGTGAGTTTCTGAACATTTATATAATGGATTATGGAACCAATAAAAATGTTTATTATTTAGGGGCACCTGGGTGGCTCAGTTGGTTAAACACTGACTTTGGCTCAGGTCATGATCTCATGGTTCGTAGGTTCAAGCCTCCATTGGGCTTTGTGTTGACAGCTCAGAGCCTGGAGCCTTGGATTCTGTCTCTCTCTCTCCCCCCTCCCCCACTCATGCTGGGTTTTTTTTCTCTCTCCAAAAAATAAATAAGTAAACATTTAAAAAAAGAATATAATGTTTATATAAAGGTAGAAAAGGCAGGAGACAAGACTGCATATAGTGCAATCCTAATCTGATAAAAAAAAAATGATAGTTATATATACAAAAAGTACTGTAAAGGAACATCAAACACTCAACAGGCTACCTCTGTACCTAATGAGTACTTAATATTTACTGAATTAACGAATGCTGAAATTCTAGGGACCTTTTTAGTAAATTTCTATATTTTCTTTTTTTGTGTTGGTTTATTTATTATTTTGAGAGAGAGAGAGAGACACACACAGAGAGAGAGTGAGAGTAGGAAAGGGGCAGAAAAGAGAGGGAGACCCAAAATGAGAAGCAGGCTCCAGGCTCTGAACCGTCAGCACAGAAGCTGACCTGGAGCTCAAACCCAAAAACCAAGAGAGCACAACCTGAGCTGAACTCAGATGCTTAACCACATGAGCCACCCAGGTGCCCCAAATTTCTATATTTTAACTCTCTAAATCACATATCTATAATCAGAAAAAATTTTATTTACTTATTTATTGTGAGGGGCACCTGGATATGAATCAAGGAGAAAAAAATTCAAGGTTGATTATGACCTACACAGATAATTATTAGAATTAGGATTTCTTTGATAACTGAGTTTCTGAAAGGTAACAGAACCTAGCTTCCAAGTGGACATTCAATCAGGTTCAACTTTAAGTTAGTTAACAGCCAAACAAAAACTTCTGCAAAATCAAACAAAAGCCTTTTCAGTGGCTCTACTAATCATGATTTTTTTTTTTAAATATTTTTATTTATTTCTAGGAGAGAAAGAGAGACAGTGTGAGCAGGGGAGGATCAGAGAGAGAGAGGGAGTCACAGACTGAAACAGGCTCCAGGCTCTGAGCAGGCAGTCAGCACAGAGCCCGACGCGGGGCTCGAACCCACGAATGCGAGATCATGACCTAAGCGAAAGTCGGATGCTTAACCGACTAAGCCACCCAGGCGCCCCTACTAATCATGATTTTTTGGTGAAACCCCTGAGGGAAGCTAGGGCCTATTTGCATAATTATAATCCCTCCTTTTAATTTCTGACTTGCAAATAAGCAGACCAAGTGTAGAGAGAGGACATTCCTTAAACTTAAATAGACCAGCTTCTTTGCAAAGGAAACATTCTGACCCTAAGCTATTAAGACGAGGTCTTAACCCTGAATGCAGGCAGCACGCAGCTCAAGGGACACCACCCCCAATGAAGTGTCAACACATCAAATTTTCTCCTGCTTTTAAATAATCTGGGTAGCAATTACCTACTGAAGCCACAATGAAAGATATGGTCCACATAAAAAAACGCAACTTTACCTGCTCTAATTCACTGTTACTTTCTTCACTGGAGTTAGAGGCAGGTCCAGAATGAGGTAACCCATTCTTTAATTTGGAGCTTTTCTCTCCAATGTCTCCATTCATTTCTTTTTTCATTTTCTTTGGTTTAGGAGCACCTATTTCTTCTTCAGAAGGCTCCTCACTTTTTATTACTTTGTTGGTTTTAGGAGAAACAACTTTCTTTTCAAAGGATTCCTTTGGTTTCTTCACACTTTTGGTTTTAGGAGAAATAATGTCATCCTGAGATGGCTCGTCTTTCTTTTTTGCCTTTTTGGATTTAGGAGAATTCATGTCAACCTCAGAAGACTCAGCTTTCTTTTTAATTTTTTTAGCTTTGGGGGAAATAGTTTCTTCCTTTACTTCTGTTGCCTCTTCAGTCTTACTAGAATTTGGCTTTGGCTTCTCTTTTCTACCTTTCTAAAAAAATTAATAAAGAAGATACAAACTACTGAGCAAAGCATGTATACATCTGCATGATACATTAATTCTGGATTATTCCAAGATCATGTAATTATGAAGAACACAATTTGGGGTCATTTTTCAACATTTGTACCTTCTCCTTGTAGTAAGGCAAAACACAATGCTTTTTTAGTACCATTTCTTAGTTATATGGAAATAAGCAGTATACATCAATTATTTCATTATCTCAGAAGAGAATGCCTCTTGGTAACTATTCAATTCATGTTGGTTGAACAAGTTGTAAAATCAAGTTTTCATAAGGGATTTGGGGTGACTAATAGGATGCTCCAAGAGCTGTAGAGGTATAACTACAGAAAGTGATCAAGTACTGTTTAATTTAATTCTAGAAGAACTATAAGGCCATAAATGTCCACAGATGGGATGATATGAAGCAGCTTTCTCTGCTAGAATTCCTGTACCGGTAAAACAGGGATTCATAACATCTGTTTCGGCTATCTGACAAGTGCAAATGAATTTACAGAGACACTTTATGAACCAAAAAGCTATAGAATCCCACAATCTATCATCCCACATGATTAAAAAAAAAAAAAGAGATGATCTAACTTAAAGAGGAAAAAAACCACAAGTTACTAGGAAGTGGCATGGGTGAAACCTCAAAGCCAAATCAGACTATGGCTCCTACCTTGGGAAACGTGTGACCTTTCCCAACTTTTCCTATTACTGAAAATTAATTACTTAATATAACCAAAATCAAGTAGACAGGTGCCTAGCCTCTGTAAAAACCTCTCCGAAAGGCCCAATCCCAGAAATATGAAGGCTATAACATTTAGCTGAAATCAGTCTCTCACAAACGTCAGGCCCCGCCTCTGCTCTCAAATCATGGATGAGTGTGATCTTTACCACATGATCATCTTTCAGACATTTGAAAAATAATCTGGTTTCCCCACAAGACTTCAGCTCTTTCATTCCTTCGTTCCACTAAGAGAGGATTTCCTAACCCAGTGGCCTCTCTTGGAATGTTAACGATGTTTAACCCTGTCCCTCTTCAATTGACCATCCCACAATTGAATACCTTCACTGATGCTGAGCAGGTAAACCAGGACCACTTCCTCCTCACCTGTGGGGACAAGCCTGTGCTCCCTCAGCTTCCTACAACGCCAAAATATTGCTGTTGTAAAAGCTCCCCATCAAAAAGAACCATAAACATCCAAGGGAAAAAAATTCTAAGTCATGTACAATGCAAATTCAGGGCCAATCTTTGTTCTCACTGACTGACCTTATCTAAGAACAGAGACTCAGTCACAAGTGAAATCACTAAGGAAGTAACAGTAAGGAGGCGGACAGGTATCAAGGTAACCTAAGGCCACTACATACTGCTGGCCTCTATAAAAAAAAACGGTGTACCGTTAGCACCACAACACAGTTACATTTCCAAGGGAAATCTGGTCAATAGACATTAAGCCGAACTTAACTACTTCATCTTCGAAAAGCTGCTTACCGAAGAATAAACTGTATTTCGCGTACTACTATAGTAAAATGTCACGGCTGACGCCGCCCACGTGTGCAGGTGGGTTTGAGGTGTGGCTAGTCTAAGCTAAAGCTTCAAGCTCTACCTGGACTGACAATTCCCTCCGCGCACGCTCAAACCCCGGGTTAGGTCTGAGCCTGAGCCAGCAACGTGGGGCCCAATCGTGAACACCTAACTGCGCACTAGGTGCGGGGCACCCAGACTGCAGAACCACGTGGGAGCGGTGCTCACCCCAGCTCAGTCCACCTGGGCCGCTCGCGGACACCGCTCGCTCCCCGGCGCGCCCCGGCCGAGCCCCACGCCAGGCTCCGGGCGCGCCGGGTCCGCGTGGGAGCCACAGGCTCCTTAGCCGGGCATCCCCGCATCCTGTACCCGGCTCCTCTCAGGGCCCTAGGTCCCTCAGCCCTCGGTGGCACCTTCGCATTCTGCTTTCGCGGTGTCTCCACTTTTTCCATGGCCGTGTCTGAATCCAAATCCACGTCACTAAGGAGTTTCCCCGGCATCTTTCAGGACAAGCAATCCAGGCCGACCGGTCAGTTCCACCGCGTGGAGAGGAAGAGAGTGTTCTTCCCACTCAGCCCACCCACTTTCGTCACTTCCGGTAGCAAAGCATTTCCTGCGGAAGCAGAAAATCCCAGCTAGGCCACAGCCCGCTGGGTAGTGCAGGAGCACCTGCCGCTCCCGATGGCTGCGCGTAGCGAATTGACTGCTCACAAGGCCTGGAGAGTCCAACCGGGAGAAACCGCAAAGGTTAGCAAACACTAGTCAGATTCTACCTAGCCCCGACCTGATAACTTGTTTTTCGGTGGTGTCTCTTCAGTGTATATGTTAGATTGCTGGAGTTTGCAAAATCCTTTAACGTACAGACGCGAGAAGAATTTTTTTTTAATGTTTTATTTCTGAGAGAGGAGAGAGGGAGAGAGACAGCATGAACAGGGGAGGATCAGAGAGAGGGAGATACAGAATCTGAAACAGACTCCAGGTTCTGAGCTAGCTGTCAGCACAGAGCCTGACGTGGGGCTCGAACCCACAAACCGTGAGATCATGACCTGAGCTGAAGTCGGACGCTTAACCGACTGAGCCACTCAGGCGCCCCGAGAAGTGTGTATTCTTGATCAGCTGCGGAAACGTCGACATCAAAAGGAGATGCCGAGACTCACAAGCCTGGATAAGAACTAGAATTCAGTCGGATATGGTCATTCCTTCCTGCGTGCACGTAGACATCCCCGAACATTCAGTGTCAGGTGTCAGGAGAAACAAGGCTAGGATTCAGTTAACAGACAATATACTTGTCAAGGACTTTTATATACTCGTGGGAAATAGAGGAGTATCGGTTGTTCTGAAGACACAGAGAGGCACCCGAGCTAGCCTTAGCACCAGTAGAAAGAGCACCCAAACCACATGCACCTCTATGAGAAAATACAGGGGACCTAGGTGGCTCAGTCAGTTGAGTGTGGGACCTAGGCTCAGTTCATGATCTTGGGGTTCCTGAGTTTGAGCCCCAAGTCGGGCTCTGTCTCCCTCTCTCTTTGCCCCTCCCCTGCTTGTGCTCTCTCAAAAATAAAACATTAAAATTTTAATTAAAAAAATACAGGGATCTAAATCTTGCATAATTGAGGCAATATACTAATTCGAGGAGTTGAGGAAAGTGGTCCATTGAGTGATCTATGACAATGTTACCAAACTGAAGAACTAGTGATCCAAAGAACTGGGAGTCGTTTTTAAAAATCCATTTAAATCACACCTGGCTTTGAAAGCCTGCACTGCTTGGTATTTGATTTTGCACACATTACTTAGTCTGCACCTGAGTTTCTCCTGCATGAAATCGGGATAACAAATTTATTTCATGGGCTGAAAAAATTACATAAGATAATGAATGAAAAGGGGTTAGAAGTGTCTGGCACCTAAAGCACAATAAATGAAAGCCATTAAAACTTAGATATTTAAAAAGACAACTTAAAATATAATCATTTTATGACAAGTAAATGCAGTTTTATTTCTGTATTTCATAAGATTAGTTTTTACTGCACATTTTAAAATGACAGTTTAATGGAAAATTTTCATGTTTCACATTAAACTGTTACTTGATGTTTCACAGTCTCAATTTTTTAACAGGTAAATTTATGTAAATCTACAGCAACTCTTTCTTTAACTTATACTCTGCGATATCTTTGAGCTAGGAACCTTCATTGGTAAAGTTTTGTATCCCAAAGGTTTCAAACAGTGCCTGGTACATAGGCACATAGTAGACTGACACTAAAAATTGATTGACCATTAAAAGGGCAATGTTGGGGTGTGGGGAAGAGAAGTAAATCTCTTGAAATAAATTTTAACTGTATGCCCAGGCAGGAAAGCAATTCAGTCATCCTGGTATTAGGTGTAGAAGCAGGAGGAAGCATGAATACAATCAACCAACTGATAAAATGTTTAACATCTAGGATTTCGGCATTGTATGTGGGACTTTGGAGTACCTTAGTGAAGGCCCAGTCCATCCCTTAAGGAACCTCTATGACACTGCAATAAACAATACAGGGACATTTTTATTACCAATAGATGTTGAACAAGTGAGTTGAACAAGTAGAGAACACTACTTAATGGAAAACTGTTGTCAAGACTTATAAAATATGTAATTTCGTTTGTAATATACCTGCACATAGGCATAAGGCCAAAAGTCTAAGAGGAAGCATGCAAAGGCCCTTTTTGGCTCAAAGGGAGCCAAATTACTGTATTAAATCTAGTTATCAGTATAAAATTCAGCAACAAGTAGAAAAAAATAGGTCTTATATATACATTTGATTGGAAAAGTAAAGTTCTGGATATTGATTCTGCCAGACCAGTTTCCTCTGATGTAGATAACACCGTGTTTTCACAAAATGGTGGGAGGATTTCTATTTCAGAAAGTATGTGTGTGCGCGCGTGCACACACGCGCACACGCACACACACACACACACACACATTCAAAAGTCTGCACAACAATATGTTAGCAGTAATTATCTGAGTGATGGGATTATGGATGGTTTTTATTTTCTGCCATTTGCTCCTCTATTTTTTCAAATTTTCAACAATGGACACATATTACTAATATGAAAAAAGGAATATGATTTTAAAAACCTTATTAAACACTACCCATAAAACATGTGAAACAAAACCTATGTGAGAAGCTCTCATTCACACCTAAATGTGAATTCATTATTCAAATTTCTAATGCTGAAGGAAATAAAACAGACATTTATACAAGTTCAAAAACTGAAGATCTGGGTGACTGATTTAATTAAATTCAAATAGCTGTTAAGTGGCCACACTAGGGCACAAATACCAAACAGAAGGCTCTGAGTAGCCAAAAGATGGAAGCGTGAAGGTGCTGGGCTCTATGAGGTAAGAGCAAAGGGGCTAAATGCAGCCCAAAGCTGAGAATTCTGCCTCCGCTTCTTCTAGAAGGTATGGAAAGCGATTAATCTTCTTAGGACCTGCCCCATCTTCCTTGCTAATAGGGAAACCAGCCTTTAGCAAGTGGACCCCTAACATCTACCTCCACCCTGCTATCACACCCCTACATGCTTATCTTTTTCACTCACTTCCCTGAAAGTGGGTTTCAAAACAAGGCCTACAAAGCCTTCTGAGATATGACCTTACCTTGTTCTCATCACTGATTTCCTCCCAGTGAGAATCCCAGCAATGAGAGCAATTTCTTGTTCACCATACTGAGACCTTTTTTTATTAGCTATTCTATGCCTTTGCCTGGATGTTCATTCCCACTTTGCTTCTTTTCCCTGATTTAATTCATTTTCAATCATCATGTCCAAAAAGCTTTGTCCAGGGGCGCCTGGACGGCTCAGTCAGTTAAGCATCCAACTTCGGCTCAGGTCATGATCTCATGGTTCGTGGGTTCGAGCCCCGCATCGGGCTCTGTGCTGACAGCGCAGAGCTGGGAGCCTGCTTCGGTTTCTGTCTCCCTCTTTCTCTGCCTCTCTCCCACTTGTGGTCTGTCTCTGTCTCTCAAAAATAAATGTAAAAAATATATATATATCCTAATGGCAAAAAGCTTTCTTTGAACTCCTACCCCTATTCCTGGGCTAAGTGCCCTTGTGCAGAGCTCTCAAATGATTGCACTTAGTCATTGCCATGGACCTAGGTTTAGGTGACCATTTATTTCACTAGATTCTAAGCTACTGAGGGCAGAGACCAGGCACACATTATTCACCTTTGTACCCCGAACATGGTGCCTGGGGCATTGTTGGTATACAACGTACTCTGACTGAAGTACTAGTACTCATGCACTTTTGTAGGAATGGAGCCCCTATTTCACCTTCAAAAATCTTCATCACATCTTCATAAACTCACAGCTCACACCTACTCATATGCAGAGTCAACTGACACTTCCCCCCTCCCCACCCCCAGTCATGGCTATCCGGAACCCCATTTCCCATAATCAAAACTTTCCCCTTTCTCAATCCAGCACTGAGTCCTCCCCACACACCCCGGCTTAACTGAAATCTGGCTCTTGCTGAAAAATACTATTCCTGCAGCTCTCCCACACGTTGCTCATTCCCCCATATCCCCTGTACCCTGGTATCCATGTCCTCTTCTTTTCCTCAAAACCACTTCCAAACTATTGCTCCTTCATTATCATGTAAATGCCCTTTTCCCCTTGAAGATACGTGGCAATATCACCCTATACTCTTTCTTGTTCACATAACTTAAACTCTACCATTCACTGGCTTAGTCTTCCTCTCCCTCCTCAGTCCTAGAGACTTCACTGTCCACGAAAACACCCAAAGGATGCTAGACTCTGTTCTTTGACCATCTCATCTGAAATGACCTTTGCCCCTCAACAGGCCTGCTACCAAACCCTGCACTTGTCTTCTCCCCAACTGCTCCACTCTTGAAACCTCAGAGAACTTTCAGTGACCTTCAGGTCCTTGCCCCTTCCATATCCTCCGTTATCAACCCTACCTCCACTTCAATCCCTAGGCATTCTAGACTCCATGGACCATTACTCCAGTCACTTTTGCCAAAGTTCTTCATCCTTTCATCTCACAGAGCAAAACCCCAATCCTGGATCAATCAGGCATCTCCCATCTCCATTCCTACAACAGAGTATCAAACGTTACTACAGGAAATCACTCAAGTGCTCTAATTGCTGCCAGAATAAATGAAGTCTCTAATCTCACCTGGACCCTCAAAGCTGCCTGTGACCCTCAGTTTCCCTAGTAAGCAATCTATCTTGTTCTACAGGTGATACCTCACCTTTTCTCCAGTTTCTCAGATCTCCTAGCCTGCTACTTCCCTCTTCACCCTCAGATGACCGTGAAAGAATACCACAGAAGAAAATAGAAGACATCAAGCAGGCACTCCCTCAACTTTTTACCTTAACACCTGCAAACTCACCTACATGATAATTGTACTTTCCTCCTGGCAAAATGTGCTTCTACCTCTAATGCTAAATTCTCGCTGCCTAAGTTCAATCCTCCAAGTCTTCATAGAGATCTTGTTCCATCATATGTTCTTTCTCTTCCTCCCTCCTTTCTGGCTCCTTCCTGTAGTAGTATCCCATGCTCTTTACTTCCCTCATCCTCCCCTAGCACACACATACAAAAAGTTCTGTCATCTCATGTCGTTTCTTTCAATCCAGCTTTAGTTTATTCTTCCCTATTCACAGCCAAATTTCTGGAAGACAGATTTGTTGTCCTTACTTTATCTCTCATTTCCTCCTAAAACCACTGTTCAGTGGTTTCTACTCTCAATACTTTATTACTATGGTTGTTCCCTATGTCAAACGTCTCCTTTTTGCCAAATCCAATGGCCATCTCAGACTCATCTTCTGGTTCCTCTGAAAGCCTCATACTTCTGGGCCTTATGCCTTCTTACCTCTTCTTGATGGTGATGGAATTCCCTCCTCTGTTATGTAGTAAATACATTAGTTTGCTTCTGGGTCTACTCCTTAGTCCTCTTTTCTTACTATACTTTCCCTAGACAAGCTCTTCCACTGCCTTAACTACAATTACCATTTTTTTTTATTATTACCTAATCTTTACACCTCTAGATCTCTCTCCTGCTTTAAACTTACAAATTCAACTGCATACTGTTTACCTCCTCTTACATCTTCTTTTTAGATCTCATGGCTATTCGATACTAAAATATATCTAATACTGAACTAATCATATCCCCCTTCCCTCCCCACATAACTTTACTTGTTCTTCTTCCTAGTACCTTATCTCAGTGACAAAAATCTGTTTTATTCTTCTGCATCTCTCTCATCTTCCAATTCAATTAAGTACTGAGTCCTACCATTTTATTTCCTAAAAACTTTGGGGATGCCTGGCTGGCTTGTTGGCGGAGCATGTTAACTCTTAAACTTGGAGTCGTGAGTTCAAGCCTCACTTTGAGTATAGAATAATAAACTTAAAAAAAAAAATAACTTTGGAAATCTATCCATGTTTCTCAATGTCACCCACCACTATTTAGCACAGTGGTTAAGAATGCTGGTTCAGAAGGTAGACTTATCTGGGTTTAAATCCTCACTCCACTACATATGATCCAGCTGGGATTCTGGACAAGTAATAAGCTCCCAAATGCCTCAGTTCTTATCATCAAAATATTACCTACCATTAATGCAGACCAGCATCATCTCTACCTTGGATTCTTCCAACAGCATCTTAAGAGGTCTCCTTACCTCCAATCTTGTTCTTCTCTAATCCAGTCTCTTCAGTGTAGCCAATAATCTTTTCTAAAACACAAATCTCATTATGTCATTCCTTACTTTAAATCATTTAATGGTTGACTACAGTCTTCAAGAGAAGGTTTAAACTTAACAATGCATACAAGGTCTTTAAAATCAGGTCCCTGTTAAATACTAAATTGTTCTCTCTTATTCCTGCCCTCTGCCTGTCACATGTAAACCATACTGAACTAATTGTAGGTCCTCAGACTTACTATGGTATTCTTTGGCTCTGGTTATTTGCATATGCTGTTCTCCCTGCCTGCAAACCCTCTCCTTTCTGAACTCTTCTTCCCACCATTCACACATACTTGCTTAGATCAACAGATACTTTTGATTTACTTCTTCTCTTGGGTGTCACTTCTTGAAAGCCTTTCTGACTCCTAAGACTGGTTTGGTATACCCGAAGAGGTCTTTAACATTCCATCCTACCTACCTTAGCCTTTAGATGTTAATCTCATTCATAACTGTTTGTCTTTAGACTCTAAGTTCCTTGAAGATAGTGCTGTGCCTTGTTCACCACTACATCTCTAGTGATCAACACAGTGATAGGCACATAGTAGACTTCAATCATTATCTGGTGAATAAATTTTTTTTTTTTTTTGGTGAATAAATTATTGAACATACACCGCCTGCACACTTTTTTAATTAACTATATCTAGAATTTAAATGTTATGCCTAACCAATCAAGTCTCCAGTTTATACAGCCCTTTAATGTAGAAGGGATTTCTTTTCTACTACATAGCCTATGAAAGGAATGATCTGAATACAAATATACCACATTTTTCAAAATCCAAGTAATCTTAAGATTAATTTGACTGTCATGTTTTAGAAGAAACCATAGGTTACAGTGACAAAATTCTTAACACATAGTGAAAAGAGACAATAAAAGGAGGTTTTTTATTCAAAGGTATAACTGGATAAGTAGATTTGTTTACAACCATTCTTGTGAAATACTTTTTAAAAAAATATGACCAACTTCTTTGCAAAGAGCAGACACACACCTCAACTATGATGACCTAATTTTTGGTGGATAATGTACATGATTAGGCAGAAATAGGCAAGCTCACACTGGTAGGTTAACTATCAAATACTCAGTCAAAACTCCGTTTGTGGCCCCCACTTCTTGATCGATTTCTATTCCCACTTCGTCTTCTACCATCTTGTCGACTTCCTGATCGACTCCCCTGTCGACTCTGTCTACCTGACCGGCCACCAGATCGACCACCTGACCGGCCCGACCGGCCCGACCGGCCACTTGACCAGCCACTCCTCTGCCTGGAGTTAGAAGATGTGTTTCCATCATAATATTCTTCAATTTCAGGTAACTTGGCTGGCAATGAAAGTATCCAGTCTGAATCATGCCACTCTGCCTGTTGGGGGAATTCAGAGGATTAATATAAATGCAAAATAGAAACCATAAGCAAGCATACTAGGTACAGGAGATTCTTTTTTTAATATCCATTAACTACTAGCTAAAGGCCATCTTTCCATTAAATTCAAAGTTTCTGGAACAAAATTGAAAGCCAGAAAACAAAAATAAAAACATATTCAAAGTACATCCATTTAAGTTCCTAAATTTTAGTCTTAGGAGAAATTCTTAGGCTCATTTTGAGGCTCATAATTTTATAGTTTATATATTCTAAAAGAGAGCACTGATTTCTTGGCACTAAACAAGTAGGCCATTAATAAATACTGTATTTCTTTTATCAGTTATATTGACAGAAGCAAGAAGTGAGAGCTAATGATAGAGATTAAAACCTGTCAACACAGCTGAGGACAAAAATATGTAGCCATTGGAAATAATTTGGTGTCAGGGTAAACAACTCAAGACCTACAAATCAGCGCTCTTAAGAGCATCACTATATTATACCCTGCTACATTAACTGTTCATTGTGATCGTGAGTTGCCAAGTAAAGTGAATATTAAAATACCCTGTTGGTAAGAGCAAGCAGAGACAAACACACATACCACTGGTGGCAATATATGACCAAAGCCTTAAAAATGCACAAACTTTCTGGCCAAGCAATCATCTTAGAAAATTATCTTAGGGGCGCCTGGGTGGCTTAGTCGGTTAAGCGTCCGACTTTCGCTTGGGTCATGATCTCACGGTTCATGGGTTCGAGCCCCGTTTCGGGCTCTGTGCTGACTGCCAGCTCAGAGCCTGGAGCCTATTTCAGTCTGTGTCTCCCTTTCTCTCTGACCCTCCCCTGCTCACGCTGTCTCTCTCTCTCTCCTAGAAATAAATAAAACATTAAAAAAAAAAAAAAAAAAAAAGAAAATCATCTTATATCATATGTTTTGACTCATGTGGAATTTGAGAAACTGAACAGAGGATCACGGGGGAAGGGAAGGGGAAAAAATTAGTTTCAAACAGAGAGGCAGGCAGACCACAAGAGTCTTAAATACAGAGAACAAACAGGATTGAGGGAGGGCGGTGGGGAGGGAAAAATGGGTGATGGGCATTGAGGAGGGCACTTGTTGGGATGAGCACTGGGTGTTGTATGTAAGCGGTAAAGTATGGGAATCTACTCCCAAAGCCAAGAGTACACTGTGTACATTGTATGTTAGTTAACTTGACAATAAATTATATTGAAAAAATAATTAATAAAATAATTTTTTTAAATGTTTTTTATTTATTTCTGAGAGAGACAAAGAGAACATGGACAGGAGAGGGTAAGAGAGAGGGAGACAAGAATCTGAAACAGGCTCCAGGCTTTGAGCTGGGTGTTAGCACATAGTCCGACATGGGGCTCGAACCCACAAACCATGAGATTATGACCTGAGCCGAAGTCAGACACTTAACTGACTGAGTCACCCAGGTGCCCCTAAATTATAATTAAATGAGGAGTATCTTAGGGGTACCTGGGTGGCTCAGTCAATTAAGCTACCGACTCTTGATTTTAGTCATGATATCAGGGTTCATGAGATGGAGTCCCACATTACACTCTGTTGCTGACTGCTCGGAGCCTGCTTGGGATTCTCCCTATCCCTCCCTGTGCCCCTTCCCTGTGTGCACATGTGCTCTAAGTAAATAAATAAACATTAAAAAGAAATTCATCTTTGGGCCCTGGGTGGCTCAGTCAGTTTACTGTTTCGGACTCGATTTCAGCTTGGGTCATAATCTCACGGTTCATGAGTCTGGGCCCCAGGTTGGGCTCTGCGCTGGCAGCTAGAAGCCTGCTTGGGATTTTCTCTCTCTCCCTCTGCCCTTCCTCCACTCATATATTTTCTCTCTCTCTTTCTTAAAATAAATAAACTTAAAAAAATTCATCTAGGGGCACCTGAGTGGCTCAGTTGGTTAAGCTTCTGATTCTTGGCTTCAGCTCAGGTCAAGATCTCGTGGTTGATGGGTTCAACCCCATGTGAGGCTCTGTGCTGACAGGGTGGAGCCTGCTTGGGATTCTCTTTCCCTCTCTCTCTCTGCCCCTTCCCTGCTCTCTCTCAAAAAAAATAAACATTTTTTTTTTTAAAGACTCATCTTAGAGAGATAAACATGGCAATGCATAAAGAGTTAACTATACTACCCCTTTCTGATGGTGACAACCTGACCAAAAGAAAAAGCCCCTCACAAAGGACCTCCTATACTCAGCCCCAGAAAAGAGGAAGGACAAAAAGAAGCACCTGGTGCAGAGCCCCAACTCCTACTTCATGGATATGAAGTACCCTAGGTGCTACAAAATCACCATCTTCAACCACACACAAATAAGTGGTAGTGTGCAAGGGCTGCTCCACCGTCCTGTGTCAGCTAACAGGAGGAAAAGCAAGGCTTACAGAAGGATGCTCCTTCAGACAGAAAGAGCATAAAAGCAACCTGAACCAACACGAGTGGGAAACTATCCAAATAAACAGATTTTGGATTAAAAACCAAAAAAAGAAGAGTTAGCTATACCATCATTCATGGCTGTCCTGTTTATAACAGTATATTATTGGAAATAACCTAAATGTCAGAAAACAGAACATTAAGAAAAGTTGACCAAAGGTGCCTGGCTGGCTCAGTTGGTAGACCATGTGACTCTTGATCTCAGGGTCAAGAGTTCAAGCCCCACATTCGGCATGGAACCTACTTAAAATTAAAAAAAAGAGCCAAGTTGACCACCCACATGACCTAATGCAGGGAGCTATTAAAAAAGGAATGTGTTCACAATATATTCTAAATTTTTAAAAAGACTTAAAAAACAGAATACCCAAATACATATATAAATATGCACAGTAGTGCAACAGTCAAATTCTATACTGTAAGAATCTAGTAGACAATCTCTTTCTTCAACAAATACAAGAAAAATTTTTTAAAGTGGCAGAGAAAGGAGCAAGAAACTACAGATTAAAAGAGACTTAGGAAACATTAAATTATAATGTATGGGACTTCTATTCTAAGATATTCAGGAGATTAAAAAAATAAAAATACTTAGGAGACAATAGGGGAAATTTAAACACAAAACTGGGTGATATTAAGGAATTATTATTTTAGGGATTTGAACTATAGCATTATGATTATATTTTTAAAAAGTATCCCTAATAGGTATATGGAAATATTTATGGTGAAATGATAGAATACCTACAATTTCTCTCAAAATCATACATACAGGAGAGTAGGAAAATGGATGGAAGGGACATGAAACAAACCAGCTGTGAGCTGATCACAACTGAAGCTGATTGATAGGTACATGAATATTCATTATGCAATTCTATTTTTTTATATTTGAAATTCTATACAATAAAAAATGTTTTAAATGGTGATATAGGCTAGATATATTACATAAAGGAAAGTTAATTGACTTAGGCATCATAATGATATTGTGACTTCTTTTAAATGACTATTTTAAATAGTTAAATATTCAACTATTTAACATAATATTTTTAAAATACCTGTAACCTTTCTGACTCAGTTGTAGGAACGTCAAAGCAAACACCCTAAAAGCAAAATGAAAAAATTTTTATTTAGATGCAGATGAGTTGAATTTTTACTAATACTTGCTGGTAATCTTACAGTAGCTTAAAAAGAAAAGGGAGTGTGTTCCATGAATGCTTATAAGATTAAAACAACATATAAATAATGCATGAGAATGGCTGTTTACTGTATTTTCTAAATGTGAAAAGTAAATACAATATCCAACAGGAATCTACTACTAAAAATGTAAAGTATTCTCTAGAAAAGTTCTTGTAGACACTTTAATGTTGTTCCATGTCCACTGTAAAATGATCCATGTAATAAATTCTTTGGAAAATTTAGTGCTGGAAAGTTTCTATCCTGAAGAGATGCAGTAATTATCACATAATGAGAATATGATATAACCCAAGATGTTTCTTTGATACTGCTGTCAATAAATTGAAAGATACTTTAATTCTCAAGTACAGCAACTAGTCTGGCCTAAAGATCTTGTTAGATTTTCCCTGCCCTTCACGTTTTTCCTGAATGTGCATCTCATATTTGCCACAAGACGTTTTTTAATGGTAACATTAAACTTTGAGAGAAATGATTATTTCCAATAAATAATAAAGTTAATAAATTCTAGGCTAGAATAAATCTAGGTAGCAGAGTTGGATGAATAAGTATAACATCTTTTCTCAAAACCATTAGAAGAAACAGTCACTAAGATCAGAAATGGTTTTAACTTTGCTATTTCAAGAATGTATTAGCAACCACAGCAGGCCACTTAAAAGTCAACACTGCATATTCTCTAAATAACAGAGCTGTTCAGCTGTTGAAATTATAAGTTACTTAGTCATAGAGTAAAACACATACAACCACAGATAATATGTGTACAAGAGCAGAAACTTAGATAACTTTGATATTAAACAAACTAAGCAGAATGACTTACAGCTTTCTAGAGAAGTTATTTATTTATATAACTCCCCAAATTTACAACTGGAAGTAATCCATCACACAGAGAAAACTGTATTATGCACCCTATAAGAATTGAAAAAAAAGAAAGAAACAAAATCTCCTGGTCTTCAGAAACATTTAGAGTAGTTGATTAAAAAGCTTTTTATTTGTCTAGAAAAACCTACCATATTTCCTTTTAGGAGGCACATTCTGGTAATTTGGGACACAGCATTACTACTCAGTTTTCTGTTAAGTTCTTTCCAAGCACAGTTGACATCCTGGATTTCTTCTGGGCTTTCCAGAGTCATGGTCACAAACCCCTTAAAAATTAAAAGTCACATTATCTTTGGGGAAAAAAAGCAGCAAAAGCAGGACAATGAAGTTCTAACTTTATGACCTAACTGTACATTTTTCATGAGACATCAGTATTACATGGCTGCTAAAAAAATAACTTTTTTAAAAAATATTTTTAAAAATGTTTTTAATTTATTTCTGAGAGAGAGAGACAGCATGAGCAGGGGAGGGTCAGAGAGAGGGGGAGAAACAGAATCTGAAGCAGACTCCTGGCTCCAAACTAGCTGTCAGCACAGAGCCCGATGCACGGCTCAAACCCACGAACTGTGAGATCATGACCTGAGCTGAACTTGGACATTTAACCGACTGAGCCACCCAGGTGTCCCAAAAAATAACTTCTTTGAAACTTTATTAATAGAAGACTAATGTTTACAGATCGTTGAAAGAACCATTCTTCTTTGTATTGCTGTAAAGACTCATGATTTAAGAAATAATCAGAGCTTGAGAGAAAAAAATAAAGTAATAAAGAATTAAGAAAATGCTGAAAGAGTCAAAGCTTGGCGTGGAAAAACAAGAAGATATAAATATCTCTAAACTTTTTTTTTAATGTTTATTATTTTTGAGAGAGAGACAGAGCATGAGCAAGGGAGGGACAGAGAGAGAGGGAGACAAAGAATCCAAAGCAGGCTCCAGGCTCTGAGCTGTCAGCACACAGCCCGAAGCAGGACTTGAACTCACAAACCATGAACTTATGACGTGAGCCAAAGTCAGATGCTTAACCGACTGAGCCACCCAGGTGCCCCTAAATCTCTTTAAACTTTTGAAGGACTATCACATATGCAAAGATTACTTGTTCCGTAAAACTTCACTGGACAGCAAAAGGATCAGCATGAAGAAGATACAGGGAGGGATTCATGTAGTAATTTTTTTAAGTAAGCTCTAAGCCCAACAGGCAACTTGAACTCACAACTCTGAGATCTAGGGTACCGTGCTCTACTGACTAAGCCAGCCAGGATCCTCTCATTTATCTAAGAAATATCTACTGATTGTCCCCTATGTATGTGCCAGAGTCATGCATAGTAGGTGCTCAAGGTTTAGCAGTAAAGAGTCCTTTCTCTCATGAAGGTTATATTCTCGTTTTGGGAGTAGGGGTGGTGGTGATGACATGGGGTAGGTAGTAAACAAATAAGCAAACGTAAAATGCCAAATAGTAACAAGCATCATGAAGAGAAAGAAAGCAAGACAAGGAAATTGAGAGCAAAGGGAAAGGTAAGCTATTAGACAGGGGTATAGCTCAATGGTAGAGCATCTGACTGCAGAGTGATCAGGAAAGACCTCTATAATACAGTGGTATCTGAAGAGAGACCTAAATGAAGTGAAGGGGGAAACCACGTGGTAAAAAGAAAGAATATATCAAACAGTGCAAGTAAGTGCAAAGGTCTTGTGTGGAAGTAGGTTTACGCTTGAGTAACAAGTAGCTTAGGGTAGCTGAAACAGGCAAGGGGAGAGTGTTAAGTGATGAGGTCAAAGAGGTACAGAGGGGAAGACCCTATAGGGCATGTGTGGTAAAGACTTTGGATCTTGGTTTAATCTATAAAAAAAATTTCAAACCCACTAACACTGTTTATAAGATATTTAATGAGAAGTTAGATGACCCATCTGCCAAAGAGGGATCCCTTTATTAGATAAGGGCTGGGAATAAATGATCTCTTAGGTACTCCTTTGCCTAAAAGTATCAACATTTTCCTAAAAAATATGTTTTAAGTATTTTCCTAAGAAGTATTTGGTGGCAGGGTGCCTGAGTGGCTCAGTGAGTTAAGCAACTGACTCTTGATTTTAGCTCAGGTCATGATCTCAGTTTTCTGAGTTCAATCCCTGCATCAGGCTCTGTGCTGACACTGTGGAGCCTCCTTGGGACTCTTTCTCTTACTCCTCCCCAACTCACACTCTCTCTGTCTCTCTCAAATAAATAAACTAAAAATAATCATAAAAATAAATAAAAAATAATTACAGAAAGTAAAAGATACCTTCACAGAGGGAATACATGGCAGTTTTCCATTGTAAACAAGTGATCAAACTAAGCAATTTTAATACTGAAACAATCTGACATCATATGCCTCCTGATGTAATATAGTATAAAATACATAGTATCACCCACAGGGTACTTTGGCCAAAACTATTTAACCTGAATATAAAATCACACTTTGACATTACTTCTAATTTACAGGAAACTTTCTTAAATAAAGGCAAAAGTTATGTGATGTATGAAAAAGAGAAAACCAGGGGCACTTGGGTGGCTCAGTCTATTAAGCATCTGACTTCGGCTCAGGTCATGATCTCACTGTTTGTGGGTTCGAGCCCCGTGTCCAGCTCTTTCTCTGCCTCCCTCCCCCCGCTCACACTGTCTCTCAAAAATAAACAAACATTAAAAAATTAAAAAAAAAAAAAAAAAGAAAACCAGAAAAATTCAGGTGAGAAATTTTAGACTCTGATCTAGACAACTAACCTATACTCTTTAAAAAAAATAACAAAAAAGATGGGAAAACAGCTCCAGATTAAAAGAAACGTAACACCAAATATAATATATGAACCTGAATTGGATCCTGATGGTTTTTTAAAAATGTTCATCTGTGGGGCACCTGGGTGGCTCAGTTGGTTAAGTGTCTGACTTCAGCAGAGGTTCGTAGGTTCAAACCCCGTGTCGGGCTCTGTGCTGACAGCTAGCTCAGAGCCTGGAGCCTGCTTCAGATTCTGTGTCTCCCTCTCACTGACCCTCCCCTGTTCTCTCTCTCTCTTAGAAATAAATAAAACATTAAAAAAAAATTTTTTTTAATGTTCATTTGTTTGAGAATGAGAGCGAGTGGGGGAGGGGCAGACAGAGAAGGAGAGAGAATCTCAAGTAGGCTCTGTGCAGAGCGCTATGGGGGGCTCGAACTCACAAACCGTGTTATCATGACCTGAGCCATGATCGAAAGTCGAACAGACAACCAACTGAGCCATTCAGGTGCCCCAAGTCCTGATGTTTTTTTTTAAAAAATACACAGTATACGTGGGGCTGTGGAGGTGGGGGGGATGGACACATGAAGTCACTCCCAGCAAAATGACATTTGTTTAAACCATTAACACTTGCCAGATGGAAAACCTCAGACACACCAGATGTACTCATTTATCCTACACCACCAAAGAGTCACATGTAAGTTTACCTGCCTTGCTCTTTTTGTTCTCCTCTCCCACCAACTCTCTATCTCTCAATTGCTCTCTCTCCACCCAGACATCAGAGCTCTCTTACTGATAGGTCCTGTCATCCAGGGACTCTCCTCACTTATACCATGATGACTTGTAAATCTTTGAACTATTTGTAGCCAATAGCTCTGATGTGATTTGTTCTGACATCTGACACTGACCCAGCAGGGGACTAGGTCAGATAGTGTCACACCACGCACACACAATCCTTACGTTGCGTGGTACTGTATGAACTGCACAGCATGTATGCTTTGATTTGCATGGTTCCATGGCAACTTACAAAATAAACAGGTTCTGGTATGTAAAGTTTCAGTTAACACAATATTGGCAAAGTAAAGGTTTCATGTTTATCTCTTCAGATAAATAAATTATCTATGGTTCAATTTTAATCTTTTCTCAATCACATGATTTTCTAATAGATTTCTACCTTATCAGAGGTGATCAGAGATCGTGGTTCAAAACTTGATGCACCAGAAATGTGGGCTAATGCTGCAGCCAATGCATCAACTGCTCCTTTCTCTTCTATCAATCTCTGAGCTGATGGTCGGAAAAAATCAACAGCAGCATAAGAAACGGAAGCCAAAGACCTATGGTTTAAAAAGAGTACATTTTTTTGGTCAAGACAAATGTAAAAAATTAAAGATAAGAGAATGAATGGGAAAAGAAAGAGCAACGTTTTCGTATTTTAATATAACTAAAAATCTGCTGGTAAAACTGGTGATTAAGTTTTCTGATATTTGAACTAGGAGAGCTTAAAGATGAATAGCCTAATACAAAAGAAAAACTTATTCAGCAAGGTCAGAAAGCATACCTGATGGCATCCATGCTTTTAGATTTAACTAAATCCATTGTAGAAGGAACACCTACACGTTTAAAAGTAATTCCCTGAAAATGAAAGAATTACATTAAAGAAAAATGGAAGTCTTTACAATTAATTCCTAAATTAATATAGTTTGTTGAATTTCCATTTCTTGGACTTAAAGATTTCCAAGCCCCAGTAGATCAAAAGACCTGCTTTTTCTAATAAATCATCAATTACAAATTCTAGAAAGAGAAAAAAAATTTAATTGCCCTTAGTGACAATCCTGAAATTTCACTTACAAAATAAAGCTGATTCCAAAACAGGAAAAAAGACATTTATGTCTATCAACTTTTTTTCTTATTACCCTATCTCATTTTTACAAAGTAGATGAAACAGTGTTTAAAAACAGACATCATAAAAATAGGAAAAAATGTAAAATACCACAAAAAAAATCCAGGCCACAAAATATGTATATAATTTCTTAAAGAAATTGGCCATTGTACCATGACTCAATATAATCTTAATAAATACACCAAGACTATGTCACAGTCACCCCTTCACAATGCTGGACTAGGAGATACTGAAATCACAATGTGCTTCTGATTTTAGAATCAAGGGAGAAATTCAAGGGAAAAATGAGAAAGTCAGCTCTTCTGTCTTCACAATAAAAGCTGTATCAAAACAAAGTCTTGCGGCTCATATAAATTTAGCTCTCCACATGCTTCACATCCAAATGCAGCTTAAACTGAGAAAATGGTTATAAGGATCTATTTGTGAGAACAAATATAAAAAGAGTTCTTTTCTAAGGCACCGTTTAGATAATAAGCCTGAAATAATTTAACTCTACTTACTGCTTTTTGTTCCACATATCTTAGTTGACCTCTTTCTCTTGGCTGATAAAAACATATGCAAATCCCTGTCCGGCCAGCTCTACCTGTGCGTCCAGAACGATGAATATAGGACTCAACATCCTAAGAATAAAATAGGCATTTTTCAATACTTTTTTAAAAATTCTGACCAAAAACATCTGGCAAGTTAAACAGTCATTCCAACATTCAAATAATAATGCTAACAAAAACAAAACTACTACCACCAATAATAATATTATTTCAATCTTGTTGCTCTTTCACCATTCCAAAGAACTTTTATGCTGAAGTTTTAGATTTTTTAATCTACCTCTCTTCGTATGACAGTTTTGTATAATTCCTTTGCATGATTGCACGCTTCAAATCCAAATAACAAAGTTAATCATTTGCTAAGGCATCAGATTCTGAACAATTTAACACTGCATTAATAAAAAAAAACCATGGCTAAGAACAACAGATAACATATTTTGCATATCTCAGGCAATATACTGTAAATAAATAAAATGGTAATTTATACAGCTCTTCTTATATTCCCTAAATAAAATCTCATTTCTTACCTGGGGAGGAGAACTTTGAATCACCAGGTCCACCTCAGGAATGTCCAAACCACGAGCAGCCACATTGGTTGCCACCAAAACTTTAAAACTACCTTCCCTGAAGCCTTTCAATGTAATCTCTCTTTGTGACTGTGCAATGTCTCCATGTAAACACTGGGCATTCTATTTGACAAAAGAGAAAAAGTATACAACTCACACTTGCAGTTGATAGCACCATAACATCATACAGTCTGTGCTCTTTTTGTTGTTTTTTAATTTTTTTTAAAGTAATCTCTACACCCAATGTAGGGCTTGAATTTACAACCTCAAGATCAGGAATTAGATGCTCCACTGACTGAGCCAGCCAGGTGCCCCAATCTTATTTTCCGGTAATTACAGTGATGCTGCTTATTATCCAAATATTACAGAAAATAAATATTTAATATGAAATATAAAAGCTTCCCTTAATATCACTTATTCCCTTAATAGTTCATTAACCATTTGGTGAATTGTCCTCCAGATTTAAAAAAAAAAAAAAAACAACACAAGACACACAACCCACACATAACACCACATAATATTATGTATATACTTATAAAAATGGGATCATAGCATATATGCACTGTTTTGAAACCTGCTTTATAAACTTATTGCCTTAGCCATTTTTCCACATCTATAGACATACTCTACTTAATTTTTAAAAACTGGATATGATTTCTTCATATGGATGCAGTGTCATTTATTTTAGGAACATCCTACTGATGTTTGGGTCATATCCAAGTTTTCACCTTTCACAATACAAGTTCTATACTATACTATAATCCTTTGTACTTTTATCTCTAGACAACTCATATAGATGTATTTCAGTAGGAAACATAACTAGAAGTTGAATTTCAGGGTCAAGAATTATAAATATTTGGTGCACCTGAGTGGCTCAGTTGGTTGAGCGTCTGACTCAATTTCAGCTCAGGTCATGATCCCAGGGTCGTTGGATTGAGCCCTGCATCAGATTCTGCACTGAGCATGGAGGCTGCTTAAGAATCTCTCCTCCTTTCCCTCTCCCCATCCCCTCACTAAAAATAAGTAATTTTAAAAATTACAAACATTTAACATTTTA
The DNA here is from genome assembly GCA_017311185.1 of Proteles cristata cristata. Taxonomy (NCBI): domain Eukaryota; kingdom Metazoa; phylum Chordata; class Mammalia; order Carnivora; family Hyaenidae; genus Proteles; species Proteles cristata. Next base: position 326,130 of record JAESUZ010000087.1, read on the forward strand.
ATAGCTATTGTGTGTTATAAAAAGAGGTTGTACCCATTTACTCTTCAACCTTTAGGAGTTGAAGAGTATAACCTGCCTACCTTGTGTATTGTGAATCATTACAATCTTTGTGAATCTAATCATTTAGGCAAAAATGATTTCCCACCTTTTTAATGTACATTTCTATAATATTTAATGAAGTTGAGCCTTCTTTATATGATTTCTGTATTATCTTTCATTTGTACTGAAACAATTTTCCTACTATTATAAACAAATTTCCTAGCATTCTATCCACTATTAAAATTAAAAAGTTTATAAAAGTAACAGTCCATATCTAAACCTTAGTAACTAAGTCTAATGAATTCCTGAGTGATTCACGTACTTTGTGTGCCCAAGATTCTTGAACAATCATGAAGAAAATATCCCTGGGATAAACAGGCTGACAGGCATTTGTAATACAGTATGATGATATATACTATGACCAGGTGCAGGATGCTATAGGAAAATCTAATGAGAAGCCTGTCAAATCAGCAAGATAAATGTTGTAAGGCCAGGATGGCTAAAGGTGATCCCAAGAAACCAAAGAGCAAGATGTCTGCTTATGCCTTCTTTGTGCAGACATGCAGAGAGGAACAAGAACCCAGAGATCCCTGTCAATTTTGCACAATTTCCCAAGAAGTGCTCTGAGGTGGAAGACAATGTCTGGGAGAGAGAAGTATAAAGTGGATGAAATGGCAAAGGCAGATAAAGTGTGCTATGATCAGGAAAAGAAGAATTATGGACCACCTCAGGGAGGCAAGAAAAAGAAGGGCCCTAGTGCCCCAAAGGCCACCGTCTAGATTCTTCCTGTTTTGTTCAAAATTCTGCCCCAAGATCAAATGCATAAACCCTGGTATCTCCATTGGAGACATAGCAAAGAAGCTGGGTGAGATGTGGAATAACTTTAGTGACAGTGAAAAGCAGCCTTACAACAATAAGGCAGCAAAGCTGAAGGAAAATGAGAAGGATGATGCTGACTATAAGTCCAAAGGAAAGTCTGATGGCACAAAGAAAGGATCCTACTAAAGTTGCCAGAAAAAAAGGTGGAAGAGGAAGATGAGGAAGATGAAGAAGATGAAGAGGAGGAGGCGGAGGAGGAATAAAAAACACTACCTGTTTAAAAAAAAGAGGACAATCTGACCTGGTTTGGAGCAAGGAAGAATTCCCTGAAAGTGGTGCTCTGGATTTTTATCTGAAAGAGGAGTACGAGTTGCTACTCAAGGAAGATTACAAGTTCAAGAGCCCTGTGGTGTGAGGAAACATGGCAGGTATGGAGAATGTGCAGAAAGGAAAGGAAATGGAAACCAACTTGACAATAAACTATTTAAAAAATTATAAACCAGAAATTAAAAATTAAAAAAACAACAACAACAACAAAAAAAGAAATGACAGGAAAGTATAATAAGATGAAGCGGGAAAGGTAAGTAGGGGCTAGGCCATAAATGAATTCAAGAACTATTGATAGATGAAACTGGGGGGACCTTGGTGAAGGGAGGAGAAATGAGGTATAAAGGAAAGAAGCATTATTCTTGACTCCCAGATTTTAATTTTCTCCAACAGTAGTAAGAAAGAAATGGACCATTTTCAGCCATGGAAGAGAGAATCTAAAAATCTTTGTAGCTGGGGCACCTGGGTGGCTCAGTTGGTTAAGCGTCTGACTTTGGCTCAGGTCATGATCTCACAGTTCACACGTTCGAGCCCCTTGTTGAGTTTTGTGCTGACAACTCAGAGACTGGAGCCTGCTTCAGATTCTCTCTCTCTCTCTCTGTCCCTCCCCTACTCACACTCTCTCTTTCAAAAATAAATAAACATTTTAAAAATAATAAAAAAATAAAAATACTTTGTAGTTAACTGAATGGCAAATGGTAAGGAAGAAAAGTCAAGGGTGATATGTAGATTTCTGGCTTAGGCTATGGGTAGATGTACCATTCAACAATAGGGAATGTTGGAGACAGAGTGGGTACAGTAAAATATAAAAGAATGAATTCAATTTTAGGTACCCAATAATGGATTGAGGTGTCTGTAGCCAGTAGGATCAACATAGGTCTGGATTCTAGAGAAAGAGCTAACCTGGAAAAAGATGTGGACATTACTAGCCTGTGCACAGGAACCATGGGAGTGAATAGTCACATGCATCTATATACATAGCTATGCTTCTTTATTTCTATACTTACTCTCTGCTTGCTATAAGAAAAGCATTGTCCTAAATACTTTAAATAAATGATTTCACTTAAACCTTAAAAGTGGAAAAAATTATTTTTAGTGTCATTTTTCAAAAGGGAAACATAGGGGGCGCCTGGGTGGCTTAGTCGGTTAAGCGTCCAACTTTCGCTTGGGTCATGATCTCGCAGTTTGTGGGTTCGAGCCCCGCGTCGGGCTCTGTGCTGACTGCCAGCTCAGAGCCTGGAGCCTGTTTCGGAGTCTGTGACTCCTCTCTCTCTGACCCTCCCCTGCTCACGCTGTCTCTCTCTCTCTCTCTAGAAATAAATAAAACATTAAAAAATTAAAAAAAAAAAAAAAAAAGGGAAACATAGACACAGTAACATGAAGTGACTTATTCAAGGTTACAGAACCTGTAATACAATTAGGATTTAAACCCTAATCTGATTCCTAAATCCATGGTATTAATCACTATGCTCAGGAAGAATATACTGAGTGAGAAGAAACACATACAAAGATTAGATCTTTGACTGGGTGACTCAGTCAATTAAGCATCTGGCTTTAGCTCAGGTCATGAACTCATGGTTTGTGGGATTGAGCCCCATGTCAGGCTCCACACTGATAAGATGGCCCACTTCAGATCCTCTGTCCCCCTCGCTCTCAGCCCATCCTCCCTTGTGCTCTCTCTCTCAAAAAATCAAAATTTTAAAAAGTAAAACAATAAAGAGATATAATAAAATCACACAATTTACGAATCTTATTTGAATCTATAAAAGAAAACTATAAAAACAAAAACTATAGGGGCCCCAGGGTATCTCAGTCGATTGAGCATCTAATTTCAGCTCAGGTCACGATCTCAGTTTATGAGTTTGAGCCCTGTGTAGAGCTCTGTGCTGACAGCTCACAATCTGGAGCCTGCTTCAGATTCTGTGTCTATCTCTCTCTCTCTGGCCCTCACTGGCTCATGGGCTGTCTCTCTTTCTCTCAAAAAGAAACAAACATTAAAAAAAAAAAATTTTTAACAAAAACTATAAAAGAAAAACAAAGCAATCATGAGGCAATTGACAATTAAACACTAACATTTGATGATATTAATTACTATTAATTTTTTAGGTGTGGTAACAGTATTATAGGTTGAAGAAAAAAAACAATTCTTTTCTTTTAGAGATACATACCCAAATATTTATGGATTTAATAGTATGTTATCTAGGGTTTGCTTAAAGTAATTCAGGAGCAGGAAGTGAGTGGGCATTGGATGAAATAAGGTAATTGCTGCAGCTGGAGAATGAACACACAGGGGTTCGTTACACTGTCAACTTTTGTATATATTTAAAATTTTCTATTATAAAAAAGCTAAAAGAAAAAAGATATACGAACTTAGTATTCTGACCCATTCAATAAATATTTGTGATTCATTTTATAACAACAATTTTAAAATATTACCCACTCTGGGGCACCTGGGTGGCTCAGTCAGCTAAGCATCCAACTTTGGCTCAGGTCATGATCTCGCTGTCCATGAGTTCAAGCCCTGGGTCAGGCTCTGTGCTGACAGCTCAGAGCCTGGAGCCTGCTTCAGATTCTGTGTCTCCCTCTCTTTGTCCCTTCCCCAGCTCACACTCTGTCTCTCTTTCTCTCTCAAAAATAAACATTAAAAAAAATTTTAGGGGCGCCTGGGTGGCTTAGTCGGTTAAGCGTCCGACTTTCACTTAGGTCGTGATCTCGCAGTTCGTGGGTTCGAGCCCCGTGTCAGGCTCTGTGCTGACTGCCAGCTCAGAGCCTGGAGCCTGTTTCAGAGTCTGTGTCTACCTCTCTCTCTGACCCTCCCCTGCTCACGCTGTCTCTCTCTCTCTCTCCTAGAAATAAATAAAAAAATATTAAAAAAAATTTTAAATAAATAATTTTTAAAAAGTGAAATATTACCCACTCTAACCCACAGAAACTCATTTTGTTTCAAAGCTTATATTTTCAAGACCACATTGTGAAAATCTTGAGAAACTTTCTCATGAAAATGGGTGGAATTATGAAAGGTTGGCTATAACTTCATTCTGATTTAGATTCTATTCTAAAAATGACTATCAAACCTGGTCCACAAAGAACAATATTTTTGTTCAGTGAGTCATCCCTATAATCTCAATTAGAGAAGTATGAGAAAAGACTTACCTGTTTTATGTGTGGATTCATGGCCATTTCAGTTACATTCTTTTTGGTCTCACAGAAAATAATAGCCCTCCCTTCAGACCCACTGTAGACTTGAAGGACATCTCCAATAACTGCTGGCCTCTGAGACCAATGGCATTGGATGGCCAAATGCTTTGAGGAAAGAAAATACCAATTATCTGTTTCGTTGAAATTAGTGAAAATGATTCCCCTTGTATATTTTTTTCTAATCTGTTCAAGAATTGGTCTTTCTGGGAGATAATAAAACAGCAATTCTTCTGAACCCCACTTAAAAATAATATACAAATGGGCATAGGTGAAAGGATATACAATCTAGTATATTTATACAATGTAATACTACTCAGTAATTAAAAGGCACAAAAAAATAATAGAGAAAATCAACTACTGATGCAACAATATGGATTAATCTCAAAACATACACTAGGTAAATAAAGCTTTACAGAAAGAGAACACACACAGTAGGATTGCATTTATACCAAGTTCTATGATAGGCAAAACTAATTTATGTAGAAAAATTCAGAACAGTGACTGTCTATGAATGGGGTCTTCACTGAAGCAGAGGTATGAGGGAATTTTCTGAGATGATGGTAATATTTCTATAACTGGGTAGGGAGTTAGGTATATACATTTATGAATTTGTCAACACTAAAATATACTTAAAATTCTGGTTTTTTAATAAGTAAATCTCATCTTTAAAAATTGCAAATATTATATGAAACCCAAAAATATGCTAACATGAAAGAAGCCCAACACAAAAAGGTCACATACTGTATCATTACATTTATATGAAGTATCAAGAATAGGTAAGTCCAGTGCTCGCTTCGGCAGCACATATACTAAAATTGGAATGATACAGAGAAGATTAGCATGGCCCCTACATAAGGATGACATGCAAATTCGTGAAGCATTGCATATGTTTTTGAGAAACTTAACAGAAGACCATGGGGGAGAAGAAGGGGAAAAAAAAAGTTACAGAGAGGGAAGGAATCAAACCATAAGAGACTCTTAAATGCAGAGAACAAACTGAGGGTTGATGGGGGTGGGGGAGGGGGGCAAGTGGGTGATGGGAATGGAGAGGGCACTTGTTGAGGTGAGCACTGGGTGTTGTATGGAAACCAATTTGACAATAAATTATATTTGGAAAAAATAAAATGTAATGAAACGTAAGGAAAATTAAAAATAAAACAAATGTGGGGAGCCTGGGTGGCTCAGTTGGCTGAGCGTCCAACTTTGGCTCAGGTCATGATCTCATGGTTCGTGGGTTCAACCCCATGTCAGGCTCTGTGCTGACAGCTAGCTCAGAGCTGGAGCTTGTTTCAGATTGTGTCTCCCTCTCTCTCTGACCCTCCCCTGCTCACACTGCCTCTCACTCTCAGAAATAAGTAAAACATTTTTTAAAAATGTTTTAAATAGGGGCACCTGGGTGGCTTAGTCGGTTAAGCGTCCGACTTTTGCTTAGGTCATGATCTCACAGTTCGTGGGATCGAGCCCCGCATCGGGCTCTGTGCTGACCGCCAGCTCAGAGCCTGGAGCCTGTTTGAGAGTCTGTGTCTCCCTCTCTCTTTGACCCTCCCCTGCTCACGCTGTCTCTCTCTCTCCTAGAAATTAAAAAAAAAAAAAAAAGTTTTAAATAAACAAAACAAATGTAATGAAACAAAAATAATTAAGTAAATAAAAAAGAATTAAAAAAACATTAAGAATAGGTAAGTCCATAGGGACAGAAAGCAGATTGGTGATGCCAGAGGCGATGCAAAAGGGACAATGGGGAGCAACTGCTTAATGGTTACCAGGTTTCCTTTTGGGGCGATGACATGTTTCAGAAGTAGACAAAAGCTATGGTTTCACAACATCATGAATGTACTAAACGACACTGAACTGTACATGTTATACAGTTAATTTTGTGAATTTTGCTTCAGGAAACTTGTAGGGGTGCCTGGATGGTTCAGTTGGTTGAACATCTGACTCTTGATTTTGGCTCAGGTCATGATCCCAGAGTCATAGGATCAAGGCCTGCATCAGACTCTGCAATGACCTGTGGAGCCTGCTTAAGATTCTCTCTCTCTCCCTCTGCACTCTTACACTCTCTCTCTCAAATAAAAATACATACATAAATAATAAAAAATTTATGTGTATGGATGATTAATATAGAATTCTTTTGACTTTTCATTATTTGAAAATTTTCATGACAAAATGTTGGCAGGGCACCTGACTGGCTCAGCTGGAAGAGCACGCAACAAACTCAAGGTTGTGAGTTCAATCCCCATGTTGGTTATAGAGATTACTTAAAAAAGAAAATCTTTAGGGGTGCCTAGATGGCTCAGTCGGTTAAGTGTCCAACTTCGGCTCAGGTCATGACCCTGCGGTTTCTGAGTTCAAGCCCTGCATCGGGCTCTGTGCTGACAGCTCTGAACCTGAAGCCTGCTTTAGATTCTTTTTTTTTTTTTAATGTTTTATTTATTTCTAGGAGAGAGAGAAGGAGAGACAGCATGAGCAGGGGAGGGTCAGAGAGAGAGGGAGTCACAGACTGAAACAGGCTCCAGGCTCTGAGCTGGCAGTCAGCACAGAGCCCGATGCGGGGCTCAAACCCACGAACTGCGAGATCACGACCTAAGCGAAAGTCGGACGCTTAACCGACTAAGCCACCCAGGCACCCCGCCTGCTTTAGAGTCTCTGCCTTCCTCTCTCTCTGCCCTTCCCCTGCTCACGCTCTCTCTCTCTCAGAAAACAGAAATTTTAAAAAATCTTTTTTTTAAAAGAAAATAAAATCTTTAATCAGGTTCCACACTGAATGTGAAGTCTACTTGAGATTCTCTCTCTCAATCACTCTCTACTCCTCCCCCACTCTTACAAGCTTTCTCTCTCTCAAAATACATAAATAAATAAACTTTAAAAATCTTTAAAAAAATAAAAATCTTCTAAAAAATGCTCAGGATAAACTGATATTGTATATTCTAAATCTGTACATTTTAACATGTATTATATCTCAATAAAATTGTTTTTAAAATATAATACAGGGGCACTTGGGTGACTCAATCAGTTGAGTGTCCAACTGCAGCTCAGGTCATGATCTCGCAGTTCATGAATTCAAGCCCCACATCAGGCTCTGTGCTTAGAGCCTGGAGCCTGCTCCAGATTCTAGATCTCCCTCTCTCTCTGCCCTTCCCCACTTACACTCTGTCTCTCTCTCAAAAATCAATAAACGTTAAAAAAAATTGGACTCTTGATATCAGCTCAGGTTGTGATCTCACGGTCTTAAGATCAAGCCCCAGGTTGGCCTCCATGCTCAGCTTGAGATTCTCTCTCTGCCCTTACCCACTTGTGCAGGTGTGTGCGTGCTCTCTCTCTCTCTCAAAATAAATAAACATTTAAAAAAAATAATAATAATAGGGCATCTAGATGGCTCTCAGTCTGTTAAGTGGCCAACTCTTTGTTTTTGGCTCAGGTCACAATATCATGATTTATGGTTTGAGCCACAAGTCAGGTTCTATGCTGATAGTGCAGAGCCTGCTTGGGATTCTCTCTCTCATCCTCTGTCTCTGACCCTTTCCCACTCCCACAGGTGTGCACATATGTGCATGCACTGTCTCTTTCTCAAAATAAACTTTAAAAAATAACAATAAAATGTAATATAAATTAACTATAGAGCATCTGGAAAATAGAGAAAAGAACAAAGAAAACGAAGACTCTTTTGTACCACCTATGACACTCCTGCTTCTTCCTCCCCATTGTTCAAAAAAACATCCAAGAACCTAAATCTCGTCAAGCCTCACAATCCAAACATCAATTCACAGGAAAATGAAAGTGGAGGAACATGTTAAATAACACCACAGGGCTGCCAATTAGCAAAACTAAGACTGTGGGAAATGCATCATTTGAAAAATGATGATGTCCGGGGCGCCTGGGTGGCTTAGTCGGTTAAGCGTCCGACTTTCGCTTGGGTCATGATCTCGCAGTTCGTGGGTTCGAGCCCCGCGTAGGGCTCTGTGCTGACTGCCAGCTCAGAGCCTGGAGCCTGTTTCAGTCTGTGACTCCCTCTCTCTCTGACCCTCCCCTGCTCACGCTGTTCTCTCTCTCTCCTAGAAATAAATAAAACATTTAAAAAAAAAAAGAAAAAAAAAAAAAGAAAAATGATGTCCTTTCAACAAAAAAAAATTACAAGTAAAAAGTGACAGAGGAGCCTGTAGATTGTAAGATTTAAGAGAAATATAAACCAGTGTCAATTCAAAGATCTTATTTGGATCCAGACTGAAACTATTAAAGAAAAAGACAACTAGTATAACATGAGCACTAGATATTCAATAATATTAAATTATAAGGTTTTTTTCTTGTGATTACTTTGTAGTTTTTGTTTTGTTTTTTAAAGAACACTTATTCTTTTCAAAATATACACAATTACATGAAGATGAAGCAATGACTGGATTGCTTCAAATGTAGGAATGAAGACTGTATGGGGGTATAGAAAAGATCATCATTAAAGCCTGGTGATGACGGCCGCCTGGGTAACCCAGTGGAGTAAGCGTTAGACTCTTGGTTTCAGCTCAGGTTCAGACCTCACAGTTGGTGGATTTGAGCCCTATATCAGGTTCTGCACTGATAGCACAGAGCCTGCTTGGGATTCTTGGTCTCCCTTTCTCTCTGCCCCTCCCCTGCTCTTGTTCTCTCTCTCTCTCTCTCTCAAAAAAAAAATAAATAAACATTAAAAAAGAAAAAAAAGCCTGGTGATGGGTACCATCAGGTCCCTTATAATATTCCATTTCTGCATATGTTTGGAAACTTCCTTAATCAATTTTTTTCCCTGACACATTTTATTCTTATAAAACTTTCAAGGATTACAAAATTTAAGGGAGTGTTCCCTTTGACGATCCTGTACCATAAAAGTCTTCTTCCCCAAAAGTAATTACTATTACTTTGACATTTATCCTTCCAATCTATCTTTATACATTTACATAAATACCTAAAGAATCCATTTAGCATTATTTGTGTATATAATTCTGTACATATCACTTTGTAATTTGGGTTTTATCACTCAAATTCATTCTTTTAACCATTCCACTGTACTTATACATTCTATTGCTTAGCCTATTTTTATTTGCACATATATATACACATCTATTAAATGGAAAAGTGATATACATGGTACCTAACATAAATAACACAAATACTAGCTTTAATTCTGTTTTTTGTTTGTTTTTTTTTTTTAAGTAAGCTCTAAGTCCAATGTGGGGCTCAAACTCACAACCCTGAGATCAAGAGTCATATGCACTACCAATTGAGCTAGTCAGGCGCCCCTTTCACTCTTTAAAAATATGTATACTATTGGTTTAAATTTTTATGGAGGGAAAATTATCAACTTTTTCTTTTATGGTATCTTCTTCTGACTGTTTAGAAAAGCTTTCCCTCGGGGCGCCTGGGTGGCTTAGTCGGTTAAGCGTCCGACTTTCGCTTAGGTCATGATCTCGCGGTTCGCAGGTTCGAGCCCCGCATCGGGCTCTGTGCTGACTGCCAGCTCAGAGCCTTGAGCCTGTTTCAGTCTGTGTCTCCCTCTCTCTCTGACCCTCCCCTGCTCATGCTGTCTCTCTCTCTCTCCTAGAAAGAAATAAAACGTTAGAAAAAAAATTAAAAAAAAGAAAAAAGAAAAGAAAAGAAAAGCTTTCCCTCCCGTGAAACCAAATAATTGTTCATCTACACCTGCTTTAAATTTTATGGTTCACTTTTTAAACTTTTTAAATTTTTTTTATAGCTTATTTATTTTTCAGACAGAGAGAGTCAGAGCACGAGCTGGGGAGGGGCAGAGAGAGAGGGAGACACAGAATCTGAAACAGGCTCCAGGCTCTGAGCTGTCAGCACAGAACCCAATGCAGGACTCGAGCCCATAAACCGCAAGACCATGACCTGAGCCAAAGTCGGACGCTTAACCGACTGAGCCTCCCAGGCGCTCCTACTGTTCACTTTTTAAAATTATTTTAGGAACTTTTTTGGTGTAGGGTAGGAGATGAAGCTCTAACTATTATCAGCACTATTCTCTTCATATTGATATAAACTGTCTCCTCTGTCAGTTTCTACATACTTTAAGTCCTCTCTCTGGCTGCTTGTGTATCTCCTGTTAGGACTTGCCTATTAACATATTTTCTTCTACTTATTCTATTCTGCTTCTTAGTCTCAGACCACAGAAATACATAGGTATCTTACTGACTAAAGGTAAAAAAGAGATTTGGCCTGAACTGGTACCTAAAACTCAAAGTTCAGCTTCAACAAACTTCAAATACCAACTAAAAGCTACAATCTATCATGCTAGAAAGCTACTTACTTCCACAGTAGTTGCAGCCTTTTGAGTCATTTTTCCAACAAGGTCAACCTGTTCATATCTGGATTTCATGTATTTTTTTGCAACTTTGTATACCCATTGTGGGCAAGTTGCAGAAAAAAGTAAAGTCTGAGGATTGTCTTCAGAATCTTAAATAAACAAAAAGAATTCAAATGCTTTCTTAATATCCATGACATTATCAGCTCTTCAGCCCCCCCCCCCCCCTTGCACAACCTTCAAAGAAATAAAAAACTCAAGACTTGGAGTAAATTTTGAACACACGAACTTTACTCCAATTATTAAAACTTTCAACTTTTAAAATTGAGGGAAAATATGAAGAAAACTGAACCCAGAAAAAACATGAGAATTTGAGACAATGATCAGAGAATTCAGTAAAAATGAGTTAGTAAATCTAACTATGGACTATAAAAAATAATACATGAAAGCAAGCGTAGGAAGCTAACAAATATGTTAAAGTACGTCACCATACTCTGTTGTTTAGAAAGAGAACAGATACCAAATAACTTTAGTTTTGTTAGAAGGCTGGGGACAGCGTATAATAATTATGAAATGAAAAATTTATCATTTTTAGATATAAGAATAATTGCTAATGTGTTTATTTTGAATTAGGATATACCAGTTTTGTAGGATTCATGGATGATATCTTCCACTTGTTCAGCAAATCCTAAATCTAACATTTGATCCACTTCATCAAGCACAACATGGCGCAGTTTAGAAAGATCTAATCGGCCGCTCTGCAGATGGTCTTTGATACGACCAGGAGTCCCAACCAAGATGTCAATACCATTTCGAATATGATTAACTGTTAGAGGAGAGATATATCATAATGTATAAAATCAAAATACATTTTCAATTATTTCTTTAGATTTAAGTAGCAAATATATCTTTGCACTACTCTCATACATATTTACTTACTTTGGCTTTGATAGGATGTTCCACCATAAAAACATGCCACACTGAGTTTCCTAGTGATATCTTTGAAGTCTTTGGCTACTTGGTTTGCCAGTTCCCTTGTAGGGGCCAAAACAAGTACCTAAGCAAGAGATTTAAAAAAATAAAAAGATACTTTTCTAAAGACAACTAAATTCAAACTGAGAACAGTTTTTTTCTAAGGTGCATTTAAAACTAGAACTCTAAACATTAAAGTCATAGTATTTAAAGACAGAGCACCAATACCAATAAGAACGATAACTTATATTGATTGATAATATCCTCCCCCTTCCTTCAGGTTTTTTTTTTTTTCAAAACTCACTTTCAAAACTAAGAACTCAATGAGGTTCTTAACCCTCTTTTCATATCCTCCATCCCTCCTTAAATGTATCTCCTGAGCACTTATGTCATATAAAATATTCATATTTTACCTTTTTGTTTATTGTCTCTCACCCACTAAAATATAAACTGCCATGAAGGCACGGATTTATGTCAATTTAAGTTACTGAATTCCTTACACTTGAGACTGTGCCTGGCACAGAACAGATACTCAAAAAGTATTTATTAAATGAAGAAACAAATGTTCATAAGCCAATCACCAGTGCTTTGAGTGAATTACGGAATTTGATCCACACAAAAACTCTGTGAGGTGGATTATCCCAATTTTACAGATGAGGAACCTGAATCTTAGAGAAGATGAGTCTTGTCCAAGATTAAACAGCTAGAAGTGGTGGAGCTGGACTCTACAATAAGGTCCTTCTAGCATAAAAGCTTTTTAAATCAGTGTCCTGTTTCTATTACTTGCAGTCTTCCTTAATTTCACCAAAAAACAAAACTCTCTAAAATAGGTTTTTCCTGTTGGCCAACCTCATCCAACACCATTATGACTTAATTATATTCATATATATGAATTTACTTTCATATTGCAATACCATTCAGTAGGAGTCTCAAAGAACAAATTACTTTTAGTCACCTATCTGTTCAAATCATGATGATTTTTTTTCTTTTTTCTTTTATTAACTGTAAAATAAACACAGGTTCTGAAAACATCGAATTTCAGGCTAAAATTTCATTAGGTCCTCTCTGCTCTCTACTACTTATACATTAAGACAGATTTCTAGTATCCCAATAACATATGGACTAGCAGTATCATTTTTATAATCTCTTCTTAAAAAATCAACCAGTGAAATAAATCATATTGATTATCAACTGAATGACCAAATAAATGAATACCTCTTTAGCAAATTCATTGTTTAAAAGCAAAGGTCAAGACTGAAAAAAAAGAAGACAAGGTCACTAAATATATTCACTATAAATACACCTAAAGTTAGACATGCTGGCTTTACAACATCTTTGTTTACAAACATCTTTATCAAAGACATCTATGGATCCATACACATTACACTCATAAGTAATAACTACTTCATTTGGCTTCAGATTTATGTTACAAATCCGCTAGTTTTTGCTTTAGGACCTAAAGATTTACTTTCTGCCACAGAGCTAGCTCTTTGATCTTGGGGGTTCCTGAACTTAAGATCAGTATATTCTTTCTTTCCCTAACCATTAGAGTAATGTTTAAACCTTTTACTCCCTATAGTGGTTACCTTTGGTGAGCGGCTTTTTTTAATTGTCTCTTGATTTCTTTGGAGTCTTTCAATCAAGGGGATAGCAAAAGAAAATGTCTTTCCTGTTCCTGTCCGTGCTTGAGCAATTAAATCTTTTCCTTCATATACAGGACCAAAGGTCTTAACTTGAATAGGAAAGAGATATGTTACCCCTCGACCTGTAAAATGAGATTTCATTGAAATATATTTAAGACTAAAGTTAGGAAAAAATATATTTATTTGAAAATGACAATCCAGATTCCTCTATGTCAGCCTAAAAATATACCACCTAGTGACATTTATAGTTATTCCTACCCCAAAAAGGAATTTTTAAAAAATTGGTCTGAACTCTTGAGAGATACATACAATTATTAAAGTTAAAAACCAGTCAGAATATCAAAAAGGATGATGTAGAAATAACTGCAATTAAAGAAGGACTATTTCTCTTACACTTTCTATACTCTCCTTTTGGTAAGAAGAGGCAAAGATTTTTATAAAATCTAGTTGCAGGCTTTCAGTTGTATATCTATTAAAGTTCATAGTACCTTTTAGAAGCTTTATAGTTTCTTCAGAAATAGGGAAATTGGAGAAGGCTCCTTCTTTCTGTTCACGTGTCAGGCTCTGTTAAAATGAAATCAAAGTTCTAACTAATATAGTTCATATTCAACTAGGTATTTAGATTCTTACTTATTTATCATTTTTAGTTTTCCTAAGTGAGCTAACAAACCAGTTAGTTAGTACTTGCAAAAATTGTATAGATTAACTTACACAATCAATTAGTAGAAAATTCTTTTAATTTCAAAAGTATCCCTTTAAATACCAAGCTTACTTAATACATTTTCCCACAGTGTTTAAAAATGATTCATTCACACATAAAACTCCCTTTGGGAATATATCTACTACATAAATCAAAATATGTTTTCATTTGACTGAGACATTACAAAAACACTACTTGAGCATCTAAGCCACATTCACAGATACAGACAGTATTAGTTACAAGGACTAACAGAAGCCTGTAAACCATCCTAAAAAATTACACAATGAGAAAAATAAATTGTTTCTAAAATTCAATGTTAAAAAGTTGTTCTATGGCTCTAAAAAGCATGTTTTAGGTCATCAAAACAAAGTTCTGCAAGTTTGAAAGTTTCCTTAACATATATACAGGTTAGCATGATATTACCATTTAACATCTATTAAAAACTTTGTGTACTAGCCAATAGATACACAGAAGAAAGACAGTATTATCTACCTGTCAACTTTATTATTGGTGTTTTTAGAGAAAGTTGCTCCAAAACCATACACAATAACAATTTTCAAACAGAGAACCAGATAAAAGACATAATATCAGACTGATATTGTAAGCAATTTCAGCAAACCTCAAGGCTATCATTTTTTTAAATTAAAAGAAAAAAATTTCATTACAAAAGTAATACATTTTCATTATAGAAGCAACATATAAACAGAAACAAAACTATAATCCAGTCAGCTAATGCCACATTTGAAACAAACACTCCTCCATTCCTCACTCTATGCACATATAAATTTTTTTAAATAATACTGTATATACTGTTTCATAATCTGCATTTTTCATTTAATAAGATATACTGAATACTTTTTAACATTCTTCTATGACCTTCAGGATAGATGTCATGTACTGCATATAGTGTATTTTTTAAAACCAACTGCCTACTATCAGACATTTAGAATGCATAAATTTTTCAATATTATCAACAAAATTGTGATGAGAGTTTCATACATCCTTATACGCCTCATGATTATCTCCTTAAGAGGACACATGCTTACAAATAGAATTCCTACCCTAATATAATCTAAACAGAATAATAAACAATTAAGCTTAATACAGAGCATTATACCAGATAAAATCCCAACAGAGCAAAAGCAACTCTGTACATTTTGCTACTAACAATACAAATTTGTAAGGCCTTATTTATTTTAATGTTTACTAATTTATTTATTTTGAAAGAATGAGTGACAGCATGCGTAAACAGGGCAGAAGCAAAGAAAGAGTGAGAGAGAATCCCAAGCAGGCTCCATGCTCAGCAGAGAGCCCATAACAGGACTTGATCTCACAACCACTGAGATCATGACCTGAGCCGAAATCAAAAGTTGGATGCAAAATCTACTGAGCCACTCAGGGTTCCTGGTAGGGCCTTATTTAGATCAACTCTTAACCTATGTGCTTCCAGACAAGTTATCAAATTCACAAGTAAAAAACCACCATATTTTAAGGCAAAAAGTCAAGGTTTCCCCAAAGTTTACATAGTAAGTTAGGCTAAGACCTATTTAAATTATCGGCAACCATCAGATTTTAAAATATAAAGAATTATTGGGGTGTCTGGGTGGCTCTATTGGCTGAATGTCCAACTTGAGCTCAGGTCACAATCTCACCAACTGAGAGTTTGAGCCCCACATCGGGCTCACTGCTATCAGCCTGTGAGTGCAGAGCCCACTTCTAATCGTCCATCCCACTCTCTCTGCCCCAACCCACTTGCGCTCTCCCAAAAATAAGTATTTTTAAAAATTTTTTTTTATGTTTTATTTAGTTTTCAGAGAGAGAGAGAGCGAGTGAACGTGAACAGGAGAGGGTCAGAGAAAAAGGAAGATACAGAATTCAAAGACAGGCTCCAGGCTCTGAGCTAGCTGTCAGAACAGAGCCTGACGTGGGGCTCGAATCCATGAACCGCAAGATCATGACTTGAGCTGAAGTCGGACGCTTAACCAACTGAGCCACCCAGGCGCCCCAGTTTTAAGAATTAAATATAAAGAATTATTAATACCAAGAATTACTAAGACTATCAAAAGTTGTTTCTGTCTGAGGACCTGAGGAACTGACAATTTATGCTACCTAGGCAAATCTATGAACTCTGCTAGAGGAAAACTGCAAGAACAAACTGGACAAATTCTGTGCAAGAAAATGTCTATTCTAACAGATAAAGGGAAAAGCATGGGGGGGGGGAGGCGCCTGGGTGGCTCAGTCAGTTAAGCATCTGACTTCAGCTCAGGTCATGATCTCACGGTTTGTGGGTTCGAGCCCCACATCGGGCTCTGTGCTGATGGCTCAGAGCCTGTTTCAGATTCTGTGTCTCCCTTTCTCTCTGCCCCTTCCCCACTCATGCTCTGTCTCTCTCTGTCTCTCAAAACTGAATAAATGTTAAAAAAAAATTTTTTTTTTTTAAAGTAAAAACGTGGGTTCAGGAATGCATATTCAATACTAAGCATGGTTTCTATAACTCCCTAAATATTAATACTCTGGAAAACAGATTTCTTCAGATCATTTTTATACGGTTCATTTCTGTTTAAAAACGCAAACAGCTTTTGAGTTACAATATGACCTAAAGATCACTTAAAGTTGCTATTGTTACAGAAGCACAAAAGCAGAAGGCAAAATACACAAAGTCAAGAGGCTTTATGTACCTTGTTTCAGGAAGTCAGATGTCAATTCATGAATACTGGGATGGACTGAAATAACCATAAGAAATGCAAGTAGATGACCATCAATAAGCAATTTGGAAAAACTATTTAGGAACCCAAATGCATAGGAAAGGTTTAGATTTGACCACCTCCCCACCTCCACCACCAAGAAAAAGGAAATACAATGACAGAAACAAGGGATAAAGGAAAAAGGGCTCAGATTTCAGCTGTACAGATTCCCCGTCCAACTGAAGGTAGTGAACACTAAGCAGGAAACATCATGGAATCAATTCTAATTAGTCTAAAAAATCAAATTAACTTGTATTTCAAGGATAATGGCAAATGCAAAACAAAAGGTATCCATACCTCCTCTAGTTTATTATCACTTGATTTATGAGTAGAACTATCTAAGGATGACACTCTCTTTGATTTTTTTTCATATTCATCAATATCTCCATTTGACAGCTCTTTTCTTCTTGACTTATGAGATTTAGAAAATTCATCTGAAAGTCTATTATTACATCCTTCTTCAGTGTCTCCATTTAGCTTCTCTTTCATTTTAGCTTTTTTGGGCTTGGGAGCATCCAAGTTATCTGCCACACCATTTTCTCTTGTTTCTGATTTCTCGTCTGAATCATAATGATGCCTTGATTTCCTTCTATCACTCTGTGGAAAAACAAAAAAGCAGTGACAAGAGGGTCACAAGCTCTCCTCTTAAGACTAGAGAAGTTGGAGCGTGACTCCCCAACCAACAAAGCTCAATCTATCGTCACCTTGAAAAGTTACCTGGTAGAAATGCCGAACCTAAGCCTCACCTATTGCTTTCTTTTTCGTTCTATTTCTTGCATTCTCAAGACCTGGTCTCAACCCCTCCCCCCTTTAATCCCATTACATGATTTAAGGGAAATCACAATAGCTCCTTTCAGAAAAATATGAGAACCCAAGATTTATAAATTAAAAAACATATTCAAATCCAAAAACAAAAACTTCTAAAATCTCCATGGGAGAAAAAAAAAGTTAATATTATTGAGTACCTACCCAGCACTGTGTAATGTTTTCGGGTTATCTTGTTTAAATCTTCATAACAACCCTATAAGGGAAGTACAGGTCCATAATCCCTTATCTGAAATTCCGATATCCATAAAGCTCTGAAAACTGAAAGTTTTTGGTAACTTATTTGGAGACAAAACCTTACCTAACCTGAACTCATTTGGTGGAAAAATTTGACTCAAACTGATGTGAGGATATTTATAACCTTTACTTATTCCACTTAGTATACATATTCATATTTAATATTAAGGTGTTTGATCATAGATTGGGGGTCCCAAGCCCTACTGAGGTGTTACCCTTTTAAAAATCCCCAAAGTTTTGAATTCCAAAACACATCTAGCCCTAAGAATTTTGGATAAGGGATAGTGAACCTGTATTACTTTTCCCATTGTATAGATGAGGAAACAGAAGCTCTTAGAGGTAAATAATTTGCCAAAGACTCACATGCAGGATTTCCTTCAAGTGGAAGTTCTAGAAATCAAGCTCTGTCTGATTTGAAAGCCCATGCTCTTTTCACATCATGCTGCCTCTCTGAACTTTGATAATTAATAGGTTAATGAATAAACAACTAACAAAACCTCAAAAATTCATGTAAAGCTCCGACTGTTATACTCCCATGGAAAGACAAGTACATTAGTAATCCTGGGAACTTTTAGAAAGTTTTTTTCTTAGTTAATTAATAGAACTTAAAAAAACAAACAAACTACTCTGCAACTTTACTTTTAAAATACCAAACTGGTGACCAGTGTTTTAGTATTTGCAAACAGCAAAACGGCAATTTAGCTCTTCAGAATCACCTGGTCAAATGTTCAAAATAAATTAGATAGTAATTATTAGTGATAGCAAACACTGCCACCACCAAAATTTTGACCATGATTTACATAAATTTTACAGAGTACTTTCACATACACTTTTCTCATCCATAAAATGGAGGAAATGCTGTGAAAACAGAACAGCATATGTGAAAATGCTTTGTAAACAGTAGAGCTTTATGTTAACATAAACTATACAATTACATGTTATAGCATTTGGTCTTTCATTAACTGAACTAACTCACATCTCCCCAAACCAGTAAGTTCCAAAGAAAAACAAGATTATTTACAGAGCCAGCCTTGGGCTCAGAACTCCTTTTGGGCCATGTACTTCAGGGAAATGAAGCAAGGTAGTGTGAGACCTCTAAATTCAAGCCCAGAGATATCCCAAGGCGATGAAATAGTGTTTCACCTCAGATCCATAGTGCTTGATGCTCTTCACTTCCTTGGCTTCCCTGACACTCTATATTCCTTCCTTGTCCTCTCACCTCTACCCTCTTTAGTGATTCCTCTCCCTCCTCCTGTAGATGCTCCTTAAGTCTATGTTCTCTGTGTACGCTTTCATACCGTTTTCATGGCTTCAACACTTCCATGATTCCTTCCTCCCCTGCACTCCAGCTTTGAGAACGTACGGCCCAGCTTCATAGCTCTACATATCCAAATCCAAAGTTATCTTCAACTCAATGCCAGATCACTACCCAAATGCTCTGTTTCTGTTAGTTGGTACTCTGATCTGTTTCCAAATCTTTAATTATATCCCTCATAGTTAAAGGAAAATCAACAAGTATTTCTGGAGAATGTACAATGTGAAAGCCATCAATTTACAAAAACGAGCTAATATGTAAGGATGGACAAACATGTGGCCATTTCTCTCAAGAATCTTTGGAAACATTTCAGAAAAACACACACAAGAAAAGTGACCTAACTTTACAAAGCGGCAAAGAATAGACACCAATCGAATGATAAAAATAGCACTGGAACAAGACTTCAAAGGGGAATGAGGTTACTGGATGTGTACACTGGAGTTTTTAGAATACACATATAAACTAAACCTTGACACACAAGATTTGAATGCAAAAGGAGAGAGAGGTATTTCAGGAGAAGCCAAAATTAAAATAACTGCTTGGTGATTCCACTTACATGAGGGATCTAGAGAAGTCAAATTCACAGAGACAGAAAGCAAAATGGTGACTGCTAGGGACTGAGGGGAGGGAGCAATGGGGAGTCGGTGTTTAAGGAGAAGAGTTTCAGTTTAGAGGATGAAAAAGTTCTGGAGATGAATGGTGGTGTCGGCTGCAGAACAATATGAATGTACTTAACGCTGCAAACGGTACACCTTAAGATAGTTAAAACGGCAAATTTTATGTCGTATCTATTTCACCACGATTAAAAAAATAACTGCTTGGTTGTAATGGCAAAGTTTACCTCGGTGATAAGGTAGGAAAGGTAGGTTCTGCTCTCTGGGGCTATACAGAGTATTTTCACTTTTTTGGTCAAATGTCAGCCTTCAAATATCGCTTCCTCGAAACCCACTTTAGCTCTGTTTTCTTTTCTCCAGGTCTCTCTCTTTTGAGGGTTAGGGTGAGAATTCTCTCCAACTCCTCTACAGCGTCCTTGAAGGCAGGGTCTTATTTAAATTCCGTGGTGCCCAGCAAAGAGTGTGGCACAATTTAGGCTCTTAAATATTGAGGTCTGAACAAAAATATTAACAGTAAAGCCTACTAGTAAAACAACCCACACGACCTCCATTACAGCCAAATCCTGGGAATGTTGGCCGTGACACTTTTCCTTAAGCCTCTAAAGACCGGTCTCGAGATTTGTAAACCTGAGATCGCTTTCCCCAAGATTCTCGCTCACGGGTCAGAGTGACAGAGAAGTAACACATATTAAAGGCAACCATTTTCTCAACCATCTTCTAAGGCGACCAACAAGAACCAAGTAACAGGCCTCGCTGCTTCAACAAGGAGAGGAAAGAAAGAACAGATTCCGCGGCGCTGGGAACTTGAGTCTGCCCATCTCGTAGGCGCCGACGGGAAGGGTTGAGGAAGCACCGGAGGCCGGGTCAAAGCCTAGTGCAGCCCTTCTCCAGGTTCGAGGTGTGGAAATGGGAACGGTCCCGGAACGACCTCAGGAGGGACGAGGGCTGCGCGAGGGGAGGCCGTGGGATGCTCCGGCCAGGTTGTGACAGGCCATCAGTTCAGAGACAGCTCCCCTCCCCGCCCAAGCCGGCGCAGCCCAAAAGGAGGCGCGGCCCATCCTCAGCGCACCTTTTGCCTCTCCTTCCTTTGGCTCTCGGTCTCCTCCAAGGGTGCCTCCAGCTCCATAATGTCCCCCCAGAGGAGTTTCCCAGGCATCATTCGCCGCCGCCGCCGCCTCCTTCTGGGCTCGGTGGCCACAACCACCTACGGGCAGCGGCAGCGTGAAAGGAAGCGGGGGCAGGGCGGCCGCCCGGCCAGGGCCTACGCCACTTCCGGGACACGCACCGCGCGGCGGGGAAAAATAATCCCGGATACTCTCGGTTTAAACTCATCCTTTGCGTTGCAACCTGCCAGCCAATGAGTGTGAGCGATCTCGACTGGCCCACCCTTGTTCTAATATGATTGGCTGCTAGGATAAAACCCGGGCCAATCTCCATAAAGGATGCGCAAGCTTATTAGCATAAAATGATTCGGGTGTTCTTTCCTCTCCTTCTCTCCCCTTCCCCCACTCCGAACATTCCGCTTCGGCAGTGCGGAGACACTTTGGGGCTTTCCAGGGTGCACTGCCGGGGCTGGTAAGGCCCTCGACTGCGGCGGAATGGGGCCCGTGCGCTGCGGGATGGCGCGTGGGCACCCCAAGCGGGGCCGGTGGGGAGCGCCACGCGCCTCCTCGCCATTCGCCGCCGGAAGCTGCAGGCCTCGGCCCGCCCATTTCGGGGTGAGGCGTTAACGTCTAACGGCTTCGCGCGTTACCGGCGGCCCGGCGCTGGTGGGAAGGGGCTTGGTGGGGTCTGGAGTCGGCTAGGTGGGCTTAAAGTGAGTGTGAGGGCTGGACTGTTGTCCCTCAGTTCTTAAGTTTTAGTGAGGAAATTGGCCCTTGGTTCATTTTAGGTCCTTTCCACACTCCCCAGTGACAGAAGGGAAACAACCCCTACGAAGGGATTTACAGTGGCCCAGTCAGGATTAGAGAACTCTTCTGAATCCGAGATCAGTGCTCTCTCGCTACACCAGCTAAAGACTTTGTTTCGCACAGCGTTTGGGGGAAGATGCTCCCATGAAATACAGAATAGTAACTGGGAGAACTCCGGAAAAATGTAGAGAGAAAACAAGCCTAAATGTCTACGACAGATTAGTTGCAGTAAATAAAAGGACTTTTTTTTTTTTAATTTTTAATGTTTTTGGTTTGTTTGAGACAGCGTGAGCAGGGGAGGGTCAGAGAGAGAGGGAGACGGAATCTGAAACAGTCTCCAGGCTCTGAGCTGTCAGCACAGAGCCCGACGCTGGGTTAGATCCCACGAACCGTGAGACCATGACCTGAGCGGAGTCAAATGCTTAACCGACTGAGCCACCCAGGCGCCCCATAAAAGGACTTAATTTCATGGTTGATTAACTGCCCCCAAATTACAATCTCCTACAAAACTGGAAACCTTTTGACAATACAGAAGGTTGATTCCTTAGCATACTCCTTTTCTTACATCACTAGTGCTGGCTGATTGGCGTTCTTTTCAAAGCCATTTCTTTATCTCTTCATGATCTCTTCAACTCCACTACTCTTGAGTGGAGAACAAGAACCCAAATTGAGATTGTAGGTGCAGGGACACTTGACAACCACTTGACAATTTCTAAGACACCAGCCTTGTACCTTGTGTCTTAGCAAAATTACAAATTGCTGTATATCGTGGAGTTTACCCACACTATAGGTCCTGAATAGCTGAAACCACCAATGATTCTACAAGCCTTCTGCACTATTATGGGTAGGCCTAAAGTCAAAGGGCTGTATATCTAAAAGTCACCTTATGGATTCAATACTGTGAACAAAGAGTGTCAGCAAAAGAGAGTGGGAAAATGCATCTCTCTGGTGTATGAGAATCGCTATCCATCTCTAAATCTAAATCCTTTTCTACCATTCCCTTACATCCACCCCAGTTCTCCCATCGTATGGTCTTTGTAGCCCTACAACAGAGTAGGACGTGCATAGGAATAGGAACATGTAGTGGATGTAGCAAAGAACGTCACACATGTAAAATTGGGATGATAGGAACGATGTTAGTATGTTGTAGTTGAAGACCAAATATAAGTGAAGTAAAGTTTTTAGCTCCTCTAGATTGTTCTTTTGGCATTAATTTTTATATTGGAGGTCTTATAGCAGGTATGTAAATAAAAAGGACTAGACTCTTCAATTCTCCCTTAAAATATAAACATAAGAGGTCTACAGCCATACCACCCTGAACATGCCCAGACTCATTTGATCTCAGAAGATACAGAAATAAAGAGGACTATATACACTTGCCTCTCTGGTCATTCTCAAACCTACAAGGCTAGGTTTTTCTTTCTTTCTTTTTTTTTTTTTTGTTTTACTCCATACTTAAAAAATAGAAGGTTAGAAAGAAAAAGTCATTTTGCATCTGCATTTCAATTTTATGTGACAAAAGGAACTGAACTACCATGTTTAAATGTTATGACACGGAAATAGTTTAAGGAGCAGTTAAAAATTGATGAAGAGACACTGGTGGATAGAATGAGCATTGAGAGCACGAAGAAGTAAGGAGAAAATGAAAGAGGGAACAAGACAGATGTTTCCGCCATTGTTAGCCACATGACCTTGGCCAACTCAATTCTAAAATCTGGTATTTTTGTAAGTAATGTGGGGACAGCCATGCTGGCAGTGCAGGGAAACCGGGAGGATCAGCTGATAAAACAGTATTGCAGAGATGACAGACAGACAGACAGAGCTGCTTACATTTCTACCTTTAGCTCAAGGTTTTGACAGCTTTGAGGAAGACACAGCTTTGAACACATTCAGCACATGAATACTTATGTATCTGTAGCTCCTAATTCAAACGTGGAAATTTTTTAAGGTTTTGTTTTTAAGCACTCTCTACACCTAACTTGGGGCTTGAACTCACACCCCCAAGATTAAGAGTCCCATACTCCAGCAACTGAACCAGCCATGCACCCCTGAGGAAAAGCTTTTTATTTTTATTTTGTGTTTTGTTTTGTTTTTTTGTTTGTTTTTTTTGGAAAAGCTTTTTAACTTTAACTTTTGGAGAGAGGTCTTACTGGTTTTTTTAGTCAATTACTTTGTAAATGCTTTGAATCAAATGGTGGAAGAGTAGTGGTATCAGCCACCCAGAAGAGGGCATTATTCCCCCAAAAATGGAAGCTGCTACTACTAATGGAAGCTGCTTGCTTCCAAGGTTTAAAAGGAAAGATGTGTAGAGGCCAACAAATTAGTCATGAGTATTTGATACCCCCATTCTTGTTTCATGACTCTCGTGTCTCTCTTCCCCACTCCGTTTTGGCAGCAGTATTTCTTCCGCATCCCCCCAAAGCCTTTTCAGGTAGCTGTAGGAGGGATTCTCAAAATGTAGTGGTTCCCAATTTTCAACACTACTACTGTTCTCTCCACTGTATTTTCCTGATATATCCAACATTTTGAAACCTTCTATCTGCTAAACTACATTTAGTAATAGATTCATGATCATTCTCCTAATCTATAAATAAGATACAAGTGCAGCTTAGCAATGTCACACCAGCATGTGATGGTGTTGTATTACTGAGCTGGTGTAATTTCAGCCACTGCCAAAGAAACTTGATGTTTTAATTAGCAAGGAGTTAAGCAAAGGAAATATACAATTTCTATTAGAATCTTGAAACATTGAAAATACCTTGCAGAACCCAGCTACTCTCTGGGGATTCCTAGGGGTCTGAGATCCCAGATGAAAGAAGATGATCTTGTCTGAAATGGCTAAATTAAGCCCATGATTTGCATATTTTATTCCTATTATAGCATCAGGCATAATATTTCCAATTTGCCAAGGCATAATACCTCCAAAGGCAAATCCAAATTTGGATCTGGATGAAACTTCTTATAATCTTAATCTAGGGGCATCCGGGTAGCTCAGTGTCTCTCTTGATTTAACGGCTTAGGTCATTAGGTCTCACAGTTTGTGGGATTGAGCCCCATGTCGGGCTTTTCACTGACAGCAGCATGGAGCCTGATTGAGATTCTCTCTCTTTCTCTCTCCACCTCTCCCTCTCTCTCTCAAAATAAACATTTTTTTTAAAAAAAGAATAAAAAATACTTTATTACCAAAAAAAATCTGAGAGGAATTCAGGAGAACCTAGCAAAAACTGAAGACCTATATAGAAGGCCATGTATTCAGACAAGTTTTGTGAATATATAAATATATAAAAATATGCATATATATATTTATAACAATATCAGGTGCCTCATGCATTGGGCACTTTAAATAGATCTTACAACAGTTCTGTAAGGTCGATATCATTACAGATTAGAAAACTGAATCAGAGAAGTTTGGAAACTCTCCATCACACAGCTCCCAAGGATTGTAATTGGGATTCAAATTTGTCTGAATCCAGGGTGTCTGCATGGCTCAGTTGAGTGGGCATCGGACGTTGGCTCAGGTCATTATCTCATGGTTTCTGAGTTGGAGTCCCGCAATGGGTTCTATGCTCTGGGCTGATGGCTCAACCCTGAAGCCTGCTTCAGATTCTGTGTTCCTCTCCCTCTCTCCCCCTCCCCTATCACTCTCTATCTCTGTCTCTCAAACATTAAAAAAAAAAAAAAAGAAAGAAAGAAAAAGAAAAAGAAAAAAAGAAACAAGGCGCTTGGGTGGCTCAGTCGGTTAAGCATCTGACTTTGGGTCAGGTCATGATCTCACGGTCCATGAGTTTGAACCCCTCATCCAGCTCTGTACTAACAGCCCAGAGCCTAGAGCCTACTTCAAATTCTGTGTGTATCTCTCTCTCTCTGTTCCTCCCCTGTTCGTGCTCGCTCTCTCTCAAAAATAAATATTAAAAAATATTTTTAAAAAGTAAACATTAAACATTTAAAAAAATTGTCTGAATCCTAAACTCAGGCCATCATGCTACCTCAAAGGAACAGTTTTCTCATTAGAGAGTACAATGCAATGGGGAGGAGAAATCAAGAACTAATGTCAACATACACAATCCTGGGCGGAAAATGCAAATCATCTATTTTAGAGAATAATCTCCCAAACAACACATATGCCCATCCTTAGTATCTGTAGTCATATGTTGTGTTTTAGAAGAAACACAACCTTTAGAAGAAAAGTTTTATTGGTCTCACAATGGATTTCATCTAATACATTTAGAGAGTGTCGTAATACATCTTGTGGCAAAATTAGATGGATTTCATTCGTTCCTACATGTGACCAGAGCCACAAAAGACTTTGGATTCCTCATTCTATTAGGAAATTTGTTCAGGTCCAAAATCAAAGATAGAGTAAATTGTTCTTACTCCTTTTTCCAAAGAGTGACAAGAGTAGAACAGAAATGCAGAACTGGAAGAACTCTGGAATGTTGCAGGAGTTCAGTATTTTGCAGGATCCTTACTTAATCATTTTTCTCCCCTCGAGGTGTGTTTGACATATAACCCTCACTGAATCTTGTAAGAACAAAACCTTACAGCCAGAAGGAATCTTCAGGGCGCCTGGGTGGCTCAGTTGGTTAAGCATCTGATTTTGGCTCAGGTCATGATCTTGCAGTACTTGGGTTCGAGCCTATGACAAGCTCTTTATTGACAGCTCAGAGCCTGGAGCCTGCTTTGGATTCTGTGTATCTCTCTATGCCCCTCCGCTGCTCATGCTCTGTCTTTCTGTCTGTCTCTCACAAAAATGAACACTAAAAAAGATGAAAAAATTATCTAGTTCAGCTATCCTGTTAAGCTACGGACTGGAAATACCTCTGCAACACACCAATCAAAGGATCACCAAGACTCTGCTTGAATACCCTAAATAATGGGAAATGCATTCATTTATAAAATGTCTATTTCATCTATGGGTAGTTTTGACAAATGTTAAGTTATTTCTGTGAGCTGAAATCTTTAGTCTAACTTTCACTAATGATGATTCCAAGCTGTCATACCCTCTAAAACAATACCCCCACACATAAGGCTTTTCTATACAAATTACCCTTCTTGGTACTTTGCTCAGAGTTTAAAATGTCCTTGTGATCTTCTTGGAAATGCCATAGTAAGTTCTGAGCCACTACAAGCCAATAGTCAGGAGCGAGTGGGCCAACCGCTACAAAACACATGGGCATATCTGACCTCTCCTCCTCTGTGCTCCTCCAGAGCCTGGAAGCAGCTCTCTACAGCGCCAGGTTTCATCTTGCCTTCACTGTTATCAGGATGGCGAGAGTTGGAAAGAGGCACTCTCCAATTATTCAATCATGCTTGAGATCTAAGGCCTTGATAATCCTTAGCAACCTGTTAGAAAAAACATCCCCTCAACCGTAAGTCAGCATTAGTATCTATCCAATGTGCTGAAACCAGTCCTCACTGCTCATACTCTCCAAACCCGAGAGAACTGACCATTCCACCACTTGGTCTGAAAAGGCCAGCCAGAAAAACTTCTGGCGAAGCTATCTAAGTCTTAGTGGAAATAGACCAAATGTAAATGTAAATCATCCATCTTCCATCTTTTCTCTAAATCTCTAATTCAGAACCTTCTTGCACTCACACATTCTGCAACCATTCTGCTTCCTTTCCGTCTCCACCGTCAGAGAACATCCTGATTTCTCACTGCCATGCTATAGAGAGTGCCTTGAATGTGAGGAGGAATCAGAAAAACAGTAGACCCAGTTGCTGCCACATGTATTTTGGACATTGCCAGTCAGTACAATGGGGGCTATCTGTTCATGCTCAAGGTGGTTGCAGAGAAGATCTTGACAGCAATGACTGGATAGAAAAAATTCTTGTTGCAAAGTACCCAATACATCTATATAAACTCTTTCTGATAATGAAAAAAGACTTTAGTTGAAACAAAAATATCTATGCAACCCTAATACACTATTTTCTGGATTTTTGTGTTGAAATCAGGTAAAATCCACTTAACATAAGAGTGGATTAGTGTAGGTAGAGAAATTCACTACTGGGTATAGTAAATGAGCACCCTATGTAGTTGAGAAATTAATGAATGTCTGAAAATTTGAGTTAATTACATTTAATTGGAAAAGAACCAACTATTTTATGGTTTAATTGCAAAAAATCTATATTCTCAATAAGTTCATAGTAAAATAACCTTGTAAAAAAGCTTTAAAATGTCAAAAAAAAAAAAAGCGAGGGGGGGACCAGCAACTAGAACAAAATATATAATGAGATTAGCAGAATCTCATTATTATGCTTGGCTTTAGAGAATTCTTACTCAGTTGATTAAAATATACTATATTAATGCTGTACATTTTTAACAAAGAAAAACAAGAATTAAACATTTATGACTGGAGTTAGTTGTAGTAAGGAATCGGATGTGAGTGTTTGACCACTCTTTGTGCCTTCAAAGTTCTGCAGAAAATTCTGTCTTCTTTTTAGTCCATCCAAAGTGACTGAATTATTAGATGCCAGACTCTGTGTCCTAAGGATATTAAAAATGACAGAATTATTACCTTCCAAAGGGGCCTGGACTTCTAATCAAGGCATTATATCTTCATTTGTTACTTTGAAGCAAACATTTACTGACACTACTAACATTTACTAAACATTTACTAACACTAAGGTGCACTTAAAACCTTTAAAATCTAAAGTGCTCCTTATTTAAAATTTTTTTTTAATGTTTATTTATTTTTGAAAGAAAGAAAAAGATAGAGCATGAGCAGAGGAGGGACAGAGAGAGAGAGAGGGAGACACAGAATCTGAAGAAGACTCCAGGCTCTGAGCTGTCAGCACAGAGCCTGACATGGGGCTTGAACCCACCAACCATGGGATCATGACCAGAGCCGAAGTCAGACGCTTAACTGACTGAGCCACCCAGGTGCCCCTGAAACGCTCCTTATATTTTAAAGGCTTCACAATAGCACCTCAATTATTTGACACCTGCTTTCCAAGAAATTCATATTTTTTGAACATGTTCTCAGATCCAATATCAAGTTATATTCTAGTCAGAAACAATAAGTAAGCTCCTTGGTGGCTGCCTGGCTCAGTCAGAAGCATGTGTGCCTCTTGATTTTGGGGTTGCGAGTTCAAGCCCCACTTTGGGTGTAGAGATTACTTAAATGAATAAATAAGTTTAACAAAAAAGAAAAACAATAAGTTCCCTAAAAAACTCTTCTATACAAGTGAAGTAGCCCATATCTTCGTGTGTAATTTGCTTCTTTTTTGGGAAGTCATATGGAAGAGAAAAGCCAACCATAATATTTTTCATATTGACAATGTTCCTTTCCAAGGAGCTGTAGGCTAGGTTAGCCCTTTATCTAACACATCTGCCTTGCTTTAGTGAAGTCATACCACTGATTGGGAATTTTGCTTTTGACATTCCACTTTCCCGCCTTGCATCCTCTCCATCCCTTGCTCATTACAGTAAGATATGGTTTGGGGCTCCTGGGTGGCTCAGTTGGTCAAGCTCAGGGCTCTTGGTTTCGGCTCAGGTCATGATCTCATGGTTCTCAAGATTGAGCCCCACATCAGGCTCTGTGCTGACAGTGCAGACCCTCCTTGGGATTCTTTTTCTCCTCTCTCCCTCTGTCTCTGCCCTTGCCTTCTCTCGCTGCCTCTCAGAATAAATACATAAACTTTAAAAAATTAAAACTAAAATCACCATACTTTAGAAAAAAAAAGATATGCCTCAAAAATATATCCTACAATAAGTGTTCCCCCAAACCGCTCGTTACTCTTAATTCCGCATCTCTTTGGCAATTGGAAAGGGTTTCCACTTTGTTCTTCTTTTTTTTTTTTTAATTTTTTTTTTAATGTTTTTATTTATTTCCAGGAGAGAGAGAGAGAGAGAGACAGCATGAGCAGGGGAGGGTCAGAGAGAGGGAGTCACAGACTCTGAAACAGGCTCCAGGCTCTGAGCTGGCAGTCAGCACAGAGCCCACGCGGGGCTCGAACCCACGAACCGCAAGATCATGACCTGCGAAAGTCGGACGCTTAACCGACTAAGCCACCCAGGCGCCCTTTTTTTTTTTTTTTTTTTTTAATAAATTCTACCCCCAACATGAGTTTTACCTAAGCCAGTCGGGTGCCCTCCGCTTTGTTCTTGAGTTCAATTTGTCTACTTATTTTTGGTTGGCCTATTCAACTAAAGTGCAAATTTCCTATGGGTAGAAGCGACATTTTATTGGTCTTCTCTGTCACTCTAATTCGTGTAACAATTATGGCACAATGTTGATGTCCAAATGCCATCTTCCCTTTTCTCGATTATACTTATAAGTCTTTTAAGAGAACCATATTATAGGCACTTTTTTAAGAAATTAAATTTCTCGGAGCACCTGGGTGGCTCAGTTGGTTGAGCATCCAACTTTGGCTCAGGTCATGATCTCATGGTTCATGGATTCGAGTCCCGCGTCAGACTCTGTGCTGACAGCTAGCTTAGAGCCTAGAGCCTGTTTCAGATTCTGTGTCTCCCTCTCTCTCTGGCCCTCCCCTGCTCATGCTGTCTCTCTCTCTCTCTCAGAAATAAATTTTTAAAAAAACATTAAAATTTCTATTAAAAAGAAAAAAAAGAAAATAAATTTCTCAAGATTTCACAAAAATTCTCATATCCTTGACAAATTTAAATTATTGCATGTCCTTGACATGCAAGTCAAGGAGCAATTCCCCTTATCTGTTTTGAGTTTGATTTTGTTTTTGTTTCTGCATTTATTTTTTTTAGCAGCAGGCAAAAGTTTATTAGAATATAAGATTAGAAAGGAAGAATAGTAGAAAAGCTCTCTCTACAGAGAGGAGACGTTTGAAAGTAAATACCCAAGGACTATAGGCAAGGGTCCTTGTTTTATAATAAGGTTCTGGTCAGCCCTGTCTCTGCTTTTGCCCAAGAAAAAGGGAACCCATAGCTTGTTGGCTCACACTACCATTGTTTACTTTGGGGACAATATGTGTTGTACTTTAAAGACTGTATATGAAGGGCACCTGGGTGGCTCAGTTGGTTAAGCCTCCAACTCTTGGTTTTGGCTTAGGTTGTGATCTCACAGTTCATGGGTTCAAGTCCTGCATCAGGCTTATGCTGGCAGTGCATAATCTGTTTGGGATTCTCTGTCTCTTCCTCTCTTTCGGTCCCTCCCTTGCTTGCGCTTGCGCGCGCTCTCAAAAAAAAAAAAGACTTAATATGAATTAAACAAGTCTTTCAAGCGGAAAAGATCTGTTTCTCAATAAGAGGTAAAGATATATTTTTTTTAAATGCAGACCTCCAGGAATTTAGCCTAAGGTAGAGTCAGAAATGTCTATAAACATCTATATGTAAAAACAATCCAATGAAGATTTATTACAGCAAAAAAAAAAAAATTGGGAATCTAAATATCAAAGGAAGGAAGATAATAGTTATGTAAATACTACAGTCCACATAACAGAATACTAAGCAGCCATTAAGGGGTGCCTGGGTGGCTCGGTTGGGCATTTCCGGCTCAGGTCATGATCTCATAATTCCTGAGTTTGAGCCCCGCGTCGGGCTCTGTGCTAACAGCTCAGACTTAGAGCCTGTTTCTAATTCTGTGTCTCCCTCTCTGTCTCTGTCCCTCTCCTGCTCGTGTTCTGTCTCTCTCGTGAAAATGAATAAATATTTTTAAAATTTAAAAAAAAAAAGAATGAGTTGGGGGCACCTGGGTGGCTTAGTCGGTTAAGCAGCCGACTTCATTCAGGTCATGATCTCATGGTTCATGAGTTCGAGCCCTGCGATGGACTCTGTGCTGACAGCTCAGAGCCTGGAGGCTGCTTTAGATTCTGTGCGGACTCTCTCTCTCTGTCCCTCCCCTGCTTGTGCTCCGTCTCTGTCTCTGTCTCTCTCAAAAATAAATAAACGTTAAAAAAAAAAAAAAAAAGAATGAGTTGGATCTGTGTATATTGCTTGCAGGATATCCATGATATGTTAGGTGAAAAAGAAAACCACAGCTTTGTATGATCTGTTGTTAAAAAATAATTATATTTTTAAATGCGCAGGAAAAAGCCCAAAAGAATATAAACCACACTGTCAACAATGTTTAGGTCACCTCAACGGAAAGGCAATGGAAAAGACTGGGGAGTGCACACTGTCAGTTTCACCTTTTACGTTCCTGTATTAGTTTTTCAAAAGGAAGTACATAATATTGTATGCAAAAAACTAGTAAAGATATATGCCAAATTTTAAGATGAACTTTTTGAAAACTATCTTAATAACCTAAGGGGAATGTTTACACTGTATCTTGAAAACACTATACAAAATAGTAAGTACAAAAAAGATAAAATATTTAGACAAAATATATAGATCAATATGTTCAGACTGAAGTGTTATAAATATACCAAATATAAAAGGATTTTTTAAACATCTAAACGGTAGGGTGATTACAGGTGTTTTTTAAAGTGCTTTTCAGTACTTCTCAAATGTTCTACTATAACCATATTACTTTCATAATCTGAACAATGTTTAATTTTAACAGATTAACATGGAAAATATTGGTGGAAAGTAGCTTCATCTCTTTCTGAACCAGCATAGAACCAGAAATATAAGCGAAAACTCCCAGCCCTCAGTTCAAGAAGTGCTTCATTTATAGCCGTTCCTTCCTATATTTAGAAATAATTCAAGATTTAGTAGTAGTGGAACAAATTCTGGTTCACATTCAAAATGAACTCTATCCTATTATGTAAGAGATTTCATTTTGAGCTTTATACAATTTATTCAGTGAGAGCTGGCAGAATTCTATCACTATTAAAAGCGTATTCAGGCGAGTCCCCTACTAGGTAATTCAGTACACCCTTGTTTGTAATAATTCCTGAGGAATGGCAGCTAATCAAACACTTTTACATACACTTACCGTGGAGAATCTATTCCACTATCTCCCGCTACGCTATGATTTTCTGTTCCTTCCAGATGATTGTGTTCATGTTGGATATCCCGAGCCAACGCTGGCATATGTGAAGGGCTGACAAGTTCTAACTTGTGCGTGAGCTGTTTTCTCACTTCCTGATTCTGAGCACCCTGACTCCAGCTCGCTGGTTTCTTTTCTGTGTCACCAACCGAGTCGTGCAGGGTTTCAGTCTCAGAATTGGCTTTCCTCGTACTATAGTAATCAAATATACTTCCATCTGTGTTCACTGAGGCTTGCACACATGTAGCAACACTGGGTCCCTCTTCATAGGTAAAACTGGGCCGAATCCCTGAATGGAGGCCACAGCTTTCAGCAGAGAGATTAGGGGTCTGGCTTTCACCTGGGTTAGTGACCAACCCAGTGGGTTTGTAACACTCATTTCCTTTAAGCACCTGAGGCTCAGACTTGTGTATTTTGGGGTTGTACTCAGTCAGAGATCTTTCAGGCCCCTTTGGTTTTCCTAAATCATTCCACTTGCTTCCCCCTGTAAAGGAATACTGAATGTGGCCAGGCAGCATTTGACGTGAGTCATCATGCTCAGAAAAGTCCTCCTCATCTAGATATAATGAACTACAGGCTCCATCATCATCTTCCACTTCGTTCTGATACAAGGCCTGGTTATCATCAGAAAGCCCTTCGTCTTCTGGACATATAGTCTTTGCTTCCTGGACAAATGCCTTTCTTACGAGTGTTTGTTCTGAGCCTCCATCTTGTCTCTCAGGTTGCCTCAAATAGTTCACGCTAACTGGGTAATCCAAAAGACCAAGATTTTGGAACTGGTGTATTGTTTTATCAACTAGTCTACAAGCAGAGGAAACATGGCCTAGGGAGCAAGAACCTTGTGATGGCAGCACATACTGTGTTTCTTCTGCATCCCCTAGTGCGTCAACGTGAGAATAACTTTTCCTCAAGACTTCAGGGATTACCTCATTTTTTCCACCATGCACATCATGTCTCCTCAGGCTTTCCCTAAAGGAACAACATTTACTACCATTTTGCAAAACACTACGTTGAGAGTGATTTGCGAGGGGATCCCTGAAGTCATCACCGACAGGCTTGACGGTAGACTGAGGCACAGAAATGGATTCTGCTGTCAGTTTATCTTTATATTGTTGAGCATGTGGCTGCTTTCCTTTACTCTCAAAGATTCTTGAGGAATCCAAAGACCTTGGCCTTTGGAAAGGCTTTCCCTTTGGTCCAGTATCACTGGGTTTCAGGTCCCTGATCAGTTGGATGTTGTGCCCTTTGGCTGCTGGGTGTTCTCGGTGAGGAAAACCCTGGAAAGGATTACTAATTCGCCTTTTGTAAAACAAATGGGAACCTAGCACTGATGGATTCTCATCAAGTGGTTTCTGAACTACTGCTTCATTTGGGCTTTGAATTCTGAAGGCGGGCTGTGCAGCAGGGAGGCTGGCGTGTTTCTCTGGTCTAACGCTTCCTGGCGGAGGCTCACTTCCCTGACTCCTGGCTTTGTGTCTATCCCTATGAGAATGGCCCAGCCTTCGAGGCCTTACAGACCGGCCCCGCCTTTTCTTAACTCCCTCCTTTGAAGGACATTTATGCCTGACCGTGGGCATATCAGTGGAAGTGCCCTGGCTATTGTATTTTTTCTCTTCTTCATATTTTTGCATTAGGACGGTATGTTTGATCAAATTGTCAACAGTCAGAACGGGATTAATTCGTTTGATGATCTCATGTTCAATGTCTCGAGGGATATTGTCCAAGTTATCTTCATCTCGAACAGGCCATTCTTCTGGTGGAAACTGGGCAGAGAAACTACTGTGCTCTATTCTGGCCTTCTCCTTTCTGGATATACTACGCCAAAATAGGCTAAAGCCAAACTTTCTGCCTTTTTCTTTGTCTTTTGTGTATGGTAAAGGTTTGGTGCTTTCAGCGATGTGATTCTCCTCAGACATGGAAATTGCTTGATTCTGTTCCAAAGATTTGGGTTCCTGCAGACTTTTCTGGCTTTTTCTAGACACTTCTGCAGCAGCTGGTGCTTCCTGTACATCCTGAGTGCACAGATCAGGGAAACACCGGCAAGACTGACAGTGGGAAATAGGGGCAGCATTTTCTTTGGCCAACTCTACACAGCTCTCCACGCTCACCAGATAAGTAATGCAAGTTGGCATCTGGCCGCTTTCATCTGACAGGTCTCTCTTATTTTCATGGGAGGTTATATTCGTAATGAAGTAAGTCTGAGGAGTGACTATGAAGTATCCCTCTCCAGTATGATAAATTTTCCTTTCTTTAATCAGAGTTCCCAGAGTGGTATAGAGAATATCTTGAGATGGAACTGTGATGCCTAAAACAAACAGCATTTTATTACACTGATAGATTTTGGACGAAAAACACTTCGATGAGTGAAGTCAGTAACTCAGAAATGACCATACATTTGCTTGATGAACCCAGAGTTAACTGTAACACAATTAATATATGTAATTTAAAACACCAAAGAGGCACTAATAATAGTCATAACTTAATTGAAAAATAGGAATATATTTTGGGCCACACAAAGACACAGGGATAAGTTAATGATTGAGTAAAGAAAAAAAATCTGAGTCCACTCAAATACAAACAGTAAGTTATATAACCCCATCATATATTTAGTTTATTTTGCTTAATGTTTCTATTTTTGAGAGAGCACAAGTGGGGGAGGGGCAAAGAGAGAGGGGGACAGAAGATCCAAAGCAGGGCCAGCTCTGCGCAGACAGCAGAGAGCCCCACGTGAGGCTCAAACTCATGATCTGTGAGATCGTGATCTGAGCCAAAGTCCAGCCCTCAACTGACTGAGCCACCCAGGTGCCCACTCGTCACAAATTTAAAGGTTTAAGAAAGCACTTTTGAAGAGTTTTGAAAATAGTCTCATAGCTTAAATCTTAATAAGAATCTAAAAAAGAAAACCAGCTTGTACCAGGGGGAGGGCAAACTACCTAACATCTATATTATGATAGTTTTTAAACTAGGAAGATAAATCCTTTTAAAAGAAACTCCTAGGGGGCGCCTGGGTGGCTCAGTCAGTTAAGCGTCTGACTTTGGCTCCGGTCATGATCTCACGGTTCATAGGTTCAAGTCCCACATTGAGCTCTGTGCCGACAGTTAGGAGCCTGGAACCTGCTTAGGATTGTGTGTGTGTGTGTGTGTGTGTGTGTGTGTGTGTGTGTGTGTGTGTGCGCGTGTGTCTGTGCTCCTCCCCCACTCATACTCTGTCTCTCAAATATAAATACAATTAAAAATTAAATTTAAAAAATTCCTCGGGCGCCTGGGTGGTTCAGTTGGTTAAACATCTGACTCTTGGTTTCAGCTCAGATCATTATCTCATGGTTCATGGGTTCTAGTCCTGCCTTAGGCTCATGCTGGCAGTGCGGATCCTGCTTATGATTCTCTCTCTCCCTCTCTTTCTGCCCCCCCCGCCTCCTACTGTTTCTGCCTCTCTCAAAATAAATAAACTAAAAAAAAAATCCCTTTTCCAAATAGCAGCATTCAAAATTGTGTTTATATTGTGAATACATCTTTGAATAACACTGGAAGAAAATACGTCAATATATTAACATTGATTTCCTTGGGTGGTGGTACCGTAAGTGTTTACTTTCCTAGATACTCTTGATTTTCTACAATGAACATATTTCACAATGGGAAAATTTTTTAAATGTTCTTCTACAGGGGTGCCTGGCTGCACATTGGGTGCAGATTACTTAAAAATAATCTTTAAAATTATTTTTTTAATAATTAAAAAGTAATTAATTAAAAAATACTCTTCTACATTCATGTACTGGGACATCATAGCAACTGTGAAAGAATGAGATAGATCAATATATAGTAATACAGAAAGATTTCTAAAATATATTTTAACCTAAGCAAGGGGCAGAGAGAATGTAAAGAATGATCCAATCTGGGGTGCCTGAGTGACTCAGTTGGTTAGGCATCGGACTTTGGCTCAAGTCATAATCTCATGGCTTGTATGTTCAAGCCCTGCATCGGGCTCTGTGCTGACAGCTCAGAGCCGGGATCCTGCTTCCAATTCTGTGTCTGCGTCTCTCTTTGCCCCTCCCCGGCTCATGCTCTGTCTCTGTCTCTTAAAAATAAACAAACGTTAAAAATAAAAAGATTCAATTTATGTTATAAAAAAAGAACACATAATGCTCAAATACAATTTATGAAAATATACACAGGAAAAGATAATAGAAGCTGTCACCTTTGGGAGGTGGCAATGGAAGGATGTGATGGCGGCTGGGGGTGGTGGTGGAGATGAACTTTCCCTTGCTTTGCTTTGCACTTCTTTCTACAATCTGATTTGTCATAAACATTATTTTTGAAAAAGTTCCTTTGGAAAGTAAAAGATATACCCTTATTAAATTTGTTGATGCAGGCTTTTTCCTAACAGGATTCTAATACAAGTTTCTACAATAGAAAAAAAAAAAAGTAGATATCGCCCAGTTTATTTACACGTTTAAGATGATTTATAAATCAGGGTGCCTGGGGTGGCTCAGTTGGTTGAGTGTCTGACTTCAGCTCAGGTCTTGATCTTACGGTTCATGAGTTTGAGCCCCACGTTGGGCTTTGCACTGACAGCACAGAGCCTGCTTGCAATTCTCTGTCTCCTTCTCTCTCTGCCCCTCCCCAGCTTGTACTCTTTCTCAAAAACAAAAATAAATAAATAAATATACATTAAAAAAAATTTTTTAAAGTTGTTGAAATCCCTCTTTAAAAATGACATGTAAATAGAAAGTAAACACATGCAGTGAACTAATAGAGAAAACTTGGTGCCCTACCTGGGTAATGTTTCACCAAATGCTCCAGCAGTGATTCCTGTGTCACCACAATCTGAGCAGCATTCATATCAGATATAGCACAGCAAAGAACTTCAGCCAAAGGTATAAACTGAGATTGAACTATTGGATTCATTTGCACTGGAAGGACATCACCTAAATTGGAGATTAAAAAAAAAAAAGGTGATAAATCTGTAGAAAAAAATATTTGGAATTAGTGAATCAAGAATAAAAACTGCACAGCACATGGAATTGGAATTTTTTCATCAGTTTTTCCTCAGACTCTGTTGACATGACTTGTACAATGATGGAAAGCATAGAAGAAAAAGGTTTACATTAGGGTCCCTACTTTTTAAGAAGTGTGTAGACTTTGTCACTACCTGACATGCAAGAGATACTAAGTCCCCAGATGAAAGGCACAAAGTGCTATCAGAGTACATTGGAGTACATTGGGCAATGCTTATATGGTAATTCTCATCTTTCAAAACATTTTTCTTTCCATATTAGCTAACTGCGGCAGGCAGGTAGGGATGGGATTCTTTTTTATTTAAAATACAGAAAACCTTCAGGCACCTGGGTGGCTCAGTTGGTTGAGCATTCGACTGTGGCTCAAGTCATGATCTTGAGGTTTGTGGGTTCATGCCCCGCGTCGGGCTCTGTGCTGACCGCTTAGAGTCTGAAGCCTGCTTCGGATTCTGTGTCTCCCTCTCTCTGTGCCCCTCCCCTACTCTCTCTTTCTCTCTCCCTCTCTCAAAAGTAAATTTTTAAAAAAATTTTAAACAAAAATTTTAAAACATACAGAAAAACTTCTGAAAGCTCAAGAAATTGTCCCAAGGTCAGACAGCAAGTAAAGTGACAGAAATAGGTCTTTTGACTCCTAATCTGGTATTTTCATCATTCCACATTTTCCTGATTGGAATGATTAGGAAGATTTGAAAAGGGAAAGTGCAGAAATGTTTTCCAAAAGCACAAAGACATGGGGCAAAACCATGGAAGGAGGAAAACACAAGGTATATAAAAGTGTGAATAGAATTATCGTGGTTGGATAGCACTTAAGGGGTATATCAGACCCAAAGGGAAGATCGACTGGAAATATAAGCTAGACCACATTGTCCTTCCTCCTTCCCAACGTATTAAATAAGTGTCCTTAACTTGCTATTACTCACGTTACAGTTAAAAAAATTTTTTTAATGTTTTATTTATTCTGCGAGAGAGAGACAGCATGCGCAGGGGAGGGTCAGAGATAGAGGGAGACACAGAATCTGAAGCAGGCTCCAGGCTCTGAGCTAGTTGTCAGCACAGAGCCCGATGTGGGGCTCGAACCCACGAACCGTGAGATCATGACCTGAGCCGAAGTCCGACGCTCAACCGACTGAGCCACCCAGGTGCCCCAACACGTTTCAGTTTTAGATTCTGCTGAACATCCAAGGGAATCCCTCAATTACTTGGACATGAAAGACTAGGACTCAGGAAAGAGATTTGGGAATCAACTAATACAGATGAGATCTGAAACTACAGAGTGAATAAATTCTTCAGTAGGAGAGTAAGGAAGAGAGCCAAGGAACACTGAACCACGGGATTATGTACAGTTAAGAGATGCGGTGCCTGGGTGCCTCAGTTGGTTAAGCATCCGACTTCGGCTCAGGTCATGATCTCACAGCTCGTGGATTTGAGCCCTGCATCAGGCTCTCTACTGAGAGCTCAGAGCCTGCTTCATCTTCTGTGTCTCCCTCTCTCTCTGCCCCTCCCCCGCTTGCTCTTTGTCTCTCAAAATAAAAGATACAAATTTTTTAAAAAAAAATTTACAGTTAAGAGGTAATAAGAGGAACCTGGGTGGTTCAGTCTGTTTAGCATCCCACTTTTGATTTCAGCTCAGGTCATGATCCCAGGGTCGAGGGATGGAACCCAACATAGGGCTCCACACTGAGCATGGAAACTGCTTAAGATTCTCTCTCTCTCCCCCCCTTAGGTCCTCTATCCTGCTCATGTGTGCTCTCTCTCTCTAACAAAATACCAGTAAATAAAGCCATTAATCCCATAAAAAAGAGAGAGATAATAGAAATAGGGACCCACAAAAGAAAGAAGGCTCCGTAATGGGGGTAGAAGTGAGAGAACCAAAAGTAGAGGAATAAAATGCTCCAAAATGGGGGCGCCACGGTGGCTTAGTTGGTTGAGCGTCCGACTTTCGCTCGGGTCATGATCTCACGGTTCGTGGGTTTGAGCCCCACGTCGGGCTCTGTGCTGACTGCCAGCTCAGAGCCTGGAGCCTATTTCAGAGTTTGTATCTCCCTCTCTCTCTGACCCTCCCCTGCTCACGCTGTCTCTCTCTCTCTCTCCTAGAAATAAATAAAACATTTAAAAAAATGCTCCAAAATGAAGAGTAAAGCAACAGTGTCAAAATGCTTGAACCAGGTCAAAAAGGTGAGGGAGGAGAAAAAACGACCATCAGATTTTGTGATTGGAAGGTAACCATTGGTGACTTTCCTCAGAATTGTTTTCGTAGAAAAGAATCTCCAAACTAAATGTCAGGATGAAGGGAAGGGAGTCGGTGAGAAAAAAAGTTAACGGATCCTCCTCCTAGAGCAGGGCTCCTTAACTTCAGCACTGTTGACATTTGTGGCATAATCTAGAGTGACCAATCATCCCAGGACACAGGGGTTTCCTGGGACATAGGATTTTCAGTGTCAAAACTGAAAAAGTCGAAGACAAACCAAGATGGTTGGTCACCCTAACCATATAATTCTGTGCTGTGTAGGGCTGTGTTGTGCATTGCAGCATGTCTAGTAGCATCCCTGGCCTCTACCCACTTGTAGACGCCAGCATCACCTCCCACAGCTGCAGCTCCAGACATTGCCAAATGTCCCCAGAAGCAGGGGAAGGCAAAACTGCCCCAATTACAAAGCATGATCTACACCATTTATCGGAAAAATCAGATTATGAAAGAGGAAGAATAGAACGCAAACCACCAAGAAGTAGGATCAAGCGAACATGAATGCATGTGTATGTTGTGATTTCCTGAAAAGAAGATCTCTGCACATTTGGGTGCAAAAAGGAAGGGCTTGGTGGAAACAGTGTACATGATTCTGGAGAGAGACCAGTTGGACAGCAAGATCCTAGGAGACGGGGGTAGGAAAATGCAGAATAGGCACAAGAACCGCCTTAGAAATAGGGAAGATATTCTCATCTGAGATCTGGAAATAGAGGGTGGTAGAAGACCAGAAATATATTGAAGGAGAGAAGGAAAAAAATTTAGCACAGTAAGGTCATCTGATCTCTGTAAAGCTAAGGCAAGGAAAGAAAGGTGAGGAATAGGAAAAAAAAACAAAAAACAAAAAACCCAGGAACGAGGAGATGAAGAGTGGAAAGGGGGTTTGAAGAACTATTCTTGGGGTATGCTAAATAAAAAAAAAAAAATGAACACAAAGATTGTGAAGGAGCCCTGGGTCTCCAGGTGATTGAAGTCTGGTTTCTGGCAAGTGAAGTGGCAACCCGGGATAGAAAAGGGTGAGAGCCAGAGAGGCCAGCGGTGTTTCTTGAATTTTAATGTGCATACGAGAATCCCCAGGGAGTTGTGCTAGTGTGCAGATTCTGATTCAGAAGGTCTGAAGCTGAGCCTCTGATTTTGCATTTCTAACAACTTTCCAGGTGAGGTTCACTTGGGAATGGTAGAGGGTTAGTGTGTTAATGATAGCAGTGTTAAAGTAGGTAACTGTTCAACAAATAAACATGGCCCTGGGGCTGCATGGGGAGTCAAGTGTAACCAAAATGAAGCCATAGAATTGAGAAAACTTGGTTATGCCCCGCAGTTGACTCCCCTAGTGATAGCAGAGAAGCCAGTACTTTGTACTGGTTATTGAGGGGGGGAGGAAGGTGGTGAGGACTGGAAAGGTATGAAGGGTTGTAGCGAGAGCTGTTGAGTGGAAGTAGTTCATTCATTCATTACTATCTGTATGAAGATAAAGGACTGTCGTAAGGAAACTGATTAACAGTTTGCTGTTGTACCTAACATTGATCTGTTTCCCTGTGTACTTAAGCTTCTCTATCTGGCAGGCTGGGGCATCTCTGAACTTGGAAGGTCACAACAGGGCAGAATTGCTGTATGCTTTGGCAACCTAGGTTAGGATCTCCTCTTGCGTACTCATGGCTATCCCTCTGGGTAACACAGGATACCTATAGCATTCTGAGAAGCTAGGATGAATGGCTAATCAACGTTTCTAAGGGCAATGATAAGAGATGATGTTCTGAAGCTTATGTCCAGTGGGATGTTAGCTGACTTAAACCTCAAAATCCTCCAGAAACTCTACCTCTAAGCTGAGGGTAATAAGCCTCTCTACCTTTCTTTCTTTCTTTCTTTCTTTCTTTCTTTCTTTCTTTTTTTTTTTATTTCTGAGAGAGAGAGAGAGAGAGCACAGGGGAGGGTCAGAGAGAGAGGAAGATACAGAATCTGAAACAGGCTCCAGGCTCTGAGCTGTCAGCACAGAGCCAGACATGGGCCTCGAACCCACAAACCATGAGATCATGACCTGAGCTGAAGTCAGATGCTTAACCAACTGAACCACCCAGGCGCCCAAGCCTCTCTACCTTTCTTCATTTTCTTTGATGTTCTTTTTTCCCTTGTTATCTGGGATTTACTTTCTTTCATTTCCATCCTCAACCTGAAAAATTATAGGATTAAAATACAATTTCAAATAGTTCATGCTTCTTTAACATAACTCTACATGCTTAATTTGAAATAAGTGACTTTAAACTTTTCTATATCTTTCTTCCTCATCTCCCAAAAACGGTCTTAAGTGACTTTTCTTTTGTATGTGATTTCATATTGATTACCTGGCCCCCACAATTCCACGTGGACTAGAAGTCCTTAACTCAAAAAGAGGGAGAAGAAAGGTCTGTCCTAGAAAGATTAGGGCTAGAGTACTGGCTAAGTATAGGGCAACACCTAAAAAGTTTTGCTCAAACCACACAATCCCCTTTCAAGCCTCACTTCATCCCTATCCTAAACCGGGTCACTTTGAACTTTGAGATGCGGGGAGGAAGAAGCACTGAAAGAAAGGAGATGAGTGGCTAGAGTGGCGAGAATAAGGGCTAGAGTGTCTGATGCCCTTATAGTGCCCTCTGCCGGTGGCTGTCCAGTTTTTGGCAAATGAAACGAGGAAGCTGTAGGGAGGGTGGGGGTCCAGTACTCTGATCTCCCCTATGCCTATGGGCTAGACCTGAATCAGCCCATTTTTTAGTCCAACCCTTAAATTTATTTCTTTTCACAGAAAGAATACTCAAAATGGATTTTTCGTGGGGCCGTGGGAGGGATGCATGGGATGTTCCTGTACATTTCTTTGCAATCCCCCGTATATCTAAAATTATTTCAAAATAAAAGTTAAAAATAGATTTTTTCAGAAAGCACTACTTTTAGGGGTACCTGGTTGGCTCAGTCAGTGGAGTGTATGACTTTTGATCTCAGGGTTGCGACTTTGAGCCCCACACTGGGTGTAGAGATTACGTAAAAATAAAATCAAATAGATAAATCAATAAATAGCAAACTTTGAGTAAACAAGCAGAAATATATGAGAAACAGAACTTTTCTTCTTACATTTAAAAAATCCCAAGCAACTTAAAAAAAAATTTTTTTTACGTTTATTTACTTTTGAGAGAGAGAGACAGAAAACAAGTGGGGGAGGGCCAGAGAGAGAAGGAGACACAGAATCTGAAGCAGGCTCCAGGGTCTGAGCTGTCAGCACAGAGCCCGACACAGGGCTGGAACTCACAAACTGTGAGTTCATGACCTGAGCTGAAGTCGGACACTTAACTGACTGAGCCACCCAGGCATTCCCCCAAGCAACTTTTTTTAAAGTATCCTGACACTGCTTGCCAAATTCAAAGACACTCTCAGAAATTGTACTCGTATTTTTTACCCCAGTGTGGGAATGAGTATTTTAAGAGTAAACAAATCTATCAGCCAGGAAGTCAAATTGCCTTTTTTCCTCCTTAAAATTAATATAGCAAAATGTCATTGCATTTTAGAGAACATGGTAAATTGCATTTAACCTCTGCTTTGGAGCTCCCTCTAAACAAAGCCTAGAGAAAGTTTCTCAGTACATTTCCTTCATAGTTCTTGCTAAGCTACATCTTCAGGTGCATAAATCATCAAGAGTTTTTGTGCAGGAAAGCAGAGTGAACCCTGACGTGGGAACATTTGTGACAGAGGCAGGAATCATTTTCATGCTACAGCCATCTTTTTTCTCTCAGTTAATAGCCGTTAACAGAGATTTCCACAAATACTAACTTTCTGCATAGAAGGTCCCCCTTACAGATGTGACCAGATTTCACAGTAGAAAAAGGCAATCCTTTGGCTTTATCCTCAATTACTATGGAGTCATTGAAGAGCACCCTTAAGCCAGGCCTGTCGTGCACCTTTGACCTTTGCCCTGTAGCAGGGATCAGAAGGCTAGGAGAGGCTGTGTGCCAGAGTAAACAGTCGCAACAATGTTCTCTCTGTTTACACAGGCTTGCACTCCTGGGTGCTGCAGAAATGGGAAAAGCATTTAGGCTGAAA
Source organism: Proteles cristata cristata (assembly GCA_017311185.1). Taxonomy (NCBI): domain Eukaryota; kingdom Metazoa; phylum Chordata; class Mammalia; order Carnivora; family Hyaenidae; genus Proteles; species Proteles cristata. The sequence continues at coordinate 369,973 of JAESUZ010000087.1, forward strand.
GACCGCTCTGACAAAATCACCAACAAAGTCAAACCGTATATATTGGTGCCTGCTACATTCAATACCATCTTTTCTGAAAGGACATTGTTGTTGCTACCTTGCTGTACTCCCAAAGGATTTAGCTGGTATTTATACAGTTTTCGAATTTCCAAATTGTGATGAGTTTTAAAACAATTATTCTCTAAAAGTCCACTTTGGGGGAGAAAGAAAAAAAAAAACAGCACAAGGCAAATTAAATATATGTTGTGTGCAGAAGTATGGAATCAGAAATGGAAGTATGGAGTTCTGAACCGTCACACGTTGACAAGCAGGTCCCTTGTAGCTTGGGATCCTACCACTGTGACCGGAATCAGACTCTTGCGTGACAGATATAAATTCGTATAACCCCAGGCAATCAATCCCTGCCCCTGGTGCCTAATAATAGTGGCCTAGAAAGCCCCCAGCTGATGGCAGAACCCTGCAAGTGAGGCTTGCTCCTGGAGTTGGGGACAATAAGCCTACAACGACCCAGGGCAAACAAAGTCCTCCTCAAAACTTTGACAGAAAAACAAAACACAAAGCAAAACAAAACAAAACTCTGAGGGAAAGGAGGTGGCTTTTTTTTTTAACATTTTTATTTTTTATTTCTAGGAGAGAGAGAGAGACAGCGTGAGCAGGGGAAGGTCAGAGAGAGAGGGAGTCACAGACTGAAACAGGCTCCAGGCTCTGAGCTGGCAGTCAGCACAGAGCCCGACGCGGGGCTCGAACCCACGAACAGCGAGATCATGACCTAAGCGAAAGTCGGACGCTTAACCGACTAAGCCACCCAGGCGCCCCAGGAGGTGGCTTTTTTATGTCAGGACACAAAGGCCTCCTCCATATGCCTCCGGTGGAAAGCCTCCAGAAGAATACCATATCTTGGCTGTTTTCTATCAGCAAAGTGGCGATAAATGAGCCATTGCCTGGCTAATGGACAAGGCATAAATACTCCTACCCCAGTGTAAAATATCCAGATGTACACTCATGACAAATACGGATACAGCAAGGCTGCCTTTCACTGGAGCCAGGTAAGGCAGCTGGAGTCGACCAAGGAAACTGTTCCCCCAGACTGTGGTACTGGAGAAACCTTCAACCAGGGACAGTGGACCCCTAAATCTGCCAGATACAGATCATCAGTTGGAAGCTCTAGTAAAATTAAATGAGCCTAAACTTTGCACTCATGTAAATGGGAGCACTGGTGTCAGCACAGTGGTCGGTCCGGTGAGCTCAGTTTTCCAGCGTTAGTGGGCGTGGGGGGCACAAGCCAACAGAAGTGTGACTGTGACAGTGATCAGCCCCAGCACCCGGAGTGAGTGTCGGATGCCAGGGTGCCAGGCAGCAGTACCTGGGTTCACACATATCTGCTCCTCATCTTGAAAGTGGTTATTAATAAGTTGAAGGGGAGATTTGGAGTCATAACCATTTTGGAGGAAAGAGCCAGATGCAAAGGAACCATGTGATCCTAGGCCCCCCAAGTGAGAAAGGCAGAACCAGAATCAAGTGGCCATGTGCCTGGCCCAATCCCACATTTGCGTTGTCCGTTAAGAAAACTTCGGAAGAAAAAACTATCTATTGAAACTGAGTTTTATTTTGCTATCTGAATGCTCTAGTTAAAACTTCAAGGCCAAAATTAAAGTTTTCTATAAAAACTTTACCTTTACGGGAAAAATTAAATGCCATACAATATTTACATTTATCTTGTGTTTTTAAGACACCTACAAGAATTCCAAGGGGGCCTCCTCATGAGGTCTAAATTCTGACATTCTAACTGGGGCTACTAAAACTTGATTTCAAGGTTCATAAGAGACTGCGCTGCCAAATATGCAAAACAGAGGAAAGACTACTTAGAAAATTTGGAAAGCACTCACATCAGAACTTTTTTGTGTCCCACTAAAACTTGAATTTGCCAAAAAATTCTAGGCAAAACTGATCCTAATGTCATTTATTTCATATGTAAAACACAAAATTTTCTCTACTATAAAAATGTGTAGTCCCTATACAAGTGTATGGACTCAGTGCTAGGCAGTGTGCCAAAAATTCATGCATTATTGACCTTCAAACAGTTTCACCGAGCCGCTCAAACTCAGCTAATTACCTGGACACATGAAATCTGAGACCATCTTTCTGGGCGCCTGTATTGAATCACACTGTGGGAAAGGTATCTTCTACGTGCATTAGAGATGACAAAACAGTCTGCAGATACACTCAAGTTTAATAAAAAAAAAAAAAAAAAAAGGATGTTTTGTTCAAAGTAACCCAAGAAGCTTCCCTGATTTTTAAACTGCACTTTTATCCAAGACAGAATTTCCAGATTGCTTTAACATTAAAATTAATCCCGTACTTTTAAAAATGAAAGTATTTTGTAACAATGTGTATCCCATCAGAGATAAGATGCTGTGCAAACATTTCCATGGCTTTAAATAATTAGATCTCTTGTGTTAGAACCTTAAATAGGTTCAGAAAATCAAACAAAATAGGAACAAAAAAAGGTTTCAGACAGGCAAAACCAAGTCCCTCCCCAGGTCTCCCTTTTATTTTAGAAAAATAAAAGAATGTAAACACTTTCCTCCACATTTAGTAACTAAAGAGCACCAAGACACAGGAATGGGCTGTAGATCTAAGGGTAGTCAGGTTATCTGTCGTGGAAGCCGAAATTCTTTCTCAAGCACGGTGGCGCGGTGATGTTTATTTTGAACTCCTAGACAAATGCCTTCCCTTCTGGGACATGCCCTCTGTTGAAAAGCTAAAGGCTTTCCCTTGGAAGCCTGGACTGGTCCAATACCAGGTGTCCTTACTGCTTGTCTTCTGTAATAACCACACTTCAGCCTGTCAGGGTTTGTGACTTAGCGGCCCACTTCTTTTCAAATGATATAGCTACTAATAACCACTTCTTTTTTTTTATTTTTATTTTTTAGCATTTATTTATTTTTGAGAGAGAGAGAGAGGCAGAGAGACAGAAACACAGAATCTGAAGCAGGCTCCAGGCTCCGAGCTGTCAGCACAGAGCCCGACACAGGGCTCAAACCCACAAACTGTGAGATCATGACCTGAACCTAAGTCTGATGCTTAACCGATTGAGCCACCCAGGCGCCCCTAATAACCACTTTCAAAAGAGTTGCAGAGGTTTGGGGCCATTTATGGCAGGGACCCCACGATTCAGTCATCAGACAGAATACAGGGTATAGAATAGGCACAGAGGTGATCTTACCTTGAGGAGCCTTTTGGCCTTTAGCACCCTTCCCCCATGACCACCCTCATTTTGGGTAGAGATACAGGGACACCTGGCTGGGAGGGAAGGATGTGCATGACTCAAACTGGCTGCTTTTTAAGAAACACTAAAACTCCGTCCTCAGTCCCAAAGCCCTCCAGGCCCTGCGGTGCCCCCTTCCCTAGCCTCCTGTCCCTTGAGGCTTCCACTTTGGATGCGTTCATGCTTTTACCCCAGGGGTGTCAGTTTTCTCAGGCTGTCGAAATTAACTACCATAAGTTTACTGGCTTAAAACGGCACACGTTTATTATCTCGCCATCTACACACCAGTACTAGGCTCTAACTGGAGGCTCTGGGGAGATTCTCTTTCTGAGCTCACTCAGGTTTTTGGCAGAATTCAGTTCCTTGTGGTCACAGGACTTAAGACCTAGGTCCCCGTGTCCTTGACGGCTGCCAGAAGAAAGCCTCTTCTCAGCAATTTAAAGCCACCTGGATTTGTCATGTTGTTCCCCCCTTCATCTTCAAAGACAGCATCGAGTCTGTTGCACACTGCGATTCTCTCTGACTTGCCTTCTGTTACTTCTCTTCTGTTCCAGCCTGATAAAGTTCTCTGCTTTAAAGGGCTCTTGTGATTAGACTGCGCCCACCCAGATAACCCAGAATAATCTCCCTAAAGTCCATTACATAATTGCATCTGCAAAGCCCCTTCTGCCACATACCGTAACATACTCACGGGTTCCAGGGCTTTGGAGGCGGACGAGTCTGGGGCACCACTCTGCCTGCCTCAGCAGATATAAGGGCTGGGAGCGAGGAACACCTGAGGGGAGAGGCTCAGGTTGTAAACTGCAATGGTCCTGGATCTCCCTAAAAATGGCCACCCAGGAGAATATCTTTTCTTTGCCCTGGAGGCAAACCTAGGACTGATTTAAGATGAACTTTCTTCCCAAGAGTCTGGAGGCCACACACGCAATGACCGTGACTGGCAGCTCAGAGTCACGGTGATAAATATAAAAAACCCCTGTGCAAAACCGGGGGGAATGTTTAGCACAGAGTTGTTGCTTGGATAACAGAGAAATAAAAGCTCCCTGTGACGAAGAAGCTGTCTGTTATACGCAGTCTTCGCATTACAAATGAGCACTGTACTGGGGTTCTAATGTAGTTTCTGCGATGTGGCCCTGGGTAAACCACTTCTCTTGAGTCTCAGTTTCTTTGTCTATAAATGTGGGGCCAGCTAGATCAGTGTCTCTCACCGAAGATGTGTTCGGTGGAAAACTCATTCCATAAAACGCTCTGCAAGGGTCCCAGGGCCAAATGTTTAAGAAACGTTGCCTGGAGTCACAGTGGCGTCGTTAAAGGCTCTGAGAATTGTTATGGGCAATTTAGTTTATTTAACCGGACGTTTCCCAGTCATACTTGGCAGCAATCTCTTTTCTCCGAAACCTAGTATTACCCTTCAGCTGTGACTTCTCCCTGAATAGTCTGTACTCTCATCTCCCCTTGCCCGTGTTTCAAAATCCTGTCCGGAGGATTGACTCTCCTCTGAACTGTTCTCTGAACCCATCAGCAGGAGTTACATTCTCCTTCCCATAGGGACCACTTAACAAATCACTGAATGAGCGGCTACCATGGCATAGCTTAGGTACTCGTAATACTATAACAACACAGCCATTCACTCATTCCTTATCCTGCAAATATTTACTGACTACCTACTAGATGCCAGTTCCTGGAGAGAAAACTGTGAACAGAACACTGCTCTGGCCTCCAGGGGCTCTGATTCTAGTGGAAGAGCAGTGGTTGGAGGCCATCGCGGCCCAGCAGGAGGGCTATCATTGGTAGGACTAGGGGTCTGTCTTCCTGGCCCCCCTCCTGAATGCTTCTCAGAAGTTTGTGGATGCCTGGGCAGGATCATCATGAGTAAGAAGAGCCAGGCGTGACCCTCTGGGACCTTATGGGTACTGAAAGCAACACGGGATAATAAAAACACTAATTCCACTTGCTGACTGTGCCTCTTTGAATATTCGTTAGTGACCTCAACTGTCCAATATGAATAACCATATCCGCTCAAAGGTTATTGTGGGAAAACATGCTAAGATCTCAGAATAAGATCTGACACACATCAGTTCTCCTAACATTTTTAATAGTCTTTAACTTTGCTTCTCAAATTAGGGATATGAAACCTGACCATCCCTCATTCCATGTTGGTAGTAGTACTTCGAGCTTTTCTTGTAGGGCACTGGTCCTGCACATGGATGGATTTCTCGGCCAATCCTGACTTTTCTCTTCCCAACCCCATAGCCTATCTGACCAGACGCCAGTCCTGCCCTCGACCTCCTCCCCACCTGAGAGAAAACAATTCATGGTGGTAAAGCCGATGGCTAGCCCTCTTTTTGTTCTATTCAGTGATCTTACACTGTGACACCTTGAGGCAGACATTGCAGGCTGGCACATTCAACACACATTCCCAAACACTTTTTTCCTTGCCTCCTTCAAGGGGAGAGGCAGGAAAGCATATTACTCCATTTCCCAACCTCTCTTCAAACCATGTGACATCGCTGTGGTCCATGAGGGAAAGGGAGGCAGCTGCCATGGCTAGAAGAGACCTCACCAGGTAAAGGCCCCATCTTCAACTTTTATCTTTTCATTCTTGACTCTCTCTTCCAGCCTGGATCTTGAAGAGGAGGCAGCCATCTTGTGACCATTTGGTGGCAAATACGACGTCAAAAAAACCACACTTGAAGGAAGGCAAAGCAGAAACAGGAAAAGCCCAGTGTCTGGTAGCCTTGCTGAGCCACTGCGCGGGCCCCAGGCTGCCCACCTCCAAACTTCTTGTTCTGAGACAAATCTACCCCTCATTTGTTCATGCCATTTTCTGAAGGCTTTCTATAATCTGCAGCAAAACACATGCTTAGTCAGGGGCTTTTGACATTTGTTTCCCCCTCAGATTTTCCACTTGTGGGTGAAATGTTTGTCCTGCCGAGGGCTGGAGTAAAGCTTCTGGAGACTACAGCAGCCAGTTGACTTTAAGCAAGAATGCCACACTGTTGGGTCTGCACAAAAAAGGTATCAGGGTTTCTGCTGCTTTCCTTTTATCATGCCGAGTCTGGAACATGCCACGAGAAGCTAGTATTGCTAAATTTTAACTGCTTGGGGAAATCTGTCCTAAAGAGACTACAATAGACACTCTCCTCGGGATGAGGAAGGATTTCCTTATTGCGTGTAGAAACCACCGAGGGGAAGATAAGAACAGTCACAGCTGTACAGCTCACCCTCCAAATGGATATCTACAGTTACAGCCCTGAGAACAGGATGCCTTTCAATCTCTCCTGAAAGGAAGTCTTGTGAAATGGAGCCAGTAAGTCAGTATCACCGCTCACATCAATGTAAGATTAACTCAGCATTTAAAGAGGCAAATAATGAATAACAACACCACTTCTATTTCAGGAGTAGGTAATCCCTGCCACTTGTTGAAGAAAGTTACCTTTGGTCCTGAAAGAGCCTGGATTCACCCACGCACTGGGGTCTCTACAGCTTGGCCTGTGCGGTGGTGGATTAAGCCCAGCAAAGGCTCCCAGCCCCAACGAGGAAGGCTGAGTTCTGTGGAGACAGGAGCTGGAAGAAGGCTCTGCTTTACATCATGAGATACAGACTTCGTGCTGGCCTGTGCCTCTCCCTGTTGATGGAGGTAGGGGGTCAAGTGACCCAGAATAATGAACACGACCTGCCCCCCAGAATCCAGGGAGGATTATCCTTGCCCACAGGTGCGCAGGCCCCCATAGCAGGGCTCTCAGCGCGGTCAGCCAACCCTCTCTCCCACCTGGGAATTGCTCCTTCCCCCATCGGGAAAGCATCACTGAGTTTCTAAATCAATGGCCTCTTTCACTCCTCTCAGACTGTCTGCTATGTCCCAGCTGCTTTCAAGTTGATTACAAATTCTTCTGGCCTCCTGAAATATCAACTTTTAAAAGATAAAAGCCACTCCGGGGGATACAATTCATATAAATGTAGTTTTACTGAGAAGCACTTCTAGGCTGTTAGAGACTTTAATGACATAAACTTTTCGATTTTAAGACTGTGAATTCCCTTTTATTCGATCGAGAAGGCTTCACATGACGTCTGCGCAGATGTGCCAGTACCTCAGCAGGCCTTGAGCACATTTTCACAAGGTCATTGCCTTAGAAATGAAAAGTTGACCACCCTGAGAAATCTTAAAAGAGGCTGTAGGCCTTGCTTACCATCCGCCGCTCTGATCTTTACATGTGGGGTCAGGGGACCATTGCTTCTGGGAGCCAACCACCTGCTTCACAATAAGCCATCCATTCCTGCACCTCTGACCCGAGGCAGCCAGATGTCTGCTCAGGTTACGTGCTGGCGCAAGAAATGTGGGTTTGTGCACATCACGTTGTGTGTCTAGGCAGAAACTGCCAGGGTCCACCTACAACGGTTAGCTGACTTCTCCCTCTGCTTCCCGCACGGACATGGCTTCCCTACCTTACTCAAAACAAACGCATTCTTTTCCTCACTCTCTTCGGCCTGAGCCCAGAAAAGGGGCTCCAACACATCTTTTAAACATACTCCTTGCCAGCTCATTGCTTCTCTGGCCCCCTCTTCTTCCTGCCCAGGAGTCTGACTGACCTTCGCCTTTTACTTATGAAATATCCCCTCTTCCAAGTGCGTCACAGACGGTACTCCTGCCACCCACACGCTGCTCACTTCACCAACCCTCTGGCTCAGGCCACTGCCGCCTCTTCCCACTGCCACCTCACATCTTTGCCTGGCAGCCCAATGCATGGCCCTTAAACTCAGCTGTAGGAGAGCAAAGAGAATTCCTGGGGAAGTGCCTGGAGCAGCACAGACGGCTGGGTCACGAGAGCCCTGCATCCATCCAGCTTCCATCATTGCACAATGGAGCAAACTGTCAGCAAGAGAAGCAGAACCTTTGACTTTGAAGCACTGGAACTTTTGGGAGAAAATGTTGCTGAAAACTTGAGATCCTCAGCTAAGTTAATTTACAACTATATAGTGAGTGAACTCCAGGGAGACTGACCTAACTGTGAAGGTGTGTTTACATTTCAAGGGCAAATGAGGCCTGTGACCTTGGAAACAGCTCTAGGTCATAAAAACTGGAGCCACCAGCATTGCTCTGGCTCCTGCAGAGATGTGTTTATGTTCCAAAAGGTCAGAGGGAGAACCCCGGATCTTTTCCATCCTGTTTGCAAGCAACAAAGGTTCTTCTCCCTCCTGGGAGAAGACAAGGAAGCAGTTGTCTCTTTTCTCCTGTATATAAGCAAGGAAAATCCATTTTTCCCCCTCCCTCACCTATGGAAAGTCTAACCACCTATGCTGAAGATTTTCCCATCTGGCTTTCATTAATAAAGATGCATATTAAAAGCCCAACAGTTATGGCAGCAAAGATGATGCTGTCCTATTTGTCACGTGGTTTCCTGGAAGAGACAGAGCCCCAAGACTGGCTAGCAGGATTTAAAGAATATCCACAGGAATCAGCAGATCTGTTAAAAAGATCGAGAGAAATTTGTTAGGTAGGGATTAGGAGATAGGCTTGGGAAATGAGGGCTGGGATTTTGCTCTCTGCTCTGGGTGGGTCCAGAAATCCTTAAAGGTAGGCTCCAGGTGGGGCAGGAGAGGCTCGTGTTGCTCTCCTCCAGGTGAGGAGGAGAGAGACGCGGCTCCCAAGGCAAGAGCAAGTCTGGGAGGACTGCACAGTTACAGGTATCGAGTCAACCCTGCAGGGAAGGGGTGTGGCGTACCACCTTGGAGACACTTCCCTGCTTGCCTCTGCTCCTTAGTTCCCCTGGGACTCCGGCTGACTTTCCTGCCTCAGAAGGTACAGCACTAATCTCTTTACACCCCCTGAGGGCCAGGGAGGCCAGAATGTTGACAGCTCAGTTGCACGCACCCCTATGGAGAGAGGACATGGGTAAATGGAGATGCCGGGAATGCAGAATGGACCGCCCATGCGCATGAGTGAGCAGAGGGGGTCCTGGATCATTCTCACAGAGGCCAAAGAGAAAGGAGAGGGCTGTTATAAAGCACCACCCTGCTGCCTGCATTTTGCCCCACTTCTTCATTCCCCATCAGGGAGGAAACAGCTTCTCCCTGCAGCTGTGATTTTATCCCTGTAAATACTGATTTTAACTGCTAAGAGTTTGTGTGCAAAACTTTGCACTGGGGGAAAAAAAAGGAACTTAGAAAGGACTTTGTATTGTTTGTGCTGTTCTGCCTGACCCTATGGCAGAACTGGATTTGGAGGTTACAAGCTTGTCATACGTGCTCAAGAGCGATCATCTCACCTCCTCCATCTCGGAAGGCTGCAGAGAGAAAGCCGCCTTTTGTCGCCCGTGAGTGGAATGGATGTTTCTTAGCCCTGAGGTTCTCTGGCTCGAGGAGAAAACTGTTGGCTTCTGATCATCAATTTGGAGACCTGAAATCTTACGAGGTTCTAGGTGTGAGAGAACAAGTCTCCATGCCAGATTTTGCCGTGATGCTCACCTCAGGAAAGGTAGCAAGGCCGAGAGAAGGCAAGAAGAGGGGCAGCTTCCAGAGTCAGGCACACTGTACAAGTTTTTGGCATGGATGCTACATAGTGCCTTCTTGGAAAGCAGCTTATCAGCTTGTTAAGGAGCTCTTGTGGAATTCAGCTGTGCCCGTTGGTGGAATGGGTCAACTCACTGTATAACTGACAGGTAAAAGGAGCTTTTACAAAAATCCTTGCAAGAAAGACCTTGTTAGACAGGTAGCGGGTCTGCTTTGCACAAGAAAGGGGCAGCGATCTCCTCTTGCTGTCCCTAAGCAAGGAAAAGCTACTGGCTTTTATGGGCGGAGTGTCAGGTGTTCAGCTCTCCTGAGCTAAAAAGCGGTGTGGTGCCTCCCCTCCACCCTGCTCTGTGAGCTGAACTCTGAGAAGGTTCAAAAACACCCTTGTGTGAGGCTGTGAGCCACGGAAATGAGTCCTGAATCCTGAATACGGGCAGACCTGTCTGGATCCCACACAGGTGTCCACGGAATGGGCTGTTGTCCCGGAGGCCACTGCTGCCCGAGTCTGCCCCATTCCTGGTGGCCCCTCCACCCGCTCAGGTGGATGTAATCAGAAGGGACTCTGGGACCTCCCTCGGTGAGATCTCATTGCTGTTGGCTTTTTGCGTTCAGCCTTTTTGACCTTTGCGGTCGCGTAATTTGTGCCTTTCCTGGTCTGGCAGAGGTCACTCACCCTCAGCTGCTGGTCTGATTCACCTTCTCTGGGTGCACACACCTCAGATCAGTGCAGCCATCACTAGGGAGGGATGATTCTCTAAGCTTTTTACAGGCTCATGGTCAGAATGGTAGGAGTGAGGGCAGTATCGGTCTCTTTCACAAAATGTCTTAATTCAGAATGCTGCCCTGACCAGTCTCCTGGACATGATATATCTTTCTCCCTGAACAACCATCCCAGATCAGCTTGCCTGTAAAGGGTCTCAGGAGATGCAGATTTAATAATTAAGTCTGTTTGAACTGTGTGAAAATGTTCTGTAAAAAGGCTTTTTGTCTCTCTTGCACCCAACCCTTGCCAATGAAATGTCTGGGTGAGAGAAGAGTATGATGGAAAAAATGCATGAAGTCACAGTGATGAAACACTGGCTCAGTAACAATGAAAGGAAAACCAAAAGCAAGGCCCTAGAGTGGGGAAAACTTCAGACCCAGGAGATGGAGAGAGGGATTAATGACGCCTGTTTTCTGGAATTGGGTCCCGGAGTCCTCCTCCCAGAACACTCCACGCTGCTCCCCTGCCCCGCTGGCCTGTGCCCCTTTTCCCAACTTGCCTTCCTTGCTGCTGTGAGCACTCCAGATTCAAACTGACCCCTGAGTGCCTGCTGCCTGACAGCTGACTGGACGGCGGGTGGGGAGTGGGGGGTGGGAGGGCCAGCTCCCACGTGGCCCCCGCCGGACAACTACAGCGACCGTCTGTACCCCAGGAACAGATGATAGGGCATCATGAGCAAGCTGGACTGCCTGAAACTCACTGCCTGAAGGCAGTCCCTCTGAACACAAGAACTGAACTGATTTATAGGGGCTGAAGCGGAGAACCCCAAAACCTGTCAACTGGTGGAAGGCCACATTAGGGATCTTGGGCACTCATGCTGGTGAACTGATGTATAACCCCCCATGCGCCCCCTGGGGCTGTGTGTTTGAAAGGCAGGCATTAACTTCTCTCTGGTGGAAATGCTGACCTACACCTAGAGATGGTTCTCAGGAATGTTCAAGTGTTTATAGAAACACTGCAGGTAGACCAAGGAGCCCTCAGTCATGTACTCTTAGGGCAGCTTACCTACAGTATGAGTTATTCCATTAGAAAGGTGGTATGAAATTTATTCCTCATGTTTTAGTTGAAGGGATTTACAGCCTGGCTCAGCCTCAGAGACATTCAGGTCAGCTTCAACTCACTGCGGCCAATGACATGGATGACAGAATTTGCTCCAGACTTCCTTCTTGCTGGCAACGGCGAAGTCCATGCAAAGAATATATCCAGCTGAACCTGGGTATATGCCTTGGGCCAGGGAGGCAAGGTTAATTCAGAAACCTGAGAAAGCCACCAGCCATTCTAAGGTAGACCTTGATGGTAAATGAGATTTTGTTCAATTGACTAAAACAGAAAGGAGCCTTGGAGGCTGAGGCGAAAACCACTGCAGTGGGAATGACCTCATCCTGTCCTTGGAGTTCTGGGGGCAATAGCTGGCTAGGTGCTGTTTAAGACAAACCCAGTGGATTTGGTCCTATCTCCTGCTGGTTAGATTCAAAGAAAATGAACAACAGAGTGGCATATTCTGGAAAAACTTAACAGGAGCCAACTACGGAGAAACATGAGGTGGAATCACTGGGTAGAGAGAAAGTAGTTTTGTGTTTCTGCACTGTTGGGATTTTCTGAATAAATTTGCTGAAAATCAGCAAAGAACCAAGTCTTGGAAAATTAGTTTTCAACTGTATAGGTAGGGAGCTCCAGAGAGATTCACCTAATTCTGGAAGTATGTGTTTCTATTTCAAGGGAAATGAGACCCACAACCCTGGAGACCTCTTTAGGTCAAAAAGCTGGAGTTTATCTGACCCTAGAGAGATGTGTTTACATTGCAAAAGGTTAGAGAACCTAGAATGTTTTCCACCCTGTCTCCAAGTAGCAAAGGTTTTTCTCCTTTCGGGAGGGAGGGGAGGGGACGCTGCCCTTCTCCTGTGGAAAGGCAGAGAAAATTGATTTTTCTCAGTCCCACATCTATGGAACATCCAGCCCCTGTGTGGGAGGTTTTCCTAACTACTTCCTGTGGTATTGCCCGGGACTGATGTAGTTGTTATGGAAGTAATAACTAATCCACTTTGGGATGTCAGTGTGAGAAATTCTTTGGACCACTCCTAGCAAAACAAAACTGATGGCAACCATAAAAAAAGAACCACTGAAGTCCCTGGAAATTCTTCTAAGGTCATATGCCAAATGAGGAAACATTTATTGGAGAAAATCTAGTACAATCTGGTAAGAGCAGAGTCTGTGGCAATTAAGCCACAACCCTCTCCCTACCTCACCCTCCAACCCCAGCTCCTCATAAGAATAGTGAATAAACTATAGACCAGCTAGTGCATGAGAGAGAACCAGAAAAAAGAGATAGCTTTAAAAAAATAAAATAAATAAAATAAAACAGACTGACCTCAAATACAATCCCTGCCAGAATTTAATGGGACCAGACTGCTGGGCAAGTTTGCCCTGGGGCACTGTTGAAGACAAAAAAGCAATCATTGTGATTAGAGCTTAATAAGAGTGGTGTGACATCACATGAAGCAGACCTCTTAAATGAGAGATCAGGGAAAGAGATCCTGCTAAACCACTGTCATCCCTGGGAACTGTCACCGCCCAGGCTGCACACCTCCGGGGGAGCTTCCTGCTGCAGGCGAAACAGGCCTCCCTAATCTGGCCTAGTCAAGCCACAAAATCCAATACAAGTCCCAGAAAGGGGAAGGAGTTGCTATAATAGATTATAGGTTCAGTTTTCAACATAAGACCTGCAAAGAACCAGGAGCCTGCGACCCAGATGCAGGAGAAAAAGTAGGCATCCGAAACAGCCTATGAAAGGGACCAGATTATGGGGCGCCTGGGTGGCTCAGTCAATTGAGTGTCCGACTGAGGCTCAGGTCATAATCTCGTGGTTCATGAGTTTGAGCCCCGCGTCAGGCTTGGCGCTGACAACTCAGTACCTGGAACCTGTTTCAGATTCTGTGTCTCCATCTCTCTCTGCCCCTCCCCTGCTCACGATCTGTCTCTCTCTCAAAAATAAATAAATTAAAAAAAAAAAAAAAGAAAAGGACCAGATGTCAGAGTTAGACTTCAAAGTGGCCATTATATGTTCTAAGAACCAATGGAAACCACGCTTAAAGAAGTAAAGTATGAAGACAACGTCTCACCAAATAGACAATATCGAAGAGAAACTATAAAAACCAAACGCAAATTCTAGAGTTGAAAAGTACAATGACCCAACTTAAACATTCACGTGAGGGGCTCAAGAGTAGGCCTGCACTGGCACAAGAGCCGGGGAACTTGAAGATCAGTAGAGATCACACAAGCAAGCCAAAGAACGGAAAACAGAATGAAGAGAAATGAACAGAGCCTCAGAAATGCAAGACGGTTTGAAATGCAAGAGTGTATGTGTGAGGACGAATGCCACAGGATGGGAGGAGGAGAAGGAGCAGAAAGATATGAAGAATTAATAGTAAAATGTTCCTGAATTTGCTGAAAACCAATCTATAGACCTGAGAAGCTCAAAGAACTTCAAGTAGGATAATGCTTCACACGGACACACTGGAATGAAAACACCAAAAGCCAAAGACAAGAAGAAAACCTTGAAAGCACCCAGAGGAAAACAACTCATCACATACAAGGGAGGCCCAAATCAATGAACAGCTGACTTCTCACCAAAAACAACAGAGGCCAGAAGGCAGAGCATAACAGATTTATTTTTATTTTTCTCAGTGTATAACATATTTAAAGTGATGAAAGAATAAACTGTGTCTAAGGCACCTGGCTCAGTTGGTTAGCAACTGACTCTTGATTCCAGCTGAGGTCATGATCTCACGGTTCGTGGGACCGAGCCCCACACTGGGCTCTGAACTGCTTGGGATTCTCTCTCTCCCTTTCCCTGCCCCTCCCCTGCACATATGCTCTCTTTCTCTCTCTCTCAAAATATATAAATAAATAAATAAATAAATAAATAAGAATATACTGTCTCTGACCCAGAACACTTTAGGTATGCATTCCAGATAAAATTAATAAAGATGAATATTAAAAACCAAACAATACTCTAATTAAAAGATTTTAAAATTTAATGACTTTTCCTGCCATAATTGGATGACAAATGTATTAGAAAGTGAGTTAAGATTCACATGATTCATTTTGCTCATGGAACATTCAAACTTCCTATAATCTTGAGGCTCCCTCTACCTCCATCCTTTTTGTAAGAATGGAGTTGTATTGGACTTTGTGTGTTTCACCTTATCATATTTGGTCTCTATCTCCAGTTCCTGGCATAGTTCCTGATTCCTAAAACCCTTGGAATTTCCTAAATGATAAGAGTGACTGCCGGGCCCCTTTAGACGGCCTCGGGATGGGGGCTGGTTGCCAGAATAAGCCTTGATTAGAAGTTTGGAACTTTCAGCCCTACTCCCCAACCTCTGGGCATGAGTGAGGGACTGGAGATCTCATTCATCACTAATGGCCAATAGTTTAATAAGTCATGTCTATGTAAGGAAACCTCCATGAAAACGAAGTTGGGAGAGCTTCTGGGTTAGTGAATAAGCTTAAAGTGCTGGAGACAGCATGAAACTTTGAACCTCTCTCCCCCATACCTTGCCTTAAGCATCCCTTCATTTGGCTATTTCCTGTGTTGTATCCTTTATAATAGGCCGAGGGGCATCTGGGTGGCTCAGTGGATTAAGCATCAGACTCTTGATTTCAGGTCATGATCTTAAGATTCATGGGATTGGGCCCCAAGTTTGGCTCTGTGCTGACAGCGCAGAGCCTGCTTGGGATTCTCTCACTCCCCTCTCTCTCAAAATAAACAAACATTCAAAAAATATAGTAAGATGATAATAGTGCATTTTCCTGAGTTCTGTGAGTTATTCTAGCAAATAAATGAACATGAGGTGATTGTGAGAACTCATTTTTTTTTTTTTTTTTGAGAGATAGTGGGGAGAGGGCAGAGGGAGATTGAGAGAATCTTAAGCTGGGTGTGGAGCCTGACACAGGGCTCTATCTCAGGACTATAGGATCATGACCTGAGCTAAAATCAAGAGTAGGATGGACGTCTAACTGACCGAGCCACCCAGGCGCCCCATGGAACTCTTGATTTTTATAGCCAAGTTAGAAGTGTTGATAACCTGGGGACCCAGTACTTACAACAGTCATCTGAAAGGGGGATCAGTCTTGTAAGACTGAATGTGTGGAGTTTGATGCTAACTCCAAGCAGTCGGTGTCAGAATTAAATTGCAGGACACACCCAGTTGGCATCTGGAGAGAATCAGTTGGTGTCCAGAAGAATCAGGAGTAAGAAGAACCTCACTCCTGTCTCCTTGGTCAGGAAGGTCCCTATGACCCCAGCCTTCCCAAGAGGCTGGCAAAACTACACAAAAGTCTAAATATAAACAAATGAGATGAGAGGAAAATGGGTGATGGGCACTGAGGAGAGCACTTGTTGGGATGAGCACTGGGTTTTATATGAAAGCCAATTTGACAATAAATTCTATTAAATAAACAAGATGTCATGGAATCTCAGCTAATGACAAAAGCGTCAACTTTAAAATGAGCATGATAAATACATACATGCGTACATACAATAAACATGTAACACAGTATTCAACTCCAAGGAGGCTTCTGCAACACCAAACCCACTAGGGGCCCCTTAGGTTTAGGGAAGTTGAAAAGTTAGTGTCAGAAACCCTATGCCTTAGTTTCCTAAACATCAATCATTTGAATAACATTTGGGATTTGGGACCTATCTATATATATAATATTTACCTTAAAATCAACTGTATTAAAATCATTACTAAGGACACTTTATATTGTGACTTTAAGTGGAAAATCAGTACATTTGCTACAAGATAAAGTACGTCTTACTTCATTTAAAAAAAAAAAAAAAGCTTAATAGGGCCGCCTCAGTAGCTCAATCTGTTGTGTCCGACTTCAGCTCAGGTCATGATCTCACAGTCCGTGGGTTCGAGCCCTGCATTGGGCTCTGTGCTGACAGCTCAGAGCCTGAAGCCTGCTTCAGATTCTGTATCTTCCTCTCTCTCTGCTCCTCCCCCACTTGCTCTCTGTCTCTCAAAATAAAATACATAAAAAAAAAAGCTTAATGGTTAAATGTATATCTAGGGGCACCTGTCTGACTCAGTCCAAAGAACACAGAATGCTTGATCTCGGGATCATGAGTTCAAGCCCCATGTTGGGTGTAGGAAGTATTTAAATAAATTTTAAAAAATAAAATAAATGTATATCTAAATCAACTTGTGCACCACCAGCAATCCTATACATGCCACACCCTGTCCTAATCCACTGTGTGGGATGGAAGGGTGAGAACAGAAATAGAAGGCACTGTCTTGTGAAGTGTCCTGGGTCTGAGAATCAGGCTTCCTTCTGAGAAGACTGTCTTCAACTTTCTTCTCAAGGCACAAGAAAACACTAACCTCTACAGTGCTTTCAGTTAGAACACATTTAAAAAATTTTTTAAATTAAAAAAATTAAAGTTTTTATTACCAGGGCTTTCATCCAGCAAACACAAGAATGGGCAACTACAGGGCTAGACAATTAAGCTCAGTTTAAAAACAAAAAACACAGCCCTGGCCTTTCTGAAAAGCACCATCACCAAATGCTACTGCTCTCCAGGGAAGGCCAATTTATGTGACCCACAATTACCATTCAAAGGCCACACCATTCCTTTATTCCCTTTCTTAGGGTTATGGAGAAGTGAGATGATGAAAAGTTTAGAAGAAATGGATTCTGGCAAAGGCTGGGACAAAAATGAAACAGAAACAAAGCAAATATCAAACTGCTCCCTGCAGGTAATTTTTTTTTTACCTCTCTTCCAATAGGAATCACAATCAGGAACAGGGATGAAAAGCCCAGGCTCCCAGGCTTACTGGCTTTCCATTTCTGTGCACAGGGCCCTCGGGCCAAAGAGACTGGAGAGGCCTCCCACACAGAAGACAAGGCAGGGGCCTGCCTTGAGCACCCTGGGCCTCTACAGTCTCCTGCAGAGATCAATTTCCCTGGTTAGGACTCCTGTAGCTCGCAGAAGCTGCAAGTGCCTCTGTTAGATGGGAAGTGAGCAGAAATCATGCAATTTGCAGTTTTTCAAATATAATTTTTATTCATTCTAGATGAAAAGTAACATGGGTTGTTCCCTATTTTTAGGAAATAATGATTTATATATTAAACAATAGGAAGAAGTCAGGAATTACTGGCCTATGAAAGTCATTCAGTGATTCAATGGGACGAGAATAGTACAACACTAGGAAACACGCCCACTCTCCAGACTGAAGCTCAAGTTCAGAGACAGCCAGGAACTGGTCACTGAGGGGAAAAGTCAGGAATGGAAGCCAGGTCTCATGGACTCAGAGGCCAATAATGCCTGATTGAATCTGAAAAAGCAAAGCCTAGGGTACACAAATAAATATTAGTATAGTCCTAATAAAGAAAAAAGTTGTGTCTATGTTAACAAAGTAGTGATCTTTTAGCACATGGAACCCAGATGGCCCAGAGTATCCCCTCCAGAGTGACAGAATGAGGCCTCCAGGATGGTTTGATGGCAGACTCGGGCACTGCCTGAGTGCCTGGCCTGGTACACTGTGTGATCCACACTAATAACGAACTGCTAGCATTTACTGAGAATTCATCATTGCTGGCTGGGCACTTTTCTAAGTGCTTTACCTGTATCGTTCCATTTAATCATCCAACAACCCAATGCAGTTGTAGTATGTAAGTTTCACAGAGGGGGAAGAGAGCCATGGAGAGTTAAATTCTCCATAGTCCCAGTAGCCTTGTTACATAAAGGGAGGCAGTCTAGCTCCAGAGCCAGAGTTCTTTGACCACTGGTATTTATTGAGCACTATGTTTTGAAATCCTCTTCCTCCTTTTTTTAATTTTTAATGTGTATTTATCTTTTGAGAGAGAAAGAGAGAGAGCACCTGCGAGCTTGAGCAGGGGAAGGGCAGAGATAGTGGGAGACACAGAATCCAAAGCAGGCTCCAGGCTCTGAGCTGTCAGCACAGAGCCTGACATGGGGTTTGAACCCACGAACCATGGGATCATGACCTGAGTTGAAGTCGGAGGCTTCACCAGTTGAGCCACCCAGGCACTCCCTCTTCCTCCTTCTTAAATATTGGTCCTGACCAGTGGCATCAGAGCCCCCAAAGAGCCCAAGCAAAAACTGGGAGCAGGAGGCCTGCAGGCCACTGGGCTTTGGTGGAAGGTGGCAGTGAAGCTGGGTTGGGCCTGACCTGCCTAAAGTCTGGCCAGAATTAGCACCTTTTAGTTTGGGTCAGTTCGCAGGAACTGGGGGCAGCCTCCTAGCCTCTGACCTGAAGATGTGGGAATAAAATGGCAGGTATGTTTCTCAGTGCAGGAAATGCTACTTGGCCTATGTCCAAGGGCAAGGAGACCCAGCACTGGTGACTGCCCTGCCTGGCACCCAGGTCAGAGCTGGCCTAGCATGGTTCTTGATCCACAACTAAAGGAAAGGCCTTGGTCAGTTCCAGGTGGGGTGAAGACAGGAAAAAAGACTTAGAAACACTGATTTTTTTCTTTTTTTTTAATGTTTTTTATTTATGAGAGAGAGAGAGAGAGAGGGAGAGAGAGAGCATGAGTAGGGCAAGGACAGACAAAGAGGAAGACACAGAATCCCAAGCAGGCTCCAGGTTCTGAGCTGTCAGCACAGAGCCCAACATAGGGTTCAAACCATGAACCACGAGATCATGATTGGAGCAGGAGTCAGACGCCTAACCTACTGAACCACCTACTGCCCCCTTGAAAACACTTCTACCCTCCAATCCCCAAACCCACTCCCAACCGGACAAAGCCCCCCACCGACCCAAACCAGCACAATAAACATGTACCTGCTGGTGCTCTTAGAACTTAAGTCGGCATAGGGGCGCCTGGGTGGCTTAGTCGGTTAAGTGTCCGACTTTCGCTTAGGTCATGATCTCGCGGTTCGTGGATTTGAGCCCCACGTTGGGCTCTGAGTCAGCTCAGAGCCCGGAGCCTGTTTCAGTCTGTGACTCCCTCTCTCTCTGACCCTCCCTTGCTCACGCTCTCTCTCTCTCTCTCTCCTAGAAATAAATAAGACATTAAAAAATAAAAAAAAATAAAAAAAAAAAGAACTTAAGCCGGCACCATCTTTTGTTGTCTTTCAAACCACTTTTCCCCTCAGTTGATATGGATTTTCTAATTCTTCCTAAGGGATTTGTTCCTGTTTGATCCTCAGTGCCCCTGTGCCTCTCAAGAATTTAAACAGGCCTTCTGGGGTTTCTGTTTCCTTTGCTTCCTCCTGCACCTGCATTGCTTACTCCTTGGTATCTGGAAGGCATTTGATTCCACAGGTTTTCAAAGACTCCAGAGGTCAAAGGTCAAAATTTACATTTGTAACACATAGAAAAAAAAATTTAAGAGAGGGATATATACATCAGAAGATTCAATATTGTTAACATATAAAGCCTCCTCAAATTAATCTGTAGATTTAACACAATCCTAATAAAAATTCTAGCAGGATTTTATTTTTTGTAGAAATTGGCAAGCAGAGTCTAAAGTTTATATAGAAAAGTAAAGGGTGGCACTTGGCTGGCTCAGTCAGTAGAGCATACGGCTCTTGATCTTCAGGTTGTGAGTTCAAGCCCTATGTTGGGTATAGACTGCTTACATACACGTTTCAAAAATCTTTAAAAAATAAATAAACCTATGTAATTGAGACATTGTCCTAATATGTACTTACTGTGATATGACCCTTTAAAAAAAGAAGAAAAAGCAAAGCAAAGGACCTATAATAGCCAAACGAAAGAAAGTTGGATTTCAAGATTTACTGTATAGCTACAGTCATCAAAACAGTATAGTATTGGTGAAATAACAGGTAAATACTTCAAAGGAAGAGAACATAGTACAGGAATACGTGGTCAATTGCTATTCAACAAAGAGCCAATAGAGAAAGGATGGTCTTTTCAACAAATAGTTCTTGAAAAACTGGACATACATATGCAGAAAAATTAACCTCAACACATAACTCACACCATATACAAATATGTACATGAAATGCATCAGAAAATCAAATATAAACCAGAAGTATAAAATTTTTAAAAATTTCTAGGACAAAAACGTTTGTGATCTTGGTAAGGAAAGATATCTTAGGACACAAACACACAAAATAAAGAAAAAATTCATAAATTATACTTCACTAAAATTAAAATTTCCATTTTTCATAAGGTGCTGCTGAAAAGAATAACACAAAGACTGGGAGAGGGGCACCTGGGTGGCTCAGTTAGTTAAGCATCCATGACTTCAGCTCAGGTCATGATCTCCTGGTTGGTGAGTTCAAGTCTAAAGTCAGGCTCTGTGCTGACAGCTCAGAGCCTGGAGCCTGCTTCAGATTCTGTGTCTCTCTCTTTCTCTGCCCCTCCCTGGCTCACGCTCTGTCTCTCTCAAAAATAAATAAACATTTTTTATTAATATTTTTCATTTTATTTATTTGAGAGAGAGAGAGTGAGAGAGAGAGAGCGCAATCTGGGGAGAGGGCCAAAGGAACAGAGAATCTTCAGCAGGCTCCACACTCAGCATGGAGTCTGATGCACAGTCGATCCCATGACTGTGGGATCATGACCTGAGCCGAGAGTCAGATGTTCAACCAACTGAGCCACCCAGGCCCCCAATAATAGACATTTAAAATAAAATAAAATAGGGGCGCCTGGGTGGCTTAGTCGGTTAAGCGTCCGACTTTCGCTTGGGTCATGATCTCGCGGTTCGTGGGTTC
Source organism: Proteles cristata cristata (assembly GCA_017311185.1). NCBI lineage: Eukaryota > Metazoa > Chordata > Mammalia > Carnivora > Hyaenidae > Proteles > Proteles cristata. The sequence continues at coordinate 391,231 of JAESUZ010000087.1, forward strand.
GAGCCCCACGTCGGGCTCTGTGCTGACTCCCAGCTCAGAGCCCGGAGCCTATTTCAGAGTCTGTGTCTCCCTCTCTCTCTGACCCTCCCCTGCTCATGCTGTCTCTCTCTCCCCCCTAGAAATAAATAAAAAAAAATTAAAAAATAAATAAATAAATAAGTAAGTAAAATAAAAAGACTGGGAGAAAACATTTGTAAACCACATATTTGATAAAGGGCTTGCATCAAAAATATATTAAGAACTCATACACTCCAGCAAGGGAAAAAAAAATTTTTTTAGTGGGCAAAAGATCTTAACAGACACTTTACCAAAGAAGATGCAAATGGCAAATAAGCACATGAAAAGATACTCAACTCAGTAGGCATGAGAGAAATACAAATTAAAACCACAATAAAGTACCGCTATCCATCTATTAGAATAGCCAAAAACTATCAAAATAAATAAAAGGCAGTATCAAATGCTAGACTAGAATACTCATACATTGGTGGTGAGTGCAAACTGCTTTATCACTCTGGAAAACTCTCTAACCCCACTACGTATTTACCCAAGAGAAATGAAAACACATACCCACACCAAGACCTGTGGTTACTGAATGTTCCTTGCAGCTTTACTCATATCACTAAAATCGGTAAGCAACCCAAGTATCCATCAACTGGGTGAATGGATGGACATACTGAGGAACATCTACAAGGTAGAATACTACTAGCAACAAAGGAATGAATTGCTGATACACACAATGATGAATCTGAAAAGCATCAAAAGTGAAAGAAGCCGGACTCAAACGCTTCATTTATGACATTCCAGAAAAGGCAAAACTATAGGGACAGAAATCAGCTCAGTGGCTGTCGGGATCAGGGTGGAAGGACAGGATTGATCACAAGGGTCACTAGGGAATTTGGGGGGTGGGGGTGTGTGATGGAAATACCCTGTATCTTTAAGTTCATTTACTTATTTTGAGAGAGACAGAGATAGCATGGGTGGGGGAGAGGCAGAGAGAGGGAATCTCAAGCAGGCTCCGAGCTGCCAGCGCAGAGCTCAATGAGAAGCTCAAACTCACAAAACCATGAGATCATGAGCTGAGCTGAAACCAAGAATTAGATGCTTGGCCAAATGAGCCACCCAGGTGTTCCAGAAGTACCCTATATCTTCACTGTGGTAGGGGTTACCTGTTTACATTTGTCCAAACTCAAGTCTGTATACCTAAAAGGAAAACATTTTTCTGTATATAAATTGCACCTCACTAAACCCCCCACAAAGAAGCTAAATATTTCATTTTTTAAGTGTAATTTATAAGCAATATGTAAGAATAACCAGCCACAGAAAAATTTGTGTTGCCAGACCCTTCCATCAAATAAATACACTTACAACTGATGGTTTTCGACTTGAGGAGACAAAACCTGTTCTGATTTCAAAAGAATTTCACAGGGCACCTAGGTGGCTCAGTCAAGTTTTTAACTTAGGCTCAGGTCCTCGTCTCACGTTTCATGAGTTCAAGCCCCACATCTGGCTCTCTGCTGTCAGTGTGGAGTCCACTTTGGATCCTCTGTCTCTCTCTCTCTCTGTCTGCCACTCCCCTTCTCTTTCTCTTACTCTCTTATTCTCAAAAATAAGCATTTAAAAAATATGGGGTGACTAGGTAGCTCAGTCGGTTAAATGTCTGACTCCTGATTTCAGTTCAGGTCACGATCTCATGGTTCATGAGATTGAGCCCTGCATCGGGCTCTGTGCTAACAATGCAGAGCCTGTTTGGGATTCTCTCTCCCTCTCTCTCTGCCCCTTCCCAGCGTGCTTTCTCACTCTGTCAAAAAATAAATGAACATTTAAAAAAAATTAAAACCTAAAAAGAATTTCACAAGGGACTTCCTGATCCTTAATCACAGCTAAAGAAATGCTGCTGACCATTAGTGAGGTGCCATGCCTCAGCAAGGGGACCATTTTGAACATTCTTGCCCCAGATAAATTTTTTAAAGCAAATTATCACATGAAAGGCTTAATATTGCAAATGATCTTGGGCAAGCAGTTTTTGTTTCCTCACCTGTAAAAAGTCAGCTGACCTAAATAGTTCCCTGCATTAAAACTTAAAGTCTGACTTTCCCTAACTAGGCATGGAGACTGTCATTAAGAGGAGGGCTGCAGGATTTCCCAGAATGCTGGGAAAACTCAGTCCCAGGTCCCATGATTAATACCCTTCAATCAGGGGCATCTGTGGCTCAGTCAGTTAAGCGTCTGATTTTGACTCAGGTCTTGATCTCATGGTTTGTGAGTTCAAGCCCTGAGTCAACTTCTGTGCTGAAGCTCGGAGCCTGGAGCCTGCTTCAGATCTCTGTCTCCCTCTCTCTCTGCCCCTCCTCTGCTCACACACTCTCTCTCAAAAATAAATAAATGTTAAGAAAAATTTTTAATACTCTTCAAACAGCCCAGACTGTCCAGTGTTCCCCATTTCCCCTCCCCACCTTCCATATTCCGTGGCTCAGACCCTCAGGGTGGGTGTGCTTTGGCAGTTTTTAACTTTGTCTCTCTCCATCCCACTATCACAAAGTCTCAGAGATAGCGGCCCTCTGTAGGGCAGGCCTCTGGACCCACCCGATGAGCCTATCAACTCCTTCCACAGAAACACGCTCCACAGGAACCCAGAATTTCCCAAGAGTCTCTCAAACGTGTCCCCCAGAAAGAGTTCGGCAACAGGGAGAAAACTTAGATTTTTCTCCTGCCTTCTAAATGCAGGCAGACAACAGACTAAGTTCTCCCAGAAGTCTTTGCAGTAACGAAACCTGTTTAAACACAATTTCTGAACACACACCTAGGAAACTCTTTTGTGTAATACCTGTCTACATACCACGGAGCTAGTGTTTCCACACACAGTTCAACAGGGCTGTTAACTTTCTTGCATTTATACTTTTTTTTAATGACCTTTCTAGAAACCTTGTGTTTCCAAGAAAAGTTACCTGTACTATGCTAACATTTATGTAAAAAATGGGGGCAAATATCTACCTTTGTATTGCCTGTAGACATATAAACCGTCTCTGGAAGGATTAGGGAACTGGGCACTGCAGCTGTTCCCAGAGAAGAGAAATATGGCCGGGGGCAGGGAAAAGAGAGGTTTTCCTATGGGCCATTTTGTACCAGGTGCATACGTTGCCCTAAGCAACCCATTAAATTAAAATACCAGGCCCTGAAAAAAAATAATTCCTTAAAAATATATAAAATACCCGTAAGTGTACAAGCACACGCAAGCACACACATATCCCCCACCACAATCCGTACAGGGGAAAACACGGCCACCATTAATAGTTGGTGTTTGTACTTCAGCCCCACTAGCCTGTTTTTGCTTTTGTTGACTGTACTTTTGGTGTCCTCTTCAAGAAATCATTGCCAAGACCTATGACATGAAGCTTCTCCTCCAGTTTTTTTTTAGGAGTTTTACAATTTCAGGTCTCACATTTAAGACTTTAATCCATTAAAAAAAATTTAATTTTAGAGAGAGTGCAGTGAGGAAGAGGAGCAGAAGGAGAAAGAGAGAAAATCTCTTTTTTTTAGTTTGTTTATTTATTTTGAGAGAGTGTGCATGTGTGAGCCGGGGAGGGGCAGAGAGAGAGAAAGAGAGAATCTCTGCTCACAGCTTGAACCCACAAACTGTGAGATCACAATCTGAGCCAAAATCAAGAGTCAGATGCTTAACCAACCAAGCCACTTCGGCCCCCAAGTTTTTAATTCATTTTGAGTTGATTTCCGTGTATTGTCTAAGAAAAGAGTCCAATTTTATTCTTTTACATGTGGATGTCCAGTTCTCCCAGCACCATTTGTTGAAGAGAAAGACTTTCCCCATTGTGTTTTCTTAGCACCCTTATCAAAATTCAGCTAACCGTGTACATGTGGGCTTATTTCTGAGCTTTGTATTCTGTTCCACTTGTGTATATGTCTATCTTTATGCCAGTATCATAAATGTTTTAATTACTATAGCTTTGTAACACATTAAAATCAGCAACTGTGATGCTTCTGGCTTTGTTTTTCTTGTTCAAGACTGTTTTGGCTACCCAGGATCCTCTGTGATCCCATATGAATTTTAGAATGGTTTTTTATGTTTCAGTAAGAAAATGTCATTGAGATTTTGATAGGGGTTGCAATGAATCTATAGACCACACCTCTTCCAATCCATGAAGACAGGATAAAGTTACCTTAAACTAGCCTTAATTAAATTAACACAATAAAGGCCATTTATGAGAAGCCCATAGCTAAGATCATAATCAATAGAGTAAAACTGAAAGCCTTTCCTCTAAGATCAGGAACAAGACAAGTATACCCACTCTCATCACTTCTATTCAGCACAGTGCTCAAAGTCTTAGCCAGAGACATTAGGCAAGAAAAATAATAAAAGGCATGTAAATTGAAATGGAAGAAGTATGGGGCACCTAGCTGGCCCAGTCAACAGAACATGCAACTCTTGATCTCAGCGTTGTGAGTTCAAGCCCCACATTGGGGGTATAGTACTTTAAAAAAGGGAGGGGGAGGAGGAGAAGGAGGGGAATTATTTTTTGAAATGATCATATATGTAGAAAACTCTTAAAAGATTCCACAAAAGAACTGCTAGACCTAATCAACAAATACGGTAAAGTTGCAGGGAATAAAATCAACATACAAAAATCAGTTGCATTTCTATACACTAACAGGTAAGTATCGAAAAAGAAAATTAGGAAAATAATCCCACTGACAATAGCATCAAAAAGAATAAAATCCTTAGGAGTACACTTAAGTGAGGAAGTAAAAGACTTGTACCCTGAAAACAATAAAAATTGATGAAAGATAAAGAAAGACTTACGAATAAATGCAAAGCCTTGATTCTCGTACTCTGTACGTTTCAGAGTGTTCTCCAACTTTGCCCCCACTTGCCTTGGTCCCATCTGAGCCTAAGGCTAACTCTGCAGAAAGGGCAGGTAGGATGCTGGCCAACAGGGGGTAACCGGGGCACCCAGAGGACTGGTCACTCAGCCGCTTAGTGGCAGAGGATTAGATCTGGGTGTCCTAAAGGGCCCTCGCCTTCTCCCTACAGCTTTACCACCCCTTCACGGGTGCAAATGGCATAAACTGCAGTAGGTCCACGGGCTATGCAACCCTCCAAAGGCACCACCACTGCAGAGAACACTCTGGATGGAAGAGAATGCACACATAAGGCTAGAAAAGATTTCCTATGTACCATGTTAGATGTAACGTGTAACATACTCATTATTCACTCCACTGCTTGCTACTCTTCAGTGGCCTCAGGCTCAAACCCACACCCCTCAGTATGGTGGTCAGAGTCTGTCACAGGCCAGCCCCTCTCTAGGCCCTTCTGCCATTGCCCACTCCCACTCCATGCTCCGGCTGTGCTTGGCTGCTTGTGGTTCCCCACATGGGCCATGGGCCATGCCCAGGACACATGTCCTCCCCCTCTGCTTTATTAAAATACACTTCTCTGGGGGCTCCTGCGTGGCTCGGTCAGTTGAGTGTGGGACTCTGATTTCGGCTCAAGTCAGGATCCCAGGGTCGTGGGATCCAGCCCCACATCAGCTCCATACTCTGAGTGTGGAGCGTGCTTGAAATGTCCTCTCTCCCTCTGCCCCTCCCCTACTCTCTCTCTAAAATAAAAGGCTCAATGCATGGCACAATACGAGAAGGAAGAGGACCATCTTTTTTTTTTTTTTTTTTTTAATTTTTTTTTTGTTTCTAGGAGAGAGAGAGAGACAGCGTGAGCAGGGGAGGGTCAGAGAGAGAGGGAGACACAGACTCTGAAATAGGCTCCAGGCTCTGCTCTGGCAATCAGCACAGAGCCCGATGCAGGGCTCGAACCCACGAACCACGAGATCACGAACCACGAGATCACGACCCAAGCGAAAGTCGGACGCTTAACCGACTAAGCCACCCAGGCGCCCCGAGGACCATCTTTTACAAACAAATGAACAGCGTGCTGACCTCCTGGGACATTCACTCCTCAGCCAGCAACAAAGGTAAGAATAACAGTATCGAAAACTCAAGGATGACTCAACAACTGGCTTTTCCTCGAAGAGCAACAGGCACGTAAGTACAGCCAGTGATGGGGGGCCCACAAATGGCAGGCGTGGGGGAGACGGAAGAGCACCCACTTTGGGCACCCAGCAGAGGGTACAGCATGCAGACACCCTCGGTGACAGCCCAGCTCGTTCAGAGGACGGCACTCAGGTCTGGCTGAAGGGGAGTGTGACGGACAGTCGTATCCATCGCTCTGGCTAGGCTACAGCCCGGTAATTCGATCAAACACTAACTCAGGGACCGCAGTGAACGTATTCTGTAGATGTGATTAAAGTTTATACTGAGTTGACTTTAGGTAAGGGAGATGATCCTACCTAATCTAGATTTCAATCAGCGGAAAGGCCTTATGAGTAGAACTGAGATTTCACAAAAGAAGAAATTCTGCCTGTACAGAGGAGCTTCGTCTGTGCCTCAGAGTCCCAGCTTGCCCTGCATCATGGCGAGAGCTACAGCTTCTGGACTTGCCTCCCCGGCCCCCACAATCAATTGCAAAGGCAATTCTTTGTAATAAATCTCTGAATATACATCTCATACCGGTTCGGAATCTCTGATTGAACCTGGATTGGTAACAAGAAGGCAGGCGGCAGAAGGTGGGGAGGAAAAGGAGGCTCAGGCTGGAATGGGATTAGAAGCATTGTGATGCATGTTAAGGGCTCTGGACTTTTCTGAAAAGCAGAGGGGAGCAGGAGAGGTATCCAAGCAGAGGAAAAGCAGAATTAAACACATATTTCAGATGCCATTAGTCCGTCCACCTGTGAGGTGGAGCAGGGACTAGATGCATGGAGCCAGCCCAGGGGAGGCGCTCCAGGAAAGGGAAGAAGCTGACACCAAAACTCAGGTAGGAAGAGTAAGATCTTGGGTGGACAAAGGCCTAGCAGGGGAAATGGAGAGAAAGAACTGGGTTTAAGAGACACTGAGGAGTTAGGCCTCATGGAACTTGGTGACCCTGCTGGCCTGGGGTATGAGGAAGAGGGTGGAGGAATCCAAGCTGATTTTCAGATTAACGGACTTTTCATCCCACTGGGCCTCAGAGCTGCATGGCAGCAACCCGAGGCACCTTCTCTTTGCCACCAGCTGCTAAGTAAAACCATGGAGCCAGAAACGCTCATTAACCGCCCAGAGGCTACATACCGCTCATCCAGCTTGGTAACAATATGCCTACAAGACATCCTATTGTGAGCCCTTTGGCTCTTTCGGACTGAACTGTTCAGCTGCCCCTGCACAGAATAAGGAGAAAGGTAACATCTGGCAGAACGAAGTCAGAAAAAACATGTCTGGAAGGATCCTGGGTAGGAAGGAGAGAGGTGAGAGCGGGGGCATGGCCAGAGCAGCTGTTTCTGCCATTTCCTGGGCCTTGGGGTGGACCAAAGGCATGGTGGCCATCTGACAGCCTTGCAGGGAGAGTGAGGGCCAGGGCACTGACTGATAAAAAATGCCAGAACTTTCACAGGAACCCTGAAAAGACTGATAGTGAATAGAGAGGAAGGCAAGAAATGCACACACCACCACCCACAGGACAGCCTAAATTTCATTTCCTGTCTGCAAAACAGACAGAGTTATTGCCACCTAACAGAAGAAAAGGAATAAACAAGCTACAGAAGACTCGGGAGATGTCAAGATCAGTTTGGGAGAAAGAAGAGATAGAACAGAGATATTTGTCCTTGGTGACTATCTAAATAATCTTGACATGACCATTATTTTCTCTACAGGCTAGACATTTCTCATCACCAGAATGACATTTTTTTTTAAGCTTATGTATTTTGAGAGAGAAAGAGAGCATGGGTGGGGGGAACAACAGAGAGAGAGAGAGAGGAGAGAGAGAGAGAATCTCAAGCAGGCTCCATGCTGTCAGCATAGAGCCCAACACGGGGCTCGATCTCACAAACTGTGAAATCAAGACCTTAGCTGAAAACCGACAGCTAACGTCACCCTCAATGTGGAAAAACTGAAGAACTTTTTTTCCTAAGGTTAGGAACAAGACAAGAATGTCTGCTCTCACTGTTTTTAGTCAACATAGTGGTGGAAGTCCTAGCCACAGCAATCAAATAACAAAAAGAAATAAAAGGCATCCAAATTGGTAAGGAAGAAGTAAAACATTCACTATTTGCAGATGACATGATACTATATGTAGAAAACCCAAAGACTCCACCCAAAAACTGCTAGAACTGATAAATTAAGTAAAGTCACAGGATACAAAATCAATCTACAGAAATCTATTGTATTTCTCTTTTAAAAAAATTTTTTAATGTTTATTTTCAAGACAGAGAGATGGACAGACAGAGCATGAACAGAGGAAGGCAGAGAGAGAGGGAGACATAGGATCTGAAGCAGGCTCCAGGCTCCGAGCTGTTAGCGCAGAGCCCAACACGGGGCTCAACCCCACGAACCGTGAGATTGTGACCTGAGCCGAAATCGGACACTTAACCGACTGAGCCACCCAGGTGCCCTAAAAATCTGTTGTATTTCTATACACCAATAATAAAGCAGCAGAGAGCAAAATTAAGAAAACAATGTCATTTATAATTGCACCAAAAATAAGGATACCTAGAAATAAACCTAACCAAAAAGGTAAAAGATCTGTACTCTGGGGGCACCTGGGTGGCTCAGTTAAGTGTCTGACTCTTGATTTTGGTCAGGTCATGATCTCACAATTTGTGAGTTCGAGCCCCACATGGGGCTCTGTGCTGACAGTGCGGAACCTGCTTGGGATTCTCTCTCTCCTTCTTTATATGCACCTCCTATGCTCGTGCTTGCTCTCACTCTCCCTTTCTTTCTCAAAATAAACAGAAAAATAAGATCTGTACTCTGAAAACTATGAAACAACAATTAAAGAAAATGAAGACAAGATAAAGACATTTTGTCTTTGAAATTGAAAGACATTTCATACTTATGAATTGGAAGAACAGATTGTTAAAATGTCTGTACTACCCAAAGCAATCCACACATTTAGTGCAACTCTATCAAAATACCAACAGGATTTGGGGTGCCTGGGTGGCTCAGTCAGTTAAGCATCTGACTTCTGCTCAGGTCATGATCTTGCAGTTTGTGAGTTCAAGCCCCACATCAAGCTCTGTGCTAATAACTCAGAGCCTGGAGCCGGCTTCAGATTCTGTGTCTCCCTCTCTCCCTCTGGCCCTTCCCTACTTGTGCTCTGTTTCTCAAAATAAATAAACATTAAAAAATTTAAAAAAAACACATTTTTCACAGAACTAGAACAAACAATCCTAAATTGTGTATGGAACCACAAAAAATCCCGAATAGCCAAAGCAATCTTGAAAAAGAAATGGCAAAGCTGGAGGCATCACCATTCCAGACTTCAAGTTACATTACAAAACTGTAGTAATCAAAACAGTTTGGAACTGGCACAAAAATAAACACATAGAACAACAGAACAGATTAGAAACCCCAGAAAGAAACCCAAATTATATGGTCTTTGACAAACCAGGAAAGAACATCCAATGGGAAAAAGTCTCTTCAATAAATGGTGTCGGGAACACTGGACAGCAATACGCCAAAGAATGAAATTGGACCACTTTCTTAAACCATACACAAAAACTCAAAATGGATTAAAGACCTAAATGTGAGACCTGAAACCATAAAAATCCTAGAAAGCAAAGGTAGGAATTTCTCTGACAAGAGCTGCACCAAGTTTTTTCTAGATATGTCCCCTGAGGCAAGAGAAATGAAAGCAGAAATAAACTATCAGAACTACATCAAAATAAAAGGCTTCAGCAGAGCGAAGGAAACAGCAAAACTAAAAGGCAATCTATGGAATGGGTGAATACTTGCAATTGACATATATCCAAAATATATAAAGAACTTATAAAGCTCAACACCTAAAAAACAGATAATCCAACTAAAAAATGGGCAGGAGACATGAACAGATATTTCTCCAAAGAAGAAAGATTTACAGATGGCCCACAGACACGTGAAAAGACGCTCAACAACACTTATCAGGAAATGCAAATCAAAACTATAATGAGATATCACCTCACACATGTCAGAATGGCCAAAATCAAAAACACAAGAAACAATAGGTGTTGGGGAGAATGTGGAGAAGGAACCCTCTTGCGTCACTGGTGGAAGTGCAAACTGGTGCAGCCACTGTGGAAAACAATATAGAGGTTTCCCAAAAGGTTAAAAATAGAACAACCCATGGGGTGCCTGGCTAGCTCATTTGGTAGAGCATGCAACTCTTAATCTTGGGGTTTTGAGTTTGAGCCTCACACTGGGTATAGAGATTAACTAAAAAATAAAATCTTAAGGGGTGCCTGGGTGGCTCAGTCGGTTGGGCGTCTGATTTCGGCTCAGGTCATGATCTTGCAGTCTGTGAGTTCGAACCCCGCATCGGGCTCTGTGTTGACAGCTCAGAGCCTGGAGCCTGCTTCGAATTCTGTCTCCCTCTCTCTCTGCCCATCCTCCGCTCACGCTCTCTCTCTGTCTCTCTCTCTCAAAAATAAACAAACATTAAAAACAAGCCAAAAAAGTAAAAATAAAATCTTAAAAAAAAACCCTCTCAACAATAGCTAAAACATGGAAAGAGCCTAAATGTCCATCAACAGACGAATGGATCAAGAAGATGTGGTTTATCTATACCATGGAATACTACATGGCAATGAGAAACAATGAAATCTGGCCATGTGCAGCAACATGGATGGACCTTGAGGTGTTATGCTGAGCAAAATAAGTCAGAGAAGGGCAAATATATGTCTGCACGTATAGGAGGATTAGGAGGAACTTAACTGAGGAACAAGGGGGAGAAGAAGGGGGGAAATGGTGGGGGAAAGGGAGAAAGGCAAACCATGAGAGACTCTTGAATGCTGAGAAACAAACTGAGGACTGATGGATGTGGGGGGGAGGGGGGGATGGCATGGAGGAGGGCACTCATGGGGATGAGCACTGGGTGTTATGTGGAAACTAATTTGACAAACTATTTGTAAAAAAAAAAAAAAAAAAAAAAAAAGAACTACCCTATGATGTGATCCAGTAATCACACTACTGGGTACTTACCTCCAAAACACAGAAACACGAATTCAAAGGGATACAGCAATCCCTATGGTTACTGCAGCATTATTTACAAAGGCCAAACTAAGGAAGCAGCCCAACTGTCCACCAATAGATAAATGGATAAAGGAGATGTGGTATACAGATACAATGGAATATTACTCAGCCATAAAAAAGAATGAAATATTGTCATTTGCAACATGGATGGAACCAGAGAGTATAACACTAGGAGAAATAAGTCAGTCAGAGAAAGACAAATACCTTATGATTTTACTCATATGTGGAACTGAAGAAACAAAACAGGCAAAAACAAAAGAGAGGAAAAGAAAACAAGAAACAGATTCTTAACTATAGAGAACAAACTGATGATTACCAAAGAGGAGGTGGGTGGGGGGATGGGTGAAATAGGTGATGAGGATTAAGGAGTGCACTTGTCACGACAAGCATCAGGTGATAAAAATGAAAACTGGGGGGATGGGGGGCACCTGGGTGGTTCATTCAGTTAAGCATCTGACTCTTGACTTTGGCTCATGTCATGATCTCACAGTTGAGATGCAGCCCTGTCTTGGGCTCACTGGGCTCTGTGCTAGGCATGAAGCTTGCTTAAGATTCTCTTTCTCCCTCTCCTTCTGCCCCTTCCTTGCTCACACTCCTGCTCTCTCTCTCTCTCAAAAAAAAAGTAAAAGAATTTTATAGTAGCATCCAAAAGCATAAAGTTCTTAGGAACACAAATTTAACAACAATATTCATGCCCTCTAACCTAAAAAGTACAAGTCATTGGTAAGAAAAATTAAGAACACGCAAACAGAGATATACCATGTTCATGGATTGCTAAAATGTCAATTCTCCCCAAATTAGGAAAACCAATTATCCCAGTTTGCCTGGGACTGAAGGGGTTCCTAAGATGCAAGACTATCATTTCTAAATCCAGGGCAGTCTCAGGCAAATCAGTGTGAATGAGGGACATGGGGAAAGGTGGAAAGATCCTTCTATTACCTCCCTTTCACCAGTCTGACCTGCCTGATCTTCAGTACGCCCCAAATCACATGCCAGAGAACTCTTGCCCAACTAAATCACACACCAATCCTGTAGTGCCCACAAATGTCACAGTGGGATAGAAAAGACTGTGTGAACCAGCCACCTTCTCTATTTATTTTGAGAGAGAGAGAGGGAGAGAGAGAGTCCCAAGCAGGCTTAGGGCTGACAGTACAGATGTGGGGCTCGATCTCACAAAGCATGAGATCATGACTACAGCCAAGTTTAAGAGTCGGATGCTTACTAATTGAGCCACCCAGGCGCCCCGAAACCAGCCAACTTCTAGAACACATCCTCCCATTCAGCCATCACACCTTGAACTGAATACAGAAGAAATAGGCTGACTCTTTTCGCCTTGTACACAAGAGGCTCTGAATGAAACATGCATTAAAACACACACACACCCAGAACAGTACCTGACACATGAATGGACTAATGAAGCAAGTAACTGGAAAGAGCCACAGGCATTTTTATTCAATGATAACAGATGGAAGGCCATGCTAGGGTGCGAAAGAGTAGGGATACCGCAGCTATAAATTTCAGGAGAAAGGAACAAACTGTTTGGCCAAGTGGCCTTCCCTCTCTTACCTTGAGAAGCTATCATTAACCTTTCACCACACCAGGAGGTGTGGTCCCAGAGTAACAACTGATTCAGCCTAACAAATACAGGTGCCCCCCACCCCTAACCACCTGCAGTGGCTCAGCTGGCAGCGCAGATATTTTCCTCCAGTTTCCAGAGCTCACCCTTTTCATTTGTTAATGTCACTTGCTTATTAAAAACAAACAAGCAAACAAAGACAGGAGGACTAGAGCACAAAAGAAGAGTTAGCTCCTGGCCATCTCAGCTAAAGATCCCATGCCCATCATGCCTGGGAATGGATTTTCCGCACCAGAGGGAAGTTGATTTGGAGAGTGAAGAGGGAAAGAAAAGACACAAATCATGGAGAAAACATAAATTTCTCCTTAAATTCGGGTCTGCACCAGAAACTCCAGTCACTCTTGTCTGCTCAACCAGGGCACGCCTTCCTCATATTTTATGAGGCCCTGGGAGTTCCAGGTCCAGAAGCCCAGGAGAAGGACCCAGCAGAGTACCACGGGTTTGTAATGCTGGTGGCCACCCCCTGCCCATTGTCCGAGCTGGCCAGCAGCATTCCCTATGCTCAAATGCTTTTATATGGGAGTAAATGAGCCTTAAAAAAAAAAAATCTACAGCAAAGGAACCGAACTGATCTGACCAAACTAATCTTTTTTGTCTTTTGCTACCATTTTGATCCTTGCCACAAGGTAACAGTACCTGCAAGAGTGCACCGCTGTTCTCCCCTTGCCTTCCTGGAAGGTGACTTTCATCATCAGGACTTTCTTTGCCCCACGGCACTTTTCAGATGGCAGCAAACAGGGCCAAACCAAGAACCAGCACCCCCACTGCTTGACGGGCCCCAGGAGGTAGCATCATGGCTGCCTCTGGCGTAGCACAAGTGCTCTGCGTCACCCTCAGGTCCAGACCCAATTCCCTCCACTCCTTCTCTGCAATACTCTCGCTCACCCTTTGAAGGGGCGGGGGGAAGAGAATGTGACCACTAATTCAAACCAGAAAAACAGAGAACACAGAGCTGAAAAGAGTTTTTCATCCAGCCTGTCTGAAAGACCCCTTCCCTGTGAGAATTCTGGCTTGGCTACTTGGCTCTCTGCTATTAGAGTCAGAAACCTATTTTCTTGGGGCGCCTGGGTGGCTTAGTCAGTTAAGCGTCCGACTTTCGCTTAGGTCATGATCTCGCGGTTCGTGGGTTTGAGCCCCACGTCGGGCTCTGTGCTGACTGCCAGCTCAGAGCCTGGAGCCTGTTTCAGTCTGTGACTCCCTCTCTCTCTGACCCTCCCCTGTTCACGCTGTCTTTCTCTCTCTTAGAAATAAATAAACATTTAAAAAAAAAAAAAGAAACCTATTTTCTTCACTAATACCTGCAAGTCAAAGGTGATGAAATGTGTGTATGTGGCTTTACAGATGTGGCTTTTGCTTTTAACAGAAGAGTTGAAGTAGGTCTGCCCCTTCCCCCCATGAAAGTGGGGCAGGGGTGCCAGACAGAGTGGGAATGCATGGAGATGAAAAGCCAAGGTTTATTTAGCCCACCTGGCCCTGGATGTTGAGACATCATCTCTGAGCAGATGACACACAAGAACATCAAGTGCCTCTTGCTACCCTCCCACCCCCCACCTCCCTTCTCCCTGGGGACTTAAAACAAATGTGTTTTATTTGCTCCATCTGAGGAGGAGGATTTATGGACTGAGGGTGGGGGGTGGTTCCTTGGCAGGAGTCAGAATTCAGGGCTGGACCAACTGGTGACTTGTCAACAGCACACCATCAAATGGTCATCACAACCCCACTTAAATGCAAACAAACGAGACTGTCACAGGCAGCTGACAAACCCTCCAGAGTTTAGCGGTGGGTGTCCAAGACCACTCAAGGTACAGTGCTTTCGATTCTCAAATGAAGCTATTTTACACGAGCAAAAAGTTGCTGTCTGTCTTTTAACGAACGGGCTCTCTGAAAAGACTGAAAAGGAGGAATTCTCTCCATTTAGGCTAATGGGATGGGCTGTGTTCAGAGCACCATTTGTCACTTCTTTATCCCAAGCAGTTAATGACCCCAAACCTTCCACTAGGCCCTGGGCCGAGACCACCACAGCACCCAGTACAGAAGGGCATGGAAACCACAGACTGTTGACCGCTCCAAGCCTATAACTTAAAAAAAAAGGCAGCAACCAGTTCAGAATCAGTATCCTCCCAAAAAAAAAAGAAGGCAGCAACCAGTTCAGAATCAGTATCCTCCCTAAGCACACCCATAGTGCGGGGAAGAGGCCTCTGTCTCCTGACCCCAACCCCGATGCCCCGGGCTCCCCCAAAGCATCACTTTCCTAAGTAAAAGTTCCTTAGGCCTGGAACCTGTTGACTCCACTGGCTGAAAGACTTGGGATATGGAGGCATCCCGGGGTTGGCCAGGGCAGCGGCCAGGCAGAGGTCGGGGTCGGGGGAGGGGGGAAGAAGCTTCAGTGTCCTGGCAGAAAGAAATGTCTTGGGAGGCGGGTCCTCCTCTAGCAGCCCGCTGGCCGCCCACCCCTCCTCCCTCTTCCCCCGCACCCGCGACCTCACGAGAGCCGAGCCCGGGCAGCACGCGCCCCCGGTGGCCAGGGCTCCGTCCCCGCGGCCGGGGCGGGCGACCCTCCCGTCCGGGCCCCGGCACTCACCCACCGCCCGGATGCGGAAGCCGCGCGGGGGGCGCAGCGCGCGGCGGCACCAGGCGTCGCGCAGCACCTGCAGGCTGGCGGGAGGCGCGTGCACCAGCAGCACCCCGCGCCGCAGCCAGCCCTGGAAGGCCAGCCGCGAGGCGGCGCGCGCCAGCCGCGAGTTCCAGAAGCAGCGCGCGTTGGCGCGGCGGAAAGCGCGGAAGATCGCGCGCCCGCCAGGCTCCTCGGTGCCCGCCGCCGCCGCCGCCGCCTCCTGCGCCTCCAGCCTGCACAGCACCAGCGCCAGCGAGCCCGGCGCCAGCTGCACAGGCCGGGCCATGCCGCCGCGGGAGGTCGGGGCCCGCAGCCTAGCGCATGGTCAGGCGGGAGCACCGGCTGCGGGGGCCCCGCACGTCCGGCGGGAGGAATCGGCTTACTGCGCGCGGCGCCGGCTGCCGGGGGAACGGGCTCCAGGGGGCGGGGACCACTGCGCTCGGCGGGTCGGGGGGTGGGGCGGGACGCGAGGACTGGGGGCGGCCGCCGGCGCCCAATGGGGGTTTCCAAGGCCTGAGTTACCAGGCCTTGCTCCACCCCGGTCAGGACACCGCCGCCCCGCCTCCCATTACCTCCCTCCCGCCAACCCCCTCCCGGTGTCTCCCTGCACTTCCCAGCTCCCGGGGCAACCGGGAGCTCCCCTGCCCGGTAGCCACCGAGAGCCTTTTTCAACCGCAGCTCGAGTAGCGCGGCCAGCGGTCCCCAGAGCTGAGCGGACCCGAGTGGCCGCCATCGCCCTGGCTTTGGGATCCTTCCTAGTGAGAGGCCACCACCAGGGACAGCCCGCGGGTGTCGAGGACCTCTCTCCGGGCGAGAGTCTGTAGACTCAGATTTGAGGCTCGGTCTGCTGTTTTGCTCGGTACTTCCCTTTTTTGGGAGTCTCCCTTTACTGTCCTGTAAAATGAAGAGTTGGAGCTGAATTCTAACAATTCTAAAATTCCTTCTATCCATGAATGTCCGAAGTTCTAGGGTGGGCCCCCCTCCCTGGGAAATCCTATACACGTAGGTGGTAAGGGAAGGAAAATGTTCCAGAGGGGCCATCCCGATGGCGAGGCGCGGTGGTGAAGTCCGTGGAATTCCGCCTTGGGTTGGATCCGGGCATTCCGAAAAGACCGTCTTGTCCCAGTAGCTCCCAGGACCGAAGGGAGAGGCGCTTGTGATCTGACCGGCCGACTGTAGCGAGGGCCTCGGAGTGAGGTGGTCCAGCTCATGTGCTGAGGACAGAACCTTGGCTGGGGCACTGGGTGAGGGTTCCTGGAGGAAAGAACAGAAAATGAGAGGTAGGGCTTTTGTTACTACTACTAGAAATTGGCCCCATAAGAAGGAGGAGGGATGCTTGGCCAGACTGGGCAATCACTCCAGACTTCCCGCTCCCTCAGCTCATCAATCATCAATAACAACCATAATAATTGGAGATACTCTATACCCTACTCCTTGTAAATCATTCTCACAGTGATAGATGATGCTATGAAATGATGATAGCTAACATTTATTGAATACTATATGTTGGGGGCATTAATTTCACAACTCCGTGTTAACTACTGTTAGAATCTCTTTTTTTTTTTTAAGTTTATTTAATTAGTTTGAGAGAGACAGATAGTGGGGGGAGGGAAGTGCAGAGAGAGGGAGAGAGAGAATCCCAAGCAGCCTTGCACTGTCAACGCAGAGTCCAGTGCTGGCTCCATCTCACTAGCCACCTGATCATGACCTGAGCCAAAACCAGGAATCAGATGTTCAACGACTGAGCCACCAGGTACCTCGGTATCTCTATTTTTTTTGTAGATGAAACTGCAAGCTGTGTTGGATTAAGAAGTGCGAACTGATCACACAGGTAATAAGAGGTGGAGTTGGGCAACCATGGATTAGGGTTCCCAATGACAAGTAAGTCAGACACAATTTTCTTTCTTTTTTTAAAAAAAAATTATGTTTATTTATTTTTGAGGGAGAGAGAGAGAGAGAGAGAGAGAGAGGGAGACACAGACTCCAAAGCAAGCTCAAAGCTCTGAGCTGTCAGCACAGAGCCTGACAGCGGGACTCGAACTCAAGAACCTCGAGATCGTGACCTGAGCTGAAGTCAGAGGCTTAATCGACTGAGCCACCCAGGTGCCCCATGTCAGACACAATTTTCAATTCAAACGAGCATGCAAACCTGAGACAACCACATCACATCCGAATTCTGACGCTGATGGAGGTGGACGAGTAAATACATCCCAGAGCCTAAATGAGCCTCACTCCTCGGCCTGTAGAAGCTCCACAGTGAGGACTAAGTTTCCTCCACTGAGTTCGCTCTGTCGTAGCCCTAACCTTGCGGGATCAAGGACACCTTTGCCGTGTTCCCCATCCTGGAGCACGATGACTTCTGTCTCTGTACCTCTAGTAACTAGCACAGTGTCTTTTCCATGATAATAAGGATAATGATAATTCTCATTTACTCTCAGCTCACTCTATGCCTGGAACATGTGCAATCTAATTTCATCCTGAAAATTTACCCTCTGAAAAGGGTAATACTATTAAGCCGCATCTTCCACAAGAAAAACGAAAGCTAGGGAAAAAAGAAAAAAGAAGGAAGGAAGGAAGCACGCAAGCAAGCAAACTTAGATAGCTTAGGCCACTTGCCTATGAGGACGAGGCTAACAGACGGTGAAGCAAAGATACCAACACTGCCCACTCACAGGCGAGACGAGGAGGCAAAACACCACGCCATGACTCACGGGACCTGTTGCCTGGTCTGAAAAATTGTTCTGAGCTTGATTCTCTCTCTAAGCACTTGAACTGGAAATAAACAATCAGACCCTTAATAGCTACCGGGATGCTGTGAAGTAGACCCAGCTATGAGGTTTCATGGCCTGAAATTGTGAGGTAGAACTGTCTTAAACTGTGGAAACTTTCATTCAGATGTGTGACATTTCCATTATTTTACTGAAGCTAGTCTAATTAACAAAAGAAGGGGGAACACTGTAAGGAGGAAAATTGTATTTTTAAGTTTAAATAAATAAACTTAATTAATAATAAACGTATTAATTTCATTTATCTATCTATCTGTTTATTTATTTATTTTTGAGAGAGAGAGAGCACGCGCGCAGGGGAGGGGCAGAGAGAGAAAGAATCCCAAGCAGGCTCCACACACTCACCAGAGAACCCCACTTGGGCTCGATCTCAAGATTATGATGAGATGATGACCCGAGCTAAAATCAAGAGTAGGACACTCAACCGGCTGAGTGCCCCTAGCTTATTTATTTAAGTAATCTCTACACCCAGTGTCGGGCTCAAACTCATAACCGTGAGATCAAGAGTTGCATGCTCTTCCAACTGAGCAACCAGGCATCCCTGTAAGGAGAGAAATTCAAACTACAACGAAATATGCATCTGCTTGTTTTCCCAAAGGATCAGTTACCTCATAAACATCCGCAGACTCCTACCAAGTGGAATATGTCTTAAGAGTTAATGGAACACAGGGTCTCCAACCTGAATGGCCAGTATGACATGGCAAAACTAGAGAAACAGAACCTTCTCAGGGGTCCTCCATCTTTGCAATCTCTGAAAACCAGACACAGAAACATTTTTATTTTTATTTTTATTTTTTTATTTATTTCTAGGGGAGAGAGAGAGAGAGACAGTGAGAGCAGGGGAGGGTCAGAAAGAGAGGGAGTCACAGACTGAAACAGGCTCCAGGCTCTGAGCTGTCAGCACAGAGCCCGACGTGGGGCTCAAACCCACGAACCGCGAGATCATGACCTAAGCAAAAGTCGGACGCTTAACCAACTAAGCCACCCAGGCGCCCCACAGAAACATTTTTAGAAGACAGATTTGGTATCTAATCTAAACAGCATGCTATGCAGTTGTTAAAAATATTGAGACAAAACTTTATGCACTAATTGATACAATATCCCAGATATATACATATATGTATATGTATATGTATATGTATATGTATATGTATATGTATATGTATATATACATATATATAATTTATTTATTTTGAAAGAGAGCCAGCACTTGTGTGAGCAGGGGACAGACAGAGAGATGTGACAAATCCAGGGTGGTATCCTCTGTTTGAGGAGCACATTGTTAACCCTTTTATAACACCTGGGTGTTAAGGGCTGCAATAATTATCTGTCTCGTCGGGCAACCTGAGATTTCTTGAGGGCCAGGCTCCTGACTGAGTCATGTCTGTGACCCTGCACATAGTCCAGTACCTGGGCCATAGATTCTTTCTACTTGAATCAAGCCCGATTTAACTAGTTTTATTTATTTATTTTTTAAATGTTTTATTTATTTCTGAGAGAGAGAGAGACAGTGTGAGCAGGGGAGCGTCAGAGAGAGAGGGTGATACAGACTCTAAAACAGCCTCCAGGCTCCGAGCAAGCTGTCAGCACAGAGCCTGACATGGGGCTTGAACCCACGAACCACGAGATCATGACCTGGGCCAAAGTCGGACGCTTAATCGGCTGAGCCACCCAGGCGCTCCTAGCTCGATTTAACTAGTACTCCATCCAGAATAACTTCACTTTTGCTGCTTCTCACTAGCTTGGGGTCATCACACACCAAAGCATTACTGGTTTGTGGGTGAGTCACAGGAAGACCTGGTTATCCGACAGCCTCAAGGCAGCCTCAAGGGCAGAGCCTCAAAGAATAGACACACCCAGGCCATACCCAGGCATTTAGAATTCAGTGGTTTCTCTGGAGTCTGTTTACAGCACACATGTTACACTGAGGATGATGTTTGGTTAACTTCCGACTTCGGCTCAGTTCATGATCTCATCGTTCATGAGTTTGAGGCCTGCCATGGGCTCTGTGCTGACAGCTCAGAGCCTGGCTCCTGCTTCGAATTCTGTGTCTCCCTCTCTCTCTGCCCCTCCCTTGCTCTCTCTCGCTCTCTCTCTCTCTCAAAAATAAACATTTAAAGAAATTTTAAAAAGATAATCATGGCTTGGGGCGCCTGGGTGGCTTAGTCCGTTAAGCGTCTGACTTTCGCTTAGGTCATGATCTCGCGGTTCGTGGGTTCGAGCCCCGCGGCGGGCTCTGTGCTGACTGCCAGCTCAGAGCCTGGAGCCTGTTTCAGTCTGTGACTCCCTCTCTCTCTGACCCTCCCCTGCTCACGCTGTCTCTCTCTCTCTAGAAATAAATAAAACATTAAAAAAAAAAAAGATAATCATGGCTTGACACTAAAGGCTGATTTAGAAATCATGTCTGGCTTCTCTTTATGACCACTTCTGCTTCCATACCATCCTTTTTTTCTCTGTTCCAGAAGAAAGAATGAATGAATGAATGAACCCTGGAGACTTTTGTTTGCGTTCCTCAAAGAGCAATGTGAGGCTTTGCTAAGCAACTGTGTTGATGCAAAGAGCATAGGAGGGGAGGAGGTGGGGGCAGGGGAAAGGCATTTAATATCATTTCTTTAAACACACACACACACACACACACACACACACACACCCCACACCACACCACACACACCACAAATTATCTCCATTATTCTAGCCACTGAACTCAAGACAAGACTCTGGACCATGGTAGTATTACCTGTAAAAAGAGAGTAAAATACTTAGCCAACCTGAAGAACATCTTAGGATCCTTTCCAGCTTCCTGGTGCTACACCTCCACTTTCACACGCAAAAATAGAAACCCAAATGTACTTTAAATAGTCATGGAGTCCAGTGAGACGCTAAGGGATGCAAATCCAGACCCTGAGAGCCGGATATCCCAAAGCTGACTCTGATTTGCCTTTGAACAGTCCACTTTATGTCTCCAATGGCAAGAGGCCAGCAGAGAAATAAATATTGGAGAAAAAAAATCCTTAGTTTGGAACATTTAAAGGCGACGAACACTGGAAACCCCATGATTCTGACGTGAGAAGTGTTCAAGAAAAAATTATTCAGACACTAGCTAAAATGGGAAGGAAGACTTTGTTTTAGACTATTGCAAAGTCTAAACAGCAGACAGTTGTAAAGCAAAGACAGCAGAGAAGCTGGGGATTTCAACCAGGAAGCAGAGTTAGGGAGTCAGTGGATAGAAAATCACTAAGAAGGAGACATCAAGGGTCCAGTGGTGGGGCGGGGGTGGGGAGGGTGGGGGGTGTGTGGTTCTTGCTAAACTGACCTAATAGGACTCCTGCTAAATGCAGGTCAAGGATTTATACATCAAAGGTGGGGAGTGAAGAACTTGGTCAGATATCAAGGGTCTGGTTGGGGATTCATACTAAACTGACATTGGCAGGATTCTTGCTAAGGCTGAGTAGGCAGAAGACACGTTGGGGCCCAAAGTCAAGGCCTACTCAGAAAGAAGGCTTAGAGGAGAGGCACCTGGCTGGCTGAGTCAGTGGAGCACCTGACTCTTTATCTCAGAATCGTGAGTTCAAGCCCCACGTTGGCTGTGAAAACTACTTTTAAAAAATAAAGAGAAGAAAGAAGGCTTAGAGGAGCCTGACCCAAAGTTTGGTCAAGGAGAGTCTTTGTCAGGACTTCCTGCACTCTGCCCCTTCCCACTGGTTAAAGGAACACTCATAAGACATTTAAAATACCCTCATAATCTTTTTTTTAAAATGTTTATTCATTTTTGAGAGAAAGAGCAAGCAGGGAAGTGGCAGAGAAAGAAGGGGATGGAGAATCCGAATGAGGGGCTTGAACTCATGAACTGTAAGATCATGACCTGAGCTAAAGTTGGAAGCTTAATGCACTGCACCACCCAGGTGCCCCAATCCTCTTTTATTTATTTATTTTTTTAAATCTGTACACCCAGCATGGAGCTCGGGGCTTGAACTCACAACCCTGAGATTACGAGTCACAAGATCTACCCACTGAGCCATCCAGGTGCCCGTATAATCCCATTTTGTTTGGGGAGGGGGAACTGGAATATTATCACTATATTACAAAAGATTATTTCTAGATGGTGGAATTACAAGCAATTTTTATTTCTTTCTTTGAGTTTTTCTATACCAGAATTTTTTGAAAAGGCCCCAGTAATGTTTGCTTTAAAGGAAGTTAAGGCAGCTGGCTCTCCTGCACAGGGGCCATCGGTGCCACTAAACCTTATCACCACAATGGCGAGACTCCATCATTCCACTTACCCATTGCACTTGGGGTCAGAGGGCAGGTCTCAGAGCTGGAAAATATTACTTCCAGAGAGAAAGCTGCAACACCAGGCTGTTTAAAAAGCATCCAGTGAAGTGCCCTGGTACCAGAGCAAGTCAACAAGATTCCTGTTTGAAACATGGAAAATCAAATTAACTCTTTCCTCTACACCTAAAAAAAAAAAAAAGACTAAAGTATGCAGGCCCCAGGCAAGATGCCAAACTGAGTTTCAGGATTTTAAAGGAGAAACCACTTCTCTTCGGTTTTATTCCAGCACAGGCTCTAAAGCTGGGCCTCATATCCTATTATTTCCATGCAAATCCCTTCAAAAATGAGTTGGCCACACTCCAGATGCCCAGATCTCAAAGGAACTCTGTTTCCAGCGAGGCCCTTGCCCTGTAGCTAGGAGTCTCCTTTCCCTGCTTTCTTTCCTTTTCTCTCTTTTTTAATTTTTTTAATGTTTATTTTTGAGAGAGAAAGAGAGAGAAACAGTGTGAGTGGGGGAGAAGCAGGGAGAGAGAGGCACAAAAGAGCCCAAGAAGGCTCCACACCGACAGCGGTGAGCCCAACGTGGACGCTCACCCACGAAACATGAGATCGTGACCTGAGCCGAAGTCAGACCTTTAACCGACTGAGGCCCCCGGGCGCCCTTCTTCTCTGCTTTCGTGTGGAGGGAAGGGAGGAAGATGCTAAGGCGTCTCGTCACGCCTGAAATTGTCTTGGATTGGGAAACAAACGGATGCTTTGTCCCTTCTCATAGGCTACCTGTTACCTGTTGTTTAAGCTTCTTAACAGGAATGTAGGATTACCCGTGTTCATCTGTATACCTTCTAGAATGCCCCTCACAGCATGGCTCAAAAGCCAGAAAATGGTTCTCTGGACAAGATGGTTAAAGAACAACAGTGTGATAAGGAAAGACTGGATGTCCAAGTCGGTGCCAACCAACCCTGGTTTGAGCCTGTGTGGATGCAGTTCATTCAGCGTTCTCTAGAGCATCCAAATAGAGCGGGAGGCTTTGTAGAAGTACCTATAATGCAGCAAGAAAAAGCACTTGGAGCTCCTGGGCAGCTCCATTGATTAGGCATCCAACTTTGGCTCAGGTCATGATCTCACGATTCATGAGTTCGAGCCCCACATTCAGTTCTCTGCCGTCAGCATGGATTCTGATTCCAATCTTCTGTCTCCCTTTCTTTCTTCCTGCCCCCCTTCCCCCTTGTGCTCTCAAAAATAAGGAAAAGAAGAAAGAACAAAAATATTTATTGAGCCTGCTAAATCCCAGGTGCTGCTTTGGTTAATAAAAAGGAAGACACAAGGGTGCCCCGGGGGCTCAGCTGGTTGAGCATGGAGCTTCCAACTCTTGATTTTGGCTCCAGTCATGATCTCATGGTTTGTAGGGTCAGGCTCTGAGCTTATGGGAATCTGCTTGGGATTCTCTCTCTCTGCCCCTCCCCTGCTCTCTTTCTCTCTTTCTGTCTATTTCTCTCCCCCTCTCTCAAAATATATAAGACATTTAAAATAAAGGGGAAGGCACAAAATGGAGGAAACATCTCCATTCACTCAGCTTGCAATCTAGTGTTTTTCAGAACATCAGAGACTTGGGGCGCCTGGGTGGCTTAGCTGGTTGAGTGTCTGACTTCGGCTCAGGTCATGATCTCATGGTTTGTGAGTTCAAGCCCACAAGGGGCTCTGTGCTGACAGCTCAGAGCCTGGAGCCTGCTTCAGATTCCATGACTCCCTCTTTCTCTGTCCCTCCCCTACTCATGCTCTGTCTCTCTCTCTCAAAAATAAAAACAAATATTAAAAAAAGAAAAAGAAAAGGGGCACCTGGGTGGCTTAGTCGGTTAAGCGTCCGACTTTCACTTAGGTCATGATCTCGCGGTTCGTGGGTTCGAGCCCCGCGTAGGGCTCTGTGCTGACTGCCAGCTCAGAGCCTGGAGCCTGTTTCAGAGTCTGTCACTCCCTCTCTCTGACCCTTCGCTGCTCACGCTGTCTCTCTCTCTCTCCTAGAAATAAATAAAACATTTTTAAAAAAATAAGAAAAAACAAAAAACATCAGAGCCTTCATAACAAATTTATGGTGACAAAAACAAACCAAGGGAGGAGCATAAAGAAAAAAAAAAGAGGTATCAACTAATGCAGTGGTTAGTGTAGACTTTATTTGGATCCTAATTTCAACAAAGCAAATGGGAAACAACTTACGAGAAATTTGAACACTGGCTGGGTATTTGATACAAAGAACACCAAAGGGATACATGAATGTAATTTGTGAAGAAATGAATATGTTCTGAAAATACCTTCACCTTTAAAAAACTCAGTGTGTTCGGTAAGCTGTTTGGGGATTTTCTTTTCTGATCTTCAGTGAAAATGATTACTAACCCTCAGTCATCACCCCCTACAGTAAGGTACACCTGGGTAGCAGTGCTTATAAAATATACTTGCCACTAACGATTTTTAAAGTTTATTTATTTATTTTGGGAGAGAAAGACATGTGCACAAGTGAGGGAGGGGCATAGAGAGAGAAAGAAGGAGAGACAGGGAAAGAGAGAATCCCAACCAGGCTCCACACTGTCAGCACAGAGCCCATGATGGGGCTCGAACTCACAAGCTGTGGGATCATGACCTGAGCCGAAATTAAGAGTTGGATGCTTACCTGAGCCACCCACACGCCCCCCAAAACATTAATATTTTAAAATAACATCTTTGGAGGAAAAACATTTCTGTTTTCCAATAAACTCTGGGATCGTATTTTCCCCACCCACCAAAAAAAGGAAAAGAAAAAAAAAACAGAAAAGAGAATAATAGTGCTGGCAAACAGAAAGAAAGGCTGTGGGCCTTCAGAGATAGGAAGCTATAAATGTTGGTCTTGCTATCAGGATGGTGACATTGCTCCTCTTACTAGGAGAAAAAAATCACATTGAGAATATTAAGATTTATGTGCTTCCTTTAACTTAATTAATTTCCATTCCACATAGGTAACATTGCTTGTGTTGACTTACACTCCTAGAATAGAATCAGGAAATCTAATATAGCTAAAAGGAACTTTGTTTCATTTGTTCCTGTTCCTCCCCAATCTGTCAAAACACACTTGATGAAAAGACCGAGACCTGCAGAGGTGGAGTCAATGCCCAGGGTCCCCTAGCGCAACCACTAATTGCTGGAGTGGGAATGAGGGAAAGTTCCAAGTCTTGGTCAGCAACAGAAGTCTGTAGCACTTGCGTCCGCAGCACATATACTGAAGTTGGAATGATACAGAGATGAGAATCTCTGAGCAAAGATGACACACAAATTCAGAAAGTTTTCCACATATATCGGGTGTAGAAAGGGGACTCAGAGTTCATATATCTTTTTTTTTTCACAAATTGTTTATGTCAAATTGATTTCCATATAACACCCAGTGCTCATCCCCACAAGTGCCCTCCTCCATGCCCATCTCCCCCCTGCCCCCCACATCCATCAGTCCTCAGTTTGTTCTCAGTATTTAAGAGTCTCTCATGGTTTGCCTCCCTCCCTTTCCCCCACCACTTCCCCCCTTCTTCTCCCCCATGGTCCTCAGTTAAGTTCCTCCTAATCCTCCTATACGTGCAAACATGTGATATTTGTCCTTCTCTGCCTGACTTATTTCGCTCAGCATAACACCCTCAAGGTCCATCCATGTTGCTACACATGGCCAGATTTCATTGTTTCTCATTGCCATGTGGTATTCCATGGTATAGATAAACCACATCTTCTTGATCCATTCATCTGTTGATGGACACTTAGGCTCTTTCCAGGTTTTAGCTATTGTGGAGAGTGCTGCTATGAACATTAGGGTACATATGCTCCTATGCATCAGCATTTCTGTATCCCTTGAGTAAATGCCTAGCAGTGCTATTGCTGGGTCATAGGGAAGTTCTATTGTTAGTTTCCTGAGGAACCTCCACACTGTCTTCCAGAGGGGCTGCACCAGTTTGCATTCCCACCAACAGTGTAGGAGGGTGCCCGTTTCTCCACATCCTCACCAGCATCTAGAGTTCTCTGATTTGCTCATTTTAGCCACAGAGTTCACATATCTTGATAAGCAGTGAGAAATGCAGAGAATTATTGAATCATTATATTGATTCTAATATAATCAAACTTGTGTAACACTGTATGTTAATTATACTTGAATTAAAAAAAGAATTATGGGGGGTGGGCATCTGGGTGGCTCAGTCGGTTGAGGGTCTGACCCTTGATTTCGATTTCAGCTCAGGTCATGAGGACAGGGTCCTGGGACCAAACTCCGGGCTCTTTGCTGAACATGGATCTCTTTCTTCCTTTGCCCTTCTCCCTCGCTTGCTCTCTCTCTCTCAAATTGAAAAAAAAATATGGCATACAAATTATAAAATAACAAAACATAAAATAAATAAAGCAGAGGTTGCAAACTACGGCGGGGGTGGGCCAAATGTGGCCCACTGCATGTTTTTGTATGGCCTGTAAGCTAAGGATAATCTTTATATTTTTAAATGCTTGAAAAAAAAACAAAGGAAAATATTTCTTGACGTGTGAAAATTATATAAAACTCAATTTTCCATGGCCCCACGATTGTGTTGGGAGATTGGCACACACACTGTCACATAGGTATGATGTGTGGCTGCTTTTGTCAGTCAAGTTGAGCGGCTCCAACAAAATCTGTATCGTCTGCAAAGCCTAACCTATCTCCTCCCTGGCCCTTTACAAAAGAAGTTTGCAGAATCCTGGCCGAGAGCCCTATGGGCGCCAAGGCTGCTTTGCAGAGCAGGGCCTGACATGTGGAAAGCATCAGACCTTCGTGCACACCCGGTGGGCCTGCAGACCTCCCGGATCTACGCCGTTGCCTCCAGTGCTGGATGCTGCTGTCAGAGGGAAGGAACTGGAAGCTGCTCCGTGTCCTCCAGCCAACATGCTGAGCCGAGGTGGGGTCATTTAGTTTCTGTCCTCACTGCCTACTCAATCCTGGCCCCTCAGCTAAACTTGTCAACAGGGAGACCAATTAGTGCCGATTTCTATGTGAAAGGCGTTTCCTTCAGGCAAGACTGAGATGGGGCCTCATTGCACACAAACAATTCAGGGTCACAAGGTTAACCCAGGTTAGATTCAAACCAGGGCTTAAAAAGTGAAAGGCAGCCCTCTTACCAATCCTCAGAGCTCTCCAGACTCCTTAGGAAAACAGTGTCAAGGAATTCACCTCATTTACCAGACGGGGACCTAACACTTGGAGGGGAGGGGCGGGAAATAGCCAACAGGCCCTGCAAATTTAATATCCCTCCACAAGATTACGCTCAGATTTCCCACAGATGTTTATGGCAACTTTATTAGAGCCCTGTTTAGCAATCCGTTTCCTTGGAATTCGATTCCAAGCAGGCCCTCCACTTCAGAATTCTGGATTTTTTAGGAAATCAGAGACCTTCTAGGGCCAGTAAGTTCTCAAAGCACATTTTCTTTTTCTTTTCTTTCTTTCTTTCTTTCTTTCTTTCTTTCTTTCTTTCTTTCTTTCTTTCTTTCTTTCTTTCTTTCTTTCTTTCTCTCCCTCTCTCTCTCTCTCCCTCTCTCTCTCTCTTCCTTCCTTCCTTCCTTCCTTCCTTCCTTCCTTCCTTCCTTCCTCCTTCCTTCCTTCCTTCCTTCCTTCCTTCCTTCCTTCCTTCCTTCCTTCCTTCCTTCCTTCCTTCCTTCCTT
The DNA here is from genome assembly GCA_017311185.1 of Proteles cristata cristata. Lineage (NCBI taxonomy): Eukaryota > Metazoa > Chordata > Mammalia > Carnivora > Hyaenidae > Proteles > Proteles cristata. Next base: position 419,324 of record JAESUZ010000087.1, read on the forward strand.
CCTTCCTTCCTTCCTTCCTTCCTTCCTTCTTTTTGAGAGAGAGAGCGAGTGAGAGAGCAGGGGAGGGGCAGAGGACCCGAATTAGGCTCTGCACTGATAGCGGAGAGAGACCGATGTGGGGCTCGAACTCACGAACCTTCAGATTATGACCTGAGCCAAAGTCAGACACTCAACTGACTGAGTCACCCAGGCACCCCTCAAAGCACATTTCTTTTTTTTAATTTTTTTTTTATTTATTTCTAGGAGAGAGAGAGAGAGAGAGACAGCGTGCGCAGGGGAGGGTCAGAGAGAGAGGGAAACACAGACTCTGAAACAGGCTCCAGGCTCTGAGCTGGCAGTCAGCACAGAGCCCGACGCGGGGCTCGAACCCACGAACCGCCAGATCACGACCTGAGCGAAAGTCGGACGCTTAACCGACTAAGCCACCCAGGCGCCCCAAAGCACATTTCTTATAAGTGAAAATATCCTTTTGCACGAGGGGCAAAATGCATTTGTAGGCAAACTTGTTTTATAGTAGATCCTCTAAAAGCTTAGTGTAAATAAATTTGCATGTGTATGTTAGAATGTTTTAATAAGATGAGCAGAGCAAATCCTTTGGTGAATCATTTCAGAAAGACTCTTTTGGGGGGGCCACCTGGGTGGCTCAGTCAGTTGAGTGTCTGACTTTGGCTCAGGTCATGATCTCATATATGGCTCATGCGAATGAGCCCCGCATTTGAGCTCACTGCTGTTAGCATAGAGCCCGCTTCCGATTTTCTGACCCTCTCTCTCTGTTCCTTCCCCGCTTGCTCTCTCTCTCAAAAATAAATAAATCTTTTTAAAAAATATCTCTTTTCCTTTTTGAGAACTCATAGTTTGTTATTCAAAAGAATCTCATTATCTTTTAAAAATTTTTAATGTTTATTTTTGACAGAGCATGAATGGGGGAGGGGCAGAGAGAGAGAGGGAGAGAGAGAATTTTAAGCAGGCTCCATGCCCCACAGGGAGCCTGATGCAGGGCTCGATCTCACAGTCCTGAGATCATGACCTCAGCCAAAATCAAGAGTCACAAAGGCTTTGAGGAGCCTGGATGGCTCAGTCAGTTAAGCATCCAAATTTTATTCAGGTCATGATCTCAAAGTTTGGGGGTTCAAGCCTCAGATTGGGCTCTCTGCTGTCAATGCAGAGCCCACTTTAGATCCTCTGTCTCCATCTCTCTCTCTGCCCCTCCCCGCTCCCTCTGTCTCTCTCAAAAATAAACAGTAAAAAAAGAGTTGAAGGCTTAACTGACTGAGCCACCCAGGTGGCCCTAATTGATTTTTTAAAAATACTTATTTTTGAGAGAGAACAGGCACAAGTGGGGGAGGAGCACAGAGAGGGGACAGGGGTCCCAAGTGGGCTCTGTGCTGACAGCAGAGAGCCTGATGTGAGGTTAGAACTTAGAAAATGCAAGATCACATTTGATACCAGCCAAAAGGCCAAGAAGTGATGATGAACTACAAGATCATAATCTCAGCCGAAGTCAGATGCTCAACCTATTGAGCCACCCAAGCAGCTCTGATTTTTTTTTTAAAGTTTATTTTTGAAAGAGAGAGAGAGCATGTTCATGTGTGAGTAGGGGAGGAGCAGAGAGAGAGAGAGAGAGAGAGAGAGAGAGTCCCAAACAGAGTCCATGCTGTCAGCATGGAGCCCAACTCAAGGTTTGACTCCAGGAACAGTCATCCGCTGAACCAAAATCAAGAGTCTGATGCTCAACTGACTGAACCACCCAGACACCCCTTTAAATTGAGTTTTAAGTGAGTTTTTCTGTATAGTTTTATCTTTTTTTAAGTTTACTTCCTTATTTTTATTTTATTTTCTTTAATGTTTTTTATTTCTGAGAGAGAGAGAGAGACAATGTGAGCAGGGGAGGGTCATAGAGAGAGGGAGACACAGAATCTGAAACAGCCTCCAGGCTCTGAGCTAACTGTCAGCACAGAGCCCGACATGGGGCTCGAACCCACAAACCTTGAGATCATGACCTGAGCTGATGTTGGACACTTAACCGACTGAGCTACCCAGGCGCCCCTTACTTCCTTATTTTTAAAGTAATCTCTATATCCAATGTGGGGCTGGAATTCTCCTGCTCTTCTGACTGAGGGAACCAGACACCCCTTCGTAGAATTTTTATTTAATTTTTAAATGTTTATTTATATTTGAAAGAGAGTGTGAGCAGGGGAAGTGTAGAGAGGGGGGGGACAGAGGATCCCAAGCAGGCTCTGTGCTGACAGCAGAGAGCCAGATGTGTGGCTCAAACTCACAAACCTCGAGATCATAACCTAAGCCAAAGACAGACTCTTACTCACTCTGAGCCACCGAGGTGCCCCTGCTCTGTACAGTGCTAATTTTTTTAAACTGTTTATTTATTTTTGAGAGAGCGACAGGGCGCAAGCAGGGGAGAGGCAGAGAGAGAGGGAGACACAGAATCTGAAGCAGGTTCCAGGCTCTGAGCTGTCAGCACAGAGCCCCACGTGGGGCTGGAACTCACGGACAGTGAGATCATGACCTGAGCCGGAGTCAGAAGCTCAACCGACTGAGCCACCCAGGTGCCCCCCGAGCCACCTCATTCTTAAACTGCATCCATCATAAACTGTTTTTCCAAAAACAGTGTAGGCTCTCAAAGAAGAATTTATAGTAAATTTCCCTGAATTCCAGTTCATCATGAAAAGAATCCATGATATCTTGTCTTTATTTGATATCTGTCATGAGCATTAAGAAAAACAATCCAAATGTTTTCACTTCCTTAAGAAGCTGGGGAGAGACGGCCACTAGTGTTACATGGCTTGGCAGGCAGACATTCCTCACAGTCTAAGTGTGATCTAAGTCCCCACAGTTCCGGTTTATTGTCTAGGTATTCTCACCTGCAAAGTGGGAGGATGAGGGAAAGCTCTACCTTGTAACCTTAATGAATGAAATTAAAAGATGATTTAGGGTAAGGATTGGGGTAAGAAAGGTGTAAAACAATCCTGAAATAAGATTAAGATTAGACAGTATACTTTGAAACATAGATTTTACAAATTAAGTATCATTTCTTACATCTATCTGATAACTATAAACATCTATCTCATGGGGCACCTGGGTGGCTCAGTTGTTTGAGCATCCGACTTCGGCTTAGGTCATGATCTTGCAGTTCGTGGGTTCGAGCCCCATGTCGGGCTCTGTGCTGACAGCTAGCTCAGAGCCTAGAGCCTGTTTCAGATTTCTGTATCTCCCTCTCTCTCTGACCCTCCCTGCTCACACTGTCTCTCTCTCTCTCAGAAATAAAACATTAAAAAAAATTTTAAAACCTCACATCTATCTCATTTACACAACATTCCAGAATTCTATTTTTTCTTATCCTAACTTTATTGGTTATGATTTTTGTTTTTTAATTTTTTTTAATGTTTATTTTATTTTTGAAACACAGAGAGACAGAGCATGAGCGGGGAAGAGGCAGAGAGGGAGACACAGAATCCGGAGCAGGCTCTAGGCTCTGAGCTGTCAGCGAAGAGCCCAATGCGGGGCTCGAACTCGTCAACCCCAAGATCACGACCAGAGCTGAAGTCAGACGCTCAACCAACTGAGCCACCCAGGTGCCCCTATTGGTTATGATTTATATTTCCTCTATCGTCCTTTCAATTATAATTTGAATATAAAACCATTTTCATTTGGGAGGGTGTTGTCTTGAAAGTGTTTAGGAAAGCGTTGAGCATCTTTGCAGTGACCTGAACCAATGTACTTATCTATGGGATTACATCAATTAGGGATAATATATATTTACTCAAAGTAATTTACATTAAATGTGAATCACTATGGGGCGCCTGGGGGGCTCGGCTCAGTCAGTTAAGCCTCCGACTTCAGCCCAGGTCATGCTCTCAGTTTGTGAGTTCGAGCCCTGAGTCAGGCTCCATGCTGACAGCTCAGGGCCTGCAGCCTGCTCCTGATTCTGTGTCTCCCTTTCTCTCTGTCCTCGCACTGTGTCTCTCTCTCAAAAAGAAATAAACCTTAAAAAGGGGGGGAGGGGAATCACTATGTTGTATATCTGAAACTAATGCAACATTGTGTACTAACTATACTTGAAAAAAAAGAATAATACTCCCTTTACAAATGGGAAGCATTTTAAGATGGGCAAGTCTGCACTTAAACAGTTACTGCAGGAAATAGCTCTGACCCTGCAGCTTAGACTTTCAACCCCGCTGTTATTTTAATAAAAGGTTTTACTGTCAATATAAGTACTATTAAATCACAGCTGGCCTGAATCAGCATTTTTTCCTTTTTAGTGTGGAATACAGCTGAAGACTGGATTCCTAATTTTTTTTTTAAATTGCAGTAAAAATCGATTTTAGTATGCTAGGTCACATCAGTCCTTCATGTCTGCACTGACTAAGCCCCCCCACCCCCCAATACCTTTATTAGTTAGGTTCCTCTCTTATAGTGCAACACTTCAACCTCCCACTTCTGGATATAGGTATATTCACAGAGTAACTGCCAGTCCTCTCAATAATTAAAACAGAGTGTATGTGTGACTTCATAATCTTGGGCAATGGAATCAAAAGAAATAATGACTTTCTTCTATCCAAGCAAAGACTGACTTCCAGGAAACAGGAACTGATCTGCTATTTATTAAAGAGGAATCTTTACTTATAACAAATTCTTAATAATTTACTGTTTTTTTTTTTTTCTTGGAGAGAGAGAGAGAGACAGCGTGAGCAGGGGAGGGTCAGAGAGAGAGGGAGATACAGACTCTGAAATAGGCTCCAGGCTCTGAGCTGTCAGTCAGCACAGAGCCCGACGCGGGGCTCGAACCCATGAAGCGCGAGATCATGACCTAAGCGAAAGTCGGACGCTTAACCGACTAAGCCACCCAGGCGCCCCTAAATTCTTAATAATTTACAACAAAAGTACTGCTGGAACAATGCTGAATACATGGGAAAGCAAGAAACTGGTAGATCACAGCTTCTACCTCTAGGCTTCAGTTTCCTCAATTTTTCTGCAGACTGCTGGAAGTCGCAGGGAACCAAGAGCTAACCATGGCCATGCCTTAAAAAGAAGCTAAAGAATATGGAGCTAAAGAATTAACTTTAGAATGGTAGAATTCTCATTTTATTCCAAATTCCACTTCTTCTCCTTCTTCTAATTCTTCTTCTTCTCCTCCTCCTCCTCCTTTTTAATGTTTATTTATTTTGAGAGAGAGAGATTGGGCACAGGCAGGGGAGGTGTGGAGAGAGGGAGGGAGAGAATCTCAAGCAGGCTCCATGCGGTCAGTGCAGAGCCCAACGCAGAGCTCTCACAAGCCATGATCATCATGACTGGAACCAAGCCGACATAGTCACGCAGTCAGCCCTCCAAATTCCAATTCTTACCTTTGCCTAATACTCTTCTGGAAACAGTAGCTAAAGGTTAAACATTCACCTCTTAGAAACATTTCCAAAAGCCAAGTGACTGCCTCTTGAGTTTACAAAGCTGATAAAAACTCTAGGATAAATAACAGATGGATTTGGGAAATGGCTTAAGTGTACCCCAAGGCTAGTATTTTTTTTTTTTTTACCTTACGGAAGAATGGTTCAAAGTAGGTTTTAATTAAATATTTATGTTATAGCCAGAAACAGCAAACGGTCTTTGTATGACCAGGGACTGGCTTTTAACAGGTCTATCTCAGCAAAGAAATGAATGGACATTAAATATTTATTCTATACATGTTAAAAGTAGATTCTGCTTTTTCCCTGCCTGAAGGAAGATCAAAAAGGCTAGAGATACCCAGTGAGCTGCATTTGGAAATACCATCTTATTAAAAAAAAAAAAAAAAGGAAATATAATCTTATAAAAAGACTGAGAGGCCAGGTTCAAGTAGGAAGCAGACCTAAGGTTTTACTAAGGCAAGATGATGTAAAGTATTATTAAACACTTTATCATTTACCTGAGTTATTCAATAAAGGAATAACTTTTGGTCACATTTTCTCACCTTTAGAATGGGGGAAATAATATGATCAAATTTTTTTTTCTGCAGCATAAAATTGTTAAAGAGTCAACAGGCCCAAAATCGAGTCATTTGTGCTAAGTCCACATCACCAAACCAACACTTAATGCCAACTTAATTAGTTTTAATCTCTCCCATAAGTAGAAACTTAAACTAGTCAATCTGGAATTACCTTTTCAACTCTCAATGAGGTCATCTGTTTGACTGAATGACCCCTGCCATCCCCTAAAAGAAGGTGACCTCCCACAAACAATCCACTTTGCTAGGAGGCTTCCTTGTCCCACCCCCAGCTCTTTGGAGTTCCTTTATTTCTATTTATTTTTTAAATGTTTATTCATTTTTGAGAGAGTGTAAGTGGGGGTGGGGAGACACAGAGAGAGAGACACACACACACAGAATCTGAGGCAGGCTCCAGGCTCCAAGCAGTCCACACAAAGTCCCACGCGGGGCTTGAACTCACGAACCATGAGATCATGACCTGAACCAAAGATGGAAGCTTAACCAACTGAGCCATCCAGGTGCCCCTGGAGTTCCTTTTTTTTTTTTTTTTTTTAATGTTTACTTATTTTTGAGACAGAGAGAAACAGAGCATGAATGGAGGAGGAGCAGAGAGAGAGGGAGACATGGAATCTGAAGTAGGCTACAGGCTCTCAGCTGTCAGCACAGAGCCCGACACAGGACTTGAACCCATGAACCGTGAGATCATGACCTGAACCAAAGTCGGATGCTTAACTGGCTGAGCTACCCAGGCTCCCCTCTGGAGTTCCTTTTTATTTGCTAGATGGAATGCTGCCCGATTCATAAATCATGAATAAAACCAATAAAATTTTTAAAATTACTCAGTTGAATTTTGTGTTTTTATACTAATTGCTGTAGCAAGTCTCCAAACTTTTTTTTCGTCTCGAAACTTTTTTATGACTATTCTAAAGGAGAATTTGTTATAGCAAACTAATCCCAAGACTAATTTATTTTCTGGTTTATCTTGAATTAGAAAATTTAGAATGATCATGAACCATAGGGCATGCAAATTCCTCATATTTTGTTTCCTTAGATGTGAGAAAATTGCAATAACTTCCATTTAATGGCTTTCTATAGATTATACATCAAGTTATTCCCTGCTCAAAGGGGTGCATGTCTGGCTCAGTCCATAGAACATGCAACTCTTGATCTCAGGGTGGTAAATTTCAGCCATTTGGGTATAGAGTTTACTTAAAAAAAAAATGGATGGCTTAGTCGGTTGAATGTCCGACTTTGGCTTAGGTCATGATCTCATGATCTTGCAGTTGGTAGGTTCGAGCCCCTCATCAGGCTCTCTGCTGTCAGCGCGGAGCCTGCTTTAGATCCTGTCTCTCTCTCTTGCTGCCTCTTCCCCATTCATACTTTCTCTCAAAAATAAACAAACATTAAAAAAAAAGTTATTCTCGCATTTCATGAAGCTTCGTTTGACTGAACTACAATGGTGCAGTATCAATTACTGTTAGACCACATGCATATGTAACCAAAGGTGAAACTTCCACCCGATTTAGTAGTTCAGAGATTTTTTAGGGCAAAGGCATGAAAATACAAATAAATACCAATTATAAGAAAAAGTTTGGAAAAAGTTCAATTCCGAAGTTAAATTAGTCCCACATTTGAGAACCTAGAAGAAACTTCATACAAAGAGGCACCGTCTTCGCCATATGTTAACAATAACATTGGCTATTGTTACAGCCGTTAACAATATTGGCTATATTGGCTACTGCAGTAGTACAATAAAGGATAGAAATAAAATGATTCCATGACATTCTTTGATGTTAGGTCCAAGGCACATGTGTCCTAAAAACTGAATTAGAAAGGGGCGCCTGGGTGGCTTAGTCGGTTAAGCGTCCGACTTTCGCTTAGGTCATGATCTCGTGGTTCGTGGGTTCGAGCCCCGCGTCGGGCTCTGTGCTGACTGCCAGCTCAGAGCCTGGAGCCTGTTTCAGTCTGTGACTCCCTCTCTCTCTGACCCTCCCCTGCTCACGCTCTCTCTTTCTCTCCTAGAAATAAATAAAACATTTAAAAAAAATTAAAAACTGAACTAGAAAGCCATCTGTTCTCAAGACTCTTTAAAACAATACCAAGAGCCAAATATTTAAAAGATGACTGAGATATCTAAACCTAGCCTTAAAATATTTTTAAGGTTTAAACACCTTCATTAAGAATGGATGTTTTATTTATTCATTTATGTTTATATTTTTCAGAGAGAGAGAGAGCATGAGAGCAAGGTGGGGGGTGGGGGCAGAGAGAGAGGAAGACAGAGGATCTGATGTGGGGCTTGAACCCACAAACTGTGGAATCATGACCTGAGCCACAGGCTTAATTAGTTGAGCCACCCAAGCACCCCATGATTAGATGTTTTAAAATATCCACTTATGGGGCGCCTGGGTGGCTTAGTCGGTTAAGTGTCCGACTTTCATTTGGGTCATGGTCTCGCGGTTCGTGGGTTCGAGCCCCGCGTCGGGTTCTGTGCTGACTGCCAGCTCAGAGCCTGGAGCCTGTTTCGGTCTGTGACTCCCTGTCTCTCTGACCCTCCCCTGTTCACGCTGTCTCTCTCTCTCTCTCCTAGAAATAAATAAAATATTAAAAAAATAAATAAATAAATAAAAATAAAATATCCACTTACGCATGCCTGGGTAGCTTAGTCAGTTAAGCATCCAACTTTGGCTCAGGTCATCATCTCGCAGTTTGTGTGTTTGAGCCCTGTGTCAGGCTCTGTGCTCACAGCTTGGAGCCTAGAGCCTGCTTAGTATTCTGTCTCCCTCTCTCTCTCTCTCAAAAAATAAACATTAAAAACATGTTTTTCTTTAAAAAATTTTTTATTTAACGTTTATTCATTTTTGAGAGAGAGAGTGTGACGGGGAGAGGGACAGAGAGGGAGGCACAGAATCCAAAGCAGGTTCCAGGATCCGAGCTGTCAGCACAGAGCCCGACACAGGGCTTGAACCCACGAACCATGAGACCATGACCTGAGCCAAAGTCAGAAGCCCAGCCAACTGAGCCACCCAGGTGCCCCTAAATAATTATTATTTTTTTTAAATATCCACTTAGAGGGCACTTAGGTGACTCAGTCGGTTAAGCATCTGACTTTGGCTCAGAGCCTAGGGCCTGTTTCAAATTTTGTGTCTCCCTTTCTTTCTGTGTCTTGCACTCTGTCTCTCAAAAATAAACATTAAAAAATTTTTTTTTAAATATCAAAATGTTTATACATATTTTTGATTAATAAATAGTGGTATGAACCCAAATGCCTTCAATCACATAAAGCTCTTTTATTCAATCAGAAGCTGTATAGATGAGCCTCTACCTTGGCTCCTGGCCTCTAAGTTGTTTTGCAATGAAGCTGGAGTGAATCCTACCTCTATGGTTGGGGTCCTGATAGTCTGCAAAATCCTTTCTTTAGAGGCTGGACTTTGTCTTCATGACCACTAGCTGAGGTCTAATTCAAACTGATCCATTTCCCTGGAACTAAGATTATAATTTGCCAGATTTTTCAGTCCACAGCCTAAAGGACTATTACCTCTTCACCCCCTTTACTCTCTCCACTCACCAAATTAGACTTTTGGGCAATGAAGTCATCCTGTACACGGGAGTCTGGACTATCAGCACCCCCTGGGTAGGTTCTGGGGAAGCAGCACAGTTGGGATGACCCTGACCTCACCAGACTCATTGATTATCGACAAATTCTAGTTCCATAAATGCTTGATGGAGCAACATTTTAGGATTCATCTAATTTAGCCAAATAAAGTTCTCCCACCATTTGCTTTGCCCAATGCAAAGCAATTTCTCTATGGGGGCCTAACTAGTCATGTGAAAGCTCCCCTTTTGCCTCAAGGAGAGAACACAGCCTTTTCAGTTACGGTTACAGAGGATAAAGTCACTGTCTTGAGGAATAGTCCCTTCGGATTCAGGCAAATGTTAGATTAAGCTCTCACAGAGAACCTGGAATCTGTACCTTTGCACCCAATTCACACCTCTTCAAGAGATCCTCCCCCATAGCTTTTTTTTTTAATGTGTATTTATTTTTGAGACAGAGAGAGACAAGAGCTTGGGTGGGGGTGGGGCAGAGAGAGAGAGGGAGACACAGAATCTGAACCAGACTCCAGGCTCTGAGCTGTCGACACAGAGCCCAACGTGGGGCTCAAACTCGGGAACGCTAAGATCATGACCTGAGCCAAAGTCAGATGACTAACTGACCGAGGCACCCAAGCAGGCCACACCCGCCCTTGAGTTGTTATTTGCCTAACTCTTGCCCTGCCATTGACCTCTCCATTGTCAAAAATACTTTGTTGCCTACTGTTTACCCTTCCTTCTGCTGACCATCTCAATTCTTTAATTTTTTTCCCCTCTCAGCCCAGCAAACCAGTGTTCTTGCCCATCCCAGCTGATCGGCCCCCTCCCTTACCACTTACCTGTTCTCCCAACCAAGCACTTAACAACTTTCACCAGCTATTATATTTGAGAATCCTGCTTGTTCCTCATCCAAACACACACAGTCCACCTTAGATTATGTTCAGATTTGATACCTCACAAGGGAATTATACAGTCATGTCAGCTGGGCGAAAAGTAAAACAAAAAACTATGAAGAAAATCGATTTTTCCCAGCTTTGTTGAGTAGCTGTGACCCTCCTCACAAAGAAACGATCTCAAAGTAGCTTTTCAAAGTACACTGCAGCTTCCTAGACTGTAGAAATGTAAATATTTACCCCTACAGAAAAAGCCCAAATTGCACAGATAATATCTCCAAGATAACTGCTACTTTCCTTGGAGTTATTTTTAATGTTTTTTTTTAAGATTTTACTTTTTTAAGTAATCTCTACCCCCAACATGGTGCTTGACCTCATGACCTCAAGATCAAGAATCACATGCTCCACCAACTGAGCCAGTTATGCGTCCCACTCCTTGGAGCTGCTTTTTAAAAAACATGTGTTACGGGCGCCTGGGTGGCTTAGTCGGTTAAGCATCCGATTTTCGCTTAGGTCATGATCTCGCGGTTCGTGGGTTCGAGCCCCGCGTCGGGCTCTGTGCTGACTGCCAGCTCAGAGCCTGGAGCCTGTTTCAGAGTCTGTGACTCTCTCTGACCCTCCCCTGCTCACGCTCTCTCTCTTTCTCTCTCTCCTAGAAATAAATAAAACATCAAAAATTTTTTAAAAAATAATAAAATAAAATAAAAAACATGTGTTAATGGGGCACCTTGGGTGGCTCAGTCAGTTAAATGTCTGACTTCGGCTCAGGCCATGGACCGAGGGTCCAAGCCCCATGTCAGGCTCTGTGCTGACAGCTTAGAGCCTGAAGCCTGCTTCAGATTCTGTGTCTGTCTCTCTCTCTGCCCTTCCCCACTCACACGCTCTGTATCTTTGAAAAATAAACATTAAAAATTGTTTGAAAAATTAAAAAAAGATCACGTATTAAGTAGGGAAATCTGCTTGTATATACCTTAGTTAGGAGGGACTCTCTAAGCATGTTAAGCTAGAACAGCACCAGGCCCCATCCCAAATCTTCTCGATCAGAAATTCTGACACTAGGCCTTCCAGGAGTTTTAATAAGCCTGTCAGAAGCAAAAACAAAAACAAAAGAACACAAGCCTGTCACGTGATTCTGATGAGTACCAGTTTGAAGTACCAATGCCTTAGTTTAGGCATAATGATCACAGTCACACTCCATCATTAACGGGGCTCAAATAGGAGCTGACTCAGTGGCTTAAGCAATATCCTATCTGATATATGTTCTCTATATACACACAAAAAAACTAATAATTTATGGTCAAGAGTACTTTGGGATGTAATTTTCATTCACCTATCATCGGCTTGAGGCTTGTTTTTTAACTAGTGAACACCAAGAGAGCAGGTCAGTATTGCCCACAAGATGAACAGTAGGCAATAATTTGACTTAATCCTGGTTTATACTGATGTCTTGGTATAATTATTCTTGGCATCGTCCTCTCAAAATAAGTTCAGGGTTTAACAATAAATTATGGTCTATATATCACCCACTCTATTAATAATCATAAAACAAGGCAGTGAAATGTGTCAATGACTCTTAAAACATTCTCATCACTCCATTAAGCTTCATCTAACAAAAACAATTAGTAAAGATATTCTTAGAAATTCTAACTCATTTCAAAATAATCTGAATATGAAATTATAGTGGGAAACATTTCTTTTCTGGAACCCACAGACATGGCAGCTATATTGCAGTTAAATGAGGAAATGTGCTACACACTACACGGCCGATAAAGGAGACTTTTATGGTGCCTCTAATTAACGTGCTCATGTCAATCCTTTGCTTAAAACCAATACATGTTTTTTGAACTTACTTTGACTTTACACCACTAGGAGCAAGCCTACATGGCTCCTGAAAATGAAAACTACCTCAGGTCATCTAACACCCACCTAAAGATTCAGCTCAATCTGAGTTAACTTGCAGACTTGCAAAGGTCTAGTGAAATGGGTATGCTGGCCTACAGAGGTTGCATCAAAGTAAGCATAGGACTGTCAGAATGCTCTGAAAGGCCTTTAGTATTATGTCAACTTTTATCTGTAGCTCCCACTACAGTATTTTAAGAGAGAGATAGAGAGGAAGAGAGCATACGTGGGGGAGAGGCAGAGAGAGAATCCTAACTAAGCAGGCTCTGCATTGACAGGGTGGAGCTTGACTTGAGACTTGAACTCATAAACTGTGAGATCATGACCTGAACCTAAAACAGGACTCAGATGCTTAATTGATTTAGCCACCCACGTGACTATTTTTTTTATTAAAAAAATTTTTTTTAATGTTTTTATTTATTTCTGCGAGAGAGCGTGAGCGTGAACAGGGGAGGGTCAGAGAGAGAGGGAGACACGGAATCCAAAACAGGCTCCAGGCTCTGAGCTGTCAGCACAGAGCCTGACACGGGACTTGAACCCACAAACCGTGAGATCATGACCTGAACCGAAGTCGGAAGCTTAACCGACTGAGCCACCCAGGCAGCCCTCTAGTATTTTTTTTAAAGTTTATTTGAGAGAGAGCGTGCACACATGAGAAGGCACAGGTATGCACACATAGGCTGCGGAAAGAGAGAGGAAGGGACAGAATCCCAGGCAGGCTCTGTGCTGTCAGCAGAGAGCATGACACAGGGCTCAAACTCATGAATCATGAGATCATGATCTGAGATCTCCCAAGATCAAGACTCAGACTCGTAACCTACTGAGCCACCCAGGTGCCTCTCCACTACAGTATTTTTGATGAATTCTAGTCAGTGTTCCAAAATATCAGGCTCTGAGTAGCCTCAAAAGGCCAATTAATACCTAGATTACAGAGAACTCGCCAAGAATGGCTTGGACCCAGCCAACCACAAAAGAGATCACTCCTTTCTTGCTGGAATGTCAATAATTCTATCTAGATACCTAAATAGAGTAACTTTACTGTTTGCTATATACCAGTACCATTATCTGTTTTCACCAAATTTTTTAATGCCTTTTGGGCATAGACACCTATGGGTAAATTCCCTAATACATTTCTGATAAATTTTGTCCATATTCTAATAAGCAAATTCATCCATAATTAACACATTCCAAATTTTCTTTAGCAGAAAATGATAATTTTCCAAATGGTTTTTTGCTTTCTATATAATTATTTTGTTTTGTTTTGTTTTACCAGAAAGTTACCACCTCTGTATTAAGGCACAACACAATTACACTGTCACTGTGGCAGAAATCAGTTTTGTCCCCTTCATCTCAGGTTAAGACCCTAAGTTGTGGCCCAGAGACCAAGTCACTAAAATCTTCCCCACAACTGAAGCACAGGGAAAGTTGAGACTCTTGGGACTGCTGTGGTCTTTGGTCCTGGTTCAAGATCACTGTCTCCTTTGGTGCTAAAGATGGACATTAAGATTTACCCAAAATGTGAAAGCACCAAATGGCTTTCCTCTTGAGTCTACCTTTGGCAGTCTCCAAAACTTGAGACTCCATATCCTGCCAGTCTTCAGGTCTAGAGACAATGGCCCAGGGGTATACAACACGATGGACGAGATATTCCCTGTGACTCATGCACTTGTGCAGAAGGTCAGATGTAGTTACAAGTAACACATGCAGTGCTACCATAAGCTCTCAGGATGCAGAGGGTGGATAAAAAGGACACCAGCTAAATCCATCCGATCTAGTCCAGCCGATCAAGTTCAGGGTTTTTGTTTCTTTTGTTTTCCTCTTACAGTAAGACAATGTTTTCCAAATAATTACTATTTAAGACTGAACTATTTACGTTTCACTCTGTTAAAACATGAAGGTTAAGGTGGAAAACAGCCTATATTAGCTCTTAACTTCGCCACCACTGATTCTGTAATTCCTTGGGACACAATTTGTCCAACATGTTTATATAAGCTGAGGTCAATGATATAAAAATATTCTTAAATCTCTAAAATTTGGTGCCGTTCCAAATCTGGTGTAATTAGATAAATACCAAAACCACCTGAGATTTTATGTTTTTTTTTTTTTTTTTTTTTTTTTATTTCTAGGGAGAGAGAGAGACAGCGTGAGCAGGGGAGGGTCAGAGAGAGAGGGAGTCACAGACTGAAACAGGCTCCAGGCTCTGAGCTGGCAGTCAGCACAGAGCCCAACGCGGGGCTCGAACCCACGAACCGCGAGATCATGACCCAAGCGAAAGTCGGACGCTCAACCGACTAAGCCACCCAGGCGCCCCGATTTTAAAAGACTATTAAGTGAATGTTAGTGAGAGGTTAATTCTGACTATATGCTGAGCTATTCCCCCTTGATCACTTCTATAATTATTTACAGAAGGCATTCATTCCAAATATTCTGAACTATCCTGTAACATTAATTTTTTGATCTGCATTCAAAATGTTTATGGTTTTACCTTGCTATTTTCAGAGAACTAAGGCAGAAGTCTTTCTCCAAAACACAGTTTTATCTAGATTTAAGTTTTGCCAACAATAATAAAGATGCTAGGGTTATCTATACCATGTACTTCCACTGTCCTGTGATGGTTCATTATTAATTTCATCAGAAATAGCAGGAAGTTCTCGGGGTGCCTGGGTGGCTCAGGCAGTTAAGCATCCGACATCGGCTCAGGCCATGATCTCACAGCTTGTGAGTTTGAGCCCTGTGTCAGGCTCTGAGCTGACAGCTGGGAGCCCGGAGCCTGCTTCGGATTCTTTCTCCCTCTCTGCCCCTCCTCTGCTTGTGCTCAGTCTCCCTCTCGCTCTAAAAAAACCCAAACATTTATAAAAATAAAAGATGTGGTATCTTGCAAATACTAGTTATCTCTAATTCTAAGTTGTTATGTAACAGGTTGCTGTTAGGGATCAGACCAGGTTAAATACTTAGAAGTATGTGGCTGAGGGACACCTGGGTGGCTCAGTCGGTTAAGCATCCAACCCTGGTTTGGGTCAAGATCTCATGGTTTCTGAGGTTGAGCCCCACCTCAGGCTCTCTGCTGTTAGCAGAGCCTGCTTCAGATCCTCTGCCCCTCCTCTGCTCATGTTCTCTCTCTATAATAAGTAAGCATTGGAGACTCAGCTAAGTGTTCAACTTTGACTCAAGCCATGATCGCTCGGTTACTGAGCTCCCTGTGTTGGGACTCTGAGGAGTTGATTAGGATTCGGTGTCTCCCTCCCTCTCTGGCCCTCCCCTGACTGCACTCTGTCTCTCAAAAACAAGTAAACATTAAAAAAAATTTTTTAATTGAAAAATAGCAAAACAAAAAATACGTGGCTGAACAGTACTCAGTACTTTGAAAGAAATGAAAAATGTGCCTACATAAAGACTAAGTGCCACTTAAAGGATTTTTTGTTGCTACATTTCTATTATGACAGACAAAATTCAAAAAAACTTGAAATTCTTAAAATATCAAATGTTCTACAATGACTGAATCAAGCATTAGAAATGCAAAAAGGGGTGTGTGTGGGTGGCTCAGTTGGTTGTAGTATTTGACTTTAGTTCAGGTCATGATCTCACGGTTCCTGAGTTTGAGACCTATGTCAGGCTCTGTGATGACAGCTCAGAGCCTGGAGCCTGCTTTGGATTCTATGTCTCCCTCTCTCTCTCTGGCCCACACCCCACTCGCTGTCTCTCTCTCAAAAATAAACATTAGCAAAAACGGGGCACCTGGAATGCTCTGTTGGAGGATCATGTGAGTCTTGATCTTGGGTCATGAGTTCAAGCCCCACATCGGGTGTAGAAATTACTTAGTAAAACTTAAAAAAAAAAAAAAGAAAGGAAAAACAGGCATCCAGAACTTAAAAAGGATGAGAAAACTAAATGTTTTCATAGTCCTACTCTATTATTTTTAATTTTTTGACTTGGTCAATGTCAGATGACAGTACAAGGATTTACTTTTGAATAAATATTCAAAACAGTTGTTTATTTTTTAAAGTTTATTTAATGTTTACTGTTGAGGGAGAGAGACCAAAAATGAGTGGGGGAGGGGCAGAGAGAGAGGGAGACACAGAAGCTGAAGCAGGCATTGAGCTGTCAGCAGACAGCCTGATGCAGGACTCAAATCCATGAGCTATGAGATCATGACCTGAGCCAAAGTCAGACACTTAACTGACTGAGCCATCCTGGCGCCTCCAAAGTAGTTTATTTATTTATTTATTTATTTTAATTTTTTTTTTTTAATTTTTAATGTTTTATTGATTTCTAGGAGAGAGAGAGAGAGACAGCATGAGCAGGGGAGGGTCAGAGAGAGAGGGAGTCACAGACTGAAACAGGCTCCAGGCTCTGAGCTGGCAGCCAGCACAGAGCCCGATGCGGGGCTCGAACCCACGAACCGCGAGATCATGACCCAAGCGAAAGTCGGACGCTTAACCGACTAAGCCACCCGGGCGCCCCAAAAAGTAGTTTATTTTTTAACTTAAATTTTTACAAAGCAGTTTAGAAAGGGAAAAAAAGGTTCCTTCTCTTTCCTTCATCTTCTCTAAAACCATTTTTAATATGTAACTTGCTTTTTTTTCTTCCAAAGATCTCACTTTCCATTTCCACAGAAATTATTTATAAAAAATTTACCGCTAATACAATTGAAAGATTTATACTTTTTTCCCATTCTCCCAATATTACTGATTTGAGTTAAATAACCAGGAAAAAGAAGTCTAAGACGTGGACTTTACAATGATTTTTTTCTCATTTACAAACATACTCTACTAAAGAACTATACTCTCTACTTCTATTATTTTTTAATTTAAAAAATTTTTATTTTTGAGACAGTGTGAGCAGGGGACGGGCAAAGAGAGAGAAGGATAGAGGATCCAAAGCCGGCACTGTGCTAACAGCAGCGAACCATACATGGGGCTGGAAGCCACGAACCATGAGGTTATGACCTGAGCTGAAGTCAGAAGCTCAACTGACTAAGTCACCCAGGTAACCCCTTTTACTGTCTTTTAGTTGAAAACCTTTCCAACTACCCAAAAATGTTTCCTTTTACCTTAAAATGGAGAAACATTTATTTTGAGATTGAGAGTGAGCAGGGAAGATACAGAGAGTGAGAGAGAGAGAATCCCAAGCACAGAGCCGAACTCAGGGCTCCAACCTACCAAAGGTGAGATCATGACCTGAGTGGAAACCAAAAGTCAGATGCTTAACTGATTGAGCCACTCAGGCCCTTGGAGAAACATTTATACAGTAACTGTAAAATTATAGACCAATCATTAATCTGTCTTCAAAGAAGCTCAACAAACCCTAAGACCAGAAAGAGCAGTTTAAAACAAAAATCAGTTTGAAAGAATTTCAGGTATTTTAATCTATTTCTTAATAAAAGCCACATGGATTCAATTTAGCTTAAGACATGTATAACATGGCACTTACATTCTCATAGTACTCTATTTGGAACACCTCGCCATTACTCTAGCAAAATAAGGAAAAATGAAGTGAAATAAACCCTAATATGGCATATATTTCTATGACAGAAATATTCCAGTAAGAATTATTCAAATACAAAAAAATCCCAATCACCTGCTAAAGATGTTCAGTTTTCACCAGTGTTCTTTCAAAGACATTTAATCCTAGATTTTTTTCTTTTTTTAAAATTTTGATTTATTAAAAAAAAATTTTTTTTTTAATGTTTTATTTATTTCTGAGAGAGAGAGTACAAGCAGGGGAGGGTCAGAGAGAGAGGGAGGTACAGAATCTGAAACAGGCTCCAGGCTCTGGGCTGTCAGCACAGAGCCTGACATGGGGCTCGAACCCATGAACCATGAAATCACAACCTGAGCCGAAGTTGGCTGCCCAACCGAATGGGCCACCCAGGCACCCCTATTTTTTTTTTTTTTTAAAGACTATTTGTTTGTTTATTTAGGTAGGCTCTGCACCCAACATGGGGCTCAAACTCATCACCCTAAGATCAAGAGTTACATGCTCTAGTGACTGAGCCAGTCAGGCACCCCTAATTCTAGATTTTTTCCTCAAAATTTTATTTTTAAGTAATCTCTATGTCCATGGTGGGGCTCAAATTTACAGCCCTGAGATTAAGAGTCACATGCTCTACCCACTGAACTAGCAGATACCCCTCCTATATTTCTTTAGACCAGAGTTTCTCAACCTCAACACCACTGACATTTCGGGCTCGATACTTCATTGTTATCCTATGTAATGGAAAATGTTTAGCAACATCCTTGGCCTCTAACAACTAGATGCCACTAGCATTCACCCAGTTGGGACAAGTAAAAGTGTTTCCAGACATTGTCAGATGTCCTCTGGGGCAGAGGATGGGATATCCCCTGTTGAGAACCACTGCTTTACAGTCTACCACACTTCCTATGCTTTTCACTCAACAGTTAATCAACTCTTATATATTCACTAAAATTCTGAAGGAAGTACACAGACTAATAAAAAAAATGGTTTTTAATTGAAGAAGGCTTAATTTCAGACATCATACTGACATCTACTGGCTTGGTACTAAACTGTACATTTGACATATGCTGCATTATTTAAAAAACCCTCAAATTTAAAATATAGGTGCTATTTTGGGAAGTAGAACAATTAATTGAAAGCAGTAATATTAACATCAGTACTGTTTGTTTTTTTAAGTCTAACATATAATAACAGTGAGAACTATTTTCTTAGTTTTTGATGTACTGTCTATTGGATGAATTGAATTTTTAATAACTGGTTTAGAGACTGAGAATTAGAGGGCTTTTTTTTTAAACAAGTAAAAAAAACTTGCAAAAAATTAAAAAGCAACATGCTGTTTTATGATGTATACTGAAATTCTAAAAGACTAAAAAATTATTGTAAAAACCTAATAATGATAATTCTATAAATAAAATTACAATTTTCTAGATATTTTAATAAAAGACATTTGGTAATTAAATACTACTATCAATTAAATTGATGAACTTTATTGGGGTTAAAACTATAACAAAGTTCATCCTAAAACATTTTGCAATGCAAAATTATTTCACTCAAGGAGTGTTTAATATTTGAATGCCAGGAATTACAAGCAATTTTCAAAAGCAGACTCTTCACATTCATAAAACTTTATACATCATTTGAACTAACAGATATTTATACTACTAAAATCAAACATGCATCACTTTCATTCTTGTATCATGATTTTATATATTACATTATTTAACACTGTTCCTCACTACATGTATTTATCATACGCTTGCACCATTCTCCTTGGATTTCTGATCTTTATCTTCATTCTTCATGTTATCCTGTAACACAAGAGACAAGGAAACAGTAGATTTATTAGAGTCTCTTAAATGTAACTTTAAAAATAAACATTACTAAACAGATACTCTAGAATAGCCCATTTTACCATACATAAAAAAAACTGACCCTAGGAGCAACTACGAAAGAAATCTCTCCACACTTTATCTCAGCCAAAAGGCCGAGAAGCGACTGAAAGAAACCTCTCAATTCTAACATGGAGAACAATTTCTAGTAACGAGAAAGCGATCTAAACCTGAGAAATTTAAAGTTCTTAGGAATAACAGTAGTATATTCCTTGCAAAGTAGTAGGAATTTTTACCCCTTGTTCTAAGTAACACTGAGGATGTGGCAGATCTCTCAATTACTGAAATTACTTTGTCTTTTAGTGACAAAGCACACATAAACCACACTGACATTTCAACTAAGTTCTAGATAAATACAATCTTTTGGAAATTGCTTTTAATTAATCCGACAAAGGACAGAATGATACCATTATTTGCACCTAGAAAAACCACTAAGAGCTTAAGAACATTAAAATTTCCAAGCACAAATTTAAAAGTTGAAATATATTGAAAATGTGAAAGTATAAAACTGCTAACCTTCTTCAGAACAGTGTGGATTTCATCCATTACTGTAGACAAGTTTCTGATTGTCTTACTGAGTTGGTTTTCAAATTGCAAATTCATGTTTTCTGTAATCTTTAAATTTTCTTGTAATTGACTAAAATCCTTCTTAACTTCTCTGAGTTCACCAGAAAGGCTTTTATTGGAATTCTCCAAATTTAATATGGTTTTTTCATCTTCATCTGTTAAAAAAAAAAAAAAGGAAATATATCATCTTTCCCCTTTAATATCCCCAATTTAACTTCAAAAAAAATTTTTTTAATGTTTAATTTTTAGAGAGAGAAACATTTAGTGTGAGTGGGGAAGGGGTAGAGAGAGAGGGAAACACAGAATCAGAAGCAGGTTCCAGGCTCTGAGCTGTCAGCACAGAGCCTGACGCAGGGTTTCAACTCATGACCTGTGAGATCATGAGCTGAGACGAAGCCGGATGCTTAAACAACTGAGCCACCCAGGAGCCTTTTTTTTTTTTTTAATGTTCATTTATTTTTGAAGGAGAGAGACATAGTGTGAGCAGGGGGAGGGGGAGAGAGAAAGAGTGAGACAGAATCTGAAGCAGGCCTCTGAGCTGTCAGCAAAGAGTCCGACATTGGGCTTGAACCTATAGATCATGACTGAGCCAATGTTAGATGCTCAACAGACTGAGTCACCTGGGTGGCTCCCCTCCAAATATAACTTTGAAGTTAAAAGTATAATGGGCCGCCTGGGGGGCTCAGTTGGTTGACTGTCCTACTCTTGGTTTCAGCTCAGGTCATGATCTCACTGTTAGATCAAGCCCCACATTAGGCTCCACAATGACACTATGGAGATCGCTTAGGACTCTCAATGACCCTACGCTGCCTGTGTGTGCTCTCTCTCAAAATAAACAAACATTTAAATAAACAAACAAATAAAAGATGCAACAGAAAAAGAATGCCTGCCTGGCTCAGTTGGTGGGACAGGCAACTCTTGATTTTGGAGTTTTAAATTGAAGCACCACGCTGGTGTAGAGAAAGACTGTTTAAAAATAAAGTCTTAACGGGCACCTGGGAGGCTGTCGGTCAAGCGTCCAATGATTCTGTCTCCGCCCCCCACCCCGTGCCTCCCATGCTTGTGTGCTCTCTCAAAAATAAACAAACATGTTAAAAAATTTTTTTAAAGTCTTTAAAAAAAAAATTCAACAGAATAATAAAGGAATCTAAGAATACACATGAAAATCTAAGATTCTTGGGGTGCCTGGGTGGCTTGGTCGGTTAAGCATCTGAATGTAGCTCAGGTCATGATCTCACCATTCAAGGGTTCGAGCCCCAGGTCGGGCTCTGTGCTGACAGCTCAGAGCCTGGAGCCTGCTATGGATTCTGTGTCTCCCCCTCTCTTGGCCCCTTCCATACTCATGCTCTGTCTCTCTGTCTCAATCAATAAACATTAAAAAAATGTAAACCATAGGGACACCCGGGTGGCTCAGTTGGTTAAGCGTCTGACTTCGGCTCAGGTCATGATCTCATGGTTCGTGGGTTCACGCCCCGCATTGGGCCCTGTGCTGACAGCTAGCTCAGAGTCTGGAGCCTATTTCAGGTTCTGTACCTCCCCCTCTCTCTGACCCTCCCCTGCTCACACTGTCTCTCCCTCAGAAATAAATTTAAAAAAAAAAAAAAAAAAAAAAAATTAAAAAAAAAACAAGAAAATATAAGATTCTTCTAAAGCTAAGCAATGTTGTAGTTTTAATAAAGTGATCAAAACTAAGTTACAACACATGTGTCTACCCTAAAAGGCAAAGCATCGATATGCATGTATATATAGGTATGTGGATACATGTGTGTACCCACATAAATCCCAACAGGGTGTTAAAAGTACCAAAATACTCAATATGGTTCCTTACCTGTTTTTTCTTCTAGCAACTGCAGCTTCTGTTCTACCTCAGCTCTTACTTTTTCACTTTTTTCCAATTTTTGCAAGAGGCTTCCTACATCTACCATTGCACCATTGTACACAATAAGACCAACATTTTCTTCCACATCCTTTGGTTCCTGTTTTACTGTTGGTGTTGGAAGTAACAACCTGTTTCCTATAAAATAAAAAAAAAACATTATTTTTCTTCATTAACTAATAACAATTATAAAATGACATAATCTTAAAATAATACACTCAAGGGGCGCCTGGGTGGCTCAGTCAGTTAAGCGTCCGACTTTGGCTCAAGTCATGATCTCACGGTTTGTGGGATCGACCCCGGCGTCAGGCTCTGTGCTGACAGCCAGCTCAAAGCCTGGACCATGTTTCAGGTTCTGTGTCTCCCTCTCTCTCTAACCCTCCCCCTGCTCATGCTGTCGCTGTCTCTCTCTCTCTCTCATAAATAAATAAAATAAAAAAAAAAAAATACACTCAAACCTAGCATATCTTCCTGTAATGCTTCAGACTCTTCGTGGTTTTCTTCATCTTTTGACGTGTCTGTTAATTTCCGGTAAAAGCAAGATTCACGGAGTACTACTTTATTCAGAAGCTTCTTTACCTGTTATTCAAGCAAGTAAAACAAGTTTAAAAGATAGTAAGTTTTTTATTTCCTTATTGTGTTATTTTCACATATGAAAATCAATGGCATTTGTGTTCTTAGGACCTTTCCCATTCAAATGCTTCTGCTTTTTTTAATAACTGTCTTCTCCATAAACCTAAAACTCAAATATATCTTTTGAAAACATTTGTTAAGAAAAAGCATAACAGTGATAGAACACTAACACATACACTAATGTATATGTAGAAAGATATTACAGCATATAGCCTGTAATTCTAAAACATGGAAACTACCTAACAAAAGAGACTAGTTAAAGGCAATTGTGGTACATCTATGTTACAGAATGCTAAGATATCATAACAAGAAAAAAGTGGGGGGTGTTTGTGTGCCTGGGTGGCTCAGTCAGCTGGGTGTTAGACTCGAGTCAAGATCCCAGAGTCCTGGGATTCACTCCTGTGTTGGGCTTGCCACTGAGCATGGAGCCTGCTTATGAGATTTATTCATTCTCTTTCTCTCCCCACCCCCTACCCCTTGTCCTGCAAATACTCTCTTTCACAACAAACAAACCAAACAAACATAAAACAACAAAGTGGCAGAAGTTGTCCAGGGGCACCTGGTTGGCATGACTCTTGATCTCAGGGCTGTGAGTTCAAGCTCATGGTGGGTGCAAAGGTTACTTAAAATCTTGAGAAGAGCAGAGCAGAGAAGAAAGCTGTTTATCAATAATGTATAAAATGGTTTCATGTGTTGTGTATGTGTACATGATCATATGTACATGTATATGAGTTGCTTACTAAAAAAAAATCCAGAGGACTGTATATGAGGCCAGAGGTATAGGAAAAAAGAGGACTTTACGTTTTTTTACTTCACACATTTCAGTATTTCTTGACTGTATTACTTAAAATGGCTTTTTCACTTTAAATATTCACAAGACAGATTACCTGAGCCCGAGAAAGATGTAGTCCAAGAGTATAAAGTATTTCTTCCAAATCCTTTTCAAGAAGGTAACCACAATGGCTTTGATCAAAATAAACAAATGCCATTAACAAATCCCTGTTAATTGTGATCATCTGAGTCTTTTCTTTTTCCTAAAGAAAATGCAGAAGATAACAGTAAAAAGTGAGAAATTGAGTGTGTCCATTAACAGCAAAAATCAGAAAATAACTTTGCCTCACGTTAGAAGTTAAAATGAGTCGATCTGGTTTATATGTATGGGAGAAACGAATAAGACATACCAGTTTATCTGACATAACATAAATACCAAAATACAATTGGCTGAATTTTGCTCCAAGTCGTAATAGATATACAAGGACCAATAAACTTCATGACAATGTTATGCTTAAGAAATCTGGATTATGTAAGAAATGGAAATTATTATATTATAAAGAACACAGTATCCAATAAATACCTTATCTTTAGACGGCCTCTCCTTGCAGTACCTGTTGATATCTCTTTTGTCGTCTCGTTTGTTTATTTCTTCCTCATCCCGATCTATAAAATCAATACAACAGCAAAACACTCATTAATACATATATATCCAACTATTACAGAGACCAAAAATAGTTTTCTATTACTTATTAGCTTTCAAAAGACCCGGGGGGAAATTGTATGAATAAAAATGGTTTGGAATTTATAAGAAAGAATTATAAAGAGTAATGGGTGCCTGGCTGGTTCAATCAGTGGAGCATGTGATTCCTGATCTCAGGGATGTAAGTTTGAGCCCTATACTGGCTGTAGAGATTACCTAAAGGAAAAATATTCAGCACAGTAAAACTAATTGCAAATAGATAACTGCAAAATAAAACTGAATACCTGAGATGTTAAGATAATTTAGAAGACTGGGGCGCCTCAGTGGCTCAGTCGGTTAAACATCTAACTTCGGCTCAGGTCATGATCTCACAATTTCTAAGTTCAAGCCCTGCATCCGGCTCTGTGCTGACAGCTAGCTCAGAGCCTGGAGTTTGTCTTTGGAATCTGTGTCTCCTTCTCTCTCTGATCCTCCACTCCTCAAACTATCTCTCTCTCTCAGAAATAAATTAAAAAACATAAAAAAAAAAAAGATAATTTAGAAGACCTAACTACAGTGTTAATATTTTAGAGAGAGAGAGGGAGCACAAACTAGGGAGAGAGCAGAGGAAGAGACAATCTCAAGCAGGCTCCATGACCAGCACAGAGCCTGATGTGGGGTTCGATCTCAGGACCCTGGGATCATGACCTGAAGTGAAATCAAGTTGGGATACTCAACAGACTGAGCACCCAGGCACCCATCCCAATTTAATTTTTTAAAAAAGATTTTATTTTTAATAATCTTCATACCCAACGAACCCACAATCCCAAGATCAAGAGTCACATGCTTCACTAACTGAGGCAGCTAAATGCCCCTGATTTGTACACTTAAAAAAAGTTTATTTATTTATTTTTAAGAAATCTCTACACTCCAAACAGGGCTCAAACTCAGGACCCCAAGATCAAGAGTCACATGCTCTTATAACAGAACCAGCCAGGCACCCGAACCATACTCCAAATTTTAAATGGATAAATCACTTAGTGTGTGAAAGTATCTCAATAAAGCCATTATTGTAAAACATAAATAGACAAATGGTCTAAAACTGGATTGGGGTGATAATTTCACAAATGAATAAAGTTACTAAAAATGATTAAATTGCACAGTAAAAATGAGTTTTGTAGTATGTATTAGCACCTCAATAAACTATTTAAAAACAAATGTGTCCTGTGGCGCCTGGGTGGCTCAGTCAGTTGGGCGTCTGACTTCGGCTCAGGTTATGATCTCACGGTTTTTTGATTTGAACCCTGTGTTGGGCTCTGTGCTGACAGCTCAGAGCCTGGAGCCTATTTCAGATTCTGTATCTCCCTCTCTCTGACCCTCCCCTGCTCGCGCTCTCTTTCTCTGTCTCTCTCAGAAATAAATAAAACATTTAAAAAAAATTAAAACAAAACACAAATGTGTCCTTGGAACCAAACTATTTCACTCACATATACTATAGTATGGAGCAGTTCAGCTGCTTTACAGTTTTATTACTGCGGGTAAACTATTTACTACTAAAAGCTTCACTTTCCTCAATTATAAAATACAGAAAATACTCTCTGAGGAAAACTGTAATGACAATTTTTCTCAAGAGTGTATCATATACTACACAAATGTTTCCCTTCCTTCATTAATAGACATGATCCACCTTATTTGAGTATTTAACTTGAAAGCTGTCACTTTGAAAACTTTGACTCTCCTGGAACTTAGATTTTTTTAAAATAAATTTAAAGAGGGGCGCCTAGGTGGCTCAGTCGGTTGAGCATCCGACTTTGGCTTCGCTCATAAATTTGAGCCCCACATTGGGCTCGCTTATATCAGCTGAGAGCCCGCTTTGGATCCTTTGTCCCCGCCCCAACTCTGCCCCTTCCCCACTGGTGCTATCACAAAAAATAAACATTAAAAAAAAAAAAAACACAGAAATGGACACTTAACAACTGAGCAAGCCAGGTACCACAGTGTGTTGGTATTTTAAAGGACACAGTGACTGACATCACCAAATTTCTGTACAGAAAAAAATGCAACAATTTACACTAACCCCAAGAGTGATGAAATAACTCTTTACTCTAGTTGATACTACCTTTTATTAAAAACTTAATTTCATCAAATTGATATGTAAAAAATAGGCTCTTACTGTTATATGCTCCTCTAATTACTAAGATTCAACACCATTTTATACATTAATGACAGTGTATTTTCATTTTTTAAAAAATCACAATTGTACTTTACCGCTGGAAAAGAGTAGTCACCCAATTACATGATAGGATAATGAAATATAAAGGTACAGGGGGAAAAACCTGATGATATCATAACAAGAGGCAACTCGAAACATTAGGGAAACCAAAAAATAACTCTAATCCTATCACCCTATTTGGCTTTGCACTTTAGGATATTCATTCAAAGATCTATTAGACTATTTGGATGTTGTGACTGTTTCAGGAACTTGCAATAAACATCAGCAAAGACCGCTCTTCCATTTTTTTAAAAGATTTTACTTAAAAAATTTAAAAATTAAAAAGTGTTAAAACACTTCTTTAAAGGGTTATTTTTTTTTTTTTTAAGTTTTATTTATTTCTAGGAGAGAGAGAGCAAGGGAGGATCAGAGAGAGAGGGAGTCACAGACTGAAACAGGCTCCAGGCTCTGAGCTGGCAGTCAGCACAGAGCCTGACGTGGGGCTCGAACCCACGAACCGCGAGATCATGACCTAAGTGAAAGTCGGACGCTTGACCGACTAAGCCACCCAGGTGCCCCAAGATTTTATTTTTAAGTAAACTCTACAACCAACATGGGGCTCAAACTCACAACATGCTCCAGTGACTAAGCCTGCCAGGCATGCCAGCACTGTTTTTTGTATGTATTTTTGTTTTAAATTATTATTGTTTTTTTTTTTTTTTTTTTGAGAGAGAAAGTAAGCAATCAAGTGGGGATGGGCAGAGACAGAGAGGGGGAAAGAGAATCTGATGTGGGCTCTGCGCTGACACCCTTGAGCCCAATATGGTACTCGAACTGACAAACTGTGAGATCATGGCCTGAACCGAATTCGGACCCTCAACCGACAAAGACACCCAGGGGCCCCTGTATGTATGTATTTTTAAGTAGGCTCCTTGCCCACCCAAAGCACAATGCACGGCTTGAACTCACAACCCTAAGATCAAGACATGAGCTGAGATTAAGAGGCAGAAGCTTAACCAACTAAGCCACCCAGGCACCACCCCAACAACTTTATTCTTAAGTAATCTCTACATCTAACGTGGGTCTCAAACCCCTAAGCCTGAGATCAAGAGTTGCATGCTCTACATAAAGACTAAGCCAGCCAGGTGCCAAACCCCTCCCCCACTTTTCCTTACTAGGAGCTCATTATGTATTCAACTAGGAAAAAGACAATAAGTAAAGTAAGTAATTAGTATAGGAAAATAGGTTACAAGATCTATAAGTAGAGTAGAATTAGGATCAGGAATGTGTACTGGTGGAGGGGGGGGCAGGGACTGCATTTTTAAACAGGGCTGAGGACAGGGTAGGCCTCACTGAGAAAGTGATAGTTGAAAAAAGACCTCAAATGAGGAGTCGTCAGGAAGGGAGATCTCTAGGGAAGAGTTTGCAAGCAGAAGGAACTGCCAATGCAAAGGTCCTAATACAGGGGCATACCTAATGGGTTCAAGAACTAGAATCCATTAGGTGCAATGTGCAAGTAGATACAGTGGTAAGAGATGAAATTACAGACTTGATGTAGTAGAGCCTGAGGCAGATGTCACTTTGGTTTTTAACATGGAGTTAAATGGAGACCCAATGAAGGAGCCTGAAAACAAATAATAGAAATTAATAAAAATAAATGAAATGACTTAAATTTTACAAAGGTAATTCTGTCAATTGTGTTGAGAAGAGGCTTTTAGATGAGAAGTGAGTAGGCCAGGAAACCAGATAGGGAGATATTTATATATTTAAATGTTTATTTTGAGAGTGAGTAATCAAGCAGGGTGGTGGGGGGCAGCAGAGAGAGGGAGAGAGAGAATCCCAAGTAGACTCTGAAATCAAGAGTTGAAAGCTTAACCAACTGAGCTCCCCCAGATGTCCCCAGACAGAAGATTTATAAAAATAAACTAGGCAAGGGATGCCTAAGGGGTTCAGTCAGTTAAACATCCGTCTCTTGATTTCGGCTCAGGTCATGATCTCATGGTTTCTGAGATACAGCCTGTGTGGGGCTCTGCACTAGTGGCACAAAGACTGCTTGGGATTCTGTCTCTGCCTCTAACCTGCTTGTGCTCTCACTCTCTCTCAAAAAACCCCCAAACACTTGGGGCATCTGATTGGCTCAGTCAGTATGGCATCCAACTTTGGCTCAGGTTACAATCTCATGTTTGGGGGTTTGAGCCCTGTGCTGGGCTTTGTGTTGACAGCTCAGAGCCTGAAGCCTGCTTTGGATTCTGTGTCTCCCTCTCTCTGCCTCTCCCCTGCTCACATTCTGTCTCTTTCTCAAAAACAAATTTAAAATTAAAAAAAATTTTTTTTAATAAATAAAATAAAATAAACGAGGCAAGGGAAACACGGCTTAGATTAAGGTTAGATTAGTGGAGCAGGTAAGATATGGTCTGCTTCTGAATGTTTTTAAGATAGAGACAATATAACTTCCAGTTTGAAATGGCATCATGACAAAAAAAAGGAGTTTAGGATGATTCCTAGAATTTAGCTTGAGCAATATAAAGGATGAAGTTGCCATCAAATTAGTGGGATAAGGCTGAGGGTGGGAGGTTTTTTGTTATTGTTATTTTTTCTTTTTTTGGTGAAGGGGGGAAAGCAGGAGTTAAGTTTTAGCTACATTTTGAAATGTCAAATAATGGAGATATCAAGTAGTCAGTTGATAGGGGAATATGGGAGAGAGGTCTGACTTAAAACATACATTTGAGAATTGTCAGTATACAGATAATACTGTAAGTATTTTAATACTATAATACTATATAAGTCAGGAGAATGGATGAGAAAACCACTAAGGTAATTATACAGTAGAATAAAGAAGACAAGTAAGAATTGAGAGCTAGAGCATTCTGACATACACAAAATAATGAGAAAACAGTTTAGGGATTTAATTAGAACAGTGATAGGACCATACACAACAATGGGGGAAGGAAGGGAATAAAGACAATAAAAAAGGGCTAAATTCCATTGGACAAAGCAGGTAATGGAAGATAAATGTAGCAATATTGCTATTGAGGTTATTAGGACAATTAAGACTAGATATTAGGTGGTTGAAGTGGAATATGATGTTACTGTTACTATTTTTAGGTGTGATTATAGAATTACAGTTAAGAAAATATCTTTTCTCAGGCAAGATGAAGAATTCTTACTTTCAAATGGATCAGAAACACACACAACACAAGACAAAATATTCACAATGAATGGTTAGATATGGAGCATTTGACGCACTATTCTCTCAGCTTCTTTTATGTTCAAATATTTTCATCAATGCAAAAAGTAAAATGCTGTGATAGCAAGAAGAAACGGTAGAGGCAAATGAAAAAAATACCTTAAATAGTAATAATCTTCAGAAATATATACTATAGAAAAATTTCTATCCTAAAAAAGGATCTTTAGGGGCACCTAGGTGACTCAGTCAGCTAAGCATTCGACTTTGGCTCAGGTCATTAATGATCCAGCAGTTCCTGAGTTCAAGCCTGCTTTGGGTAACAGGTGTGCAGTATTCCCAGGCAGACCTAGGTGTCCTACAGAAAAACCCTGAGGTGAACATAAAGGGGGTCTGGCTGGTGTTAACAGAAGGGAGGACAGAGGTGGTGTAATTAGCCATGGAGAAAGCTGACTTGGCTGATGTGGTATAACACAGAAGACAGCTTGTTTATTCCATGACTGCTTGTCCTAGGCAGAAAGTGCCTTTCAGGATTTATTTTTGAAGGTTTATAACGCTACGTCTGGTTCTCAATTCCAAGAGTTTAATGAAGATCTATATAAAATGGTAGGTTCTACCTTAAAAAGAATCATCTCATCTATTAATAAAACTAATAGTAAACATTCTTAATAAAAAATATTCTGTTTCTAACAGTAAATACGGTTTCTAAAAAAGAAAAAATATTAAAATTATAGATTGTGATTATATAAAGTCAAACTAAAAATGTATTTTTCATCCAAAGGAGAAATAAAGAAATTTGAATCATACCATCTTCTTCATCCTCAGCTTCTTCTGCTTCCATTGGATCATACTCATCCTGATTATTATCTTCTTCAGTTTCATCATCATCTTTAGAATCATCTTTTCTTTTATCTTCTTTCTATAATTTAAAATACTTTAAAATTAAGCACTATATCTGACCAAATGTTAAATGACTGAACCAAAGTCATTAAATTCATTAAATTTACTTAAAAATTAACATTATAAAATTTTCTAACTATACACTTGAAAAGTAAACTACCATTTATAATATATGTAAATAATCATTATGCGATACACCTTAAATAAGAATTAAACTACCAGAAACAAGTTCTAGATGTTTATAAAGGCTTAATTCAAATTTCTAATAGAACACTACTATCTTTCAGTTAGGCCTTTACATTTCACTATTATGATGAAATTCATCATCATTTTTTATACTCTAGAAGACTAAATGAAAACTTCTAAATCAGGTTGCTGGCCATGAAAATAATTACAGACCTTCCTTTCATCTCTATCTTCTTTTTTATCCTTATCATCCCCTGATTTTCTCCGTTTGGGTTTTGGCTCATCAGTTTCATCATCTCTCTCTTCTTTTTTATCTTTTCTCTCATCTTTTTTGCTTTTCTTCTCCTTTTCTTTTTTGTCCTCCTTCTCAGGAAGAGATAATAATGATTTGTATATTCTGACACCAAAATCTCTTTGAAGCATTTCATTGAAAAGTTCTGCAAACAATGAAACCTATAAAAAGATACCAACAGTAATGCAACTTTAATAGAAATACTGACTATATCCAGCACAGTAATTTATCAAATGACTTGTCACATTAACAATTAACATTCACTAATAAGGAGAATTGTAATAAATGGTGTCAATGATGTTGAAGATTCTCAAAAAACTCTAAAACTCTTGTGAATATGTGAATACTATATATTTAGTGTTTTTGATCAAATTTTAGAAAAAATAATTGTATCACGAAAGATTTGAAAATGAGTAGAAAAAAAGGATTTCTACTATTTTACACAGCAACTCATTTTCATGATAAATGAATTTTATTCATTTACTTAAGTTTTTCTGATGTGCCTATTATGTAACATAGACTGTTCTAGGTACTGGTGATATAGCAATAAAGAAAGCCGATAAAAGTCCTGACTCTAATGAGCTAACAATCAAGTGGGAAAGAGTAAAAGATAACCAAACCAACATCAAATTTTAAGAACAAGCAAGATAAACACAGAGTAACAAGAAAATGTAGTATAGTCAGAGAAGACCTCTCTGAAAAGTGAGGGAGGCAAGGGAATGGGCCATATAAATATCTAGAAAAGTGTTTGAGAAAGGGGAAACCAATTCAGAATTCTGAGTAGGGAGCATATATTATTATGTAAGTGTCAATGGATACTGGCATACTCATGAACCTAAAATTAAACACTAAATTTTCTACATAAAGATTTCTAAGGAAGGGCATCTGGCTAGCTTAGTCGGTAGAGCACACAAACTCTTGATCTCAGGGTTGGGAGTTTGAGCCCCCCACTGGGTGCAGAGATTACTTAAAAACATTAAAAAAAGAAAAATCCTAAGGCTAATTGTTTCTAATAGACTGAAAGGGTCCAGGACTTGAAATTGTTGAGCACAGCTCTAAAATATGTAATCTTGGGGGAGGGGGGCATCTCGGTGGCCACTGGATTGAATGTCTGACTTTGGCACAGGTCAAGATATTGAGCGTCCTAAGTTTAAGACCTACATCAGGCTTGCTGCTGTCAGCGCAGAGCCCACTTCAGATCCTCTGTTCCCTTCTCTGCCTCACCTTTGCTTGTCCTCTCTTGTACGCTCTCAAAAATAAACTTAAAAAAAAAAATCATAATAAAATAAAAACATAATAATCTAGGGGTGCCTGGGTGGCTCAGTCAGTTAAGTACCTGACTCTTGATCTTGGCTTAAGTCATGATGTCACAATTCATGAAATCAAGCCCCACGTGGGACATTGCAATGACACTGCAGAGCCTGCTTGGGATGCTCTCTCTCCTCTCTCACAAAATAAATAAACTTTAAATATATATATATATAATCTTATTAAATATGTTCAGTATATTTGATAAAACACTTTAATCAGACTATTTTACTGATCATAAAGGATAATATAATGTATTAAAATTGACCTTATAATCTATTTTCTTTAATTCATACTCAGTCTTCATACATTTTAAGAAAACCAAAAAAACCCCAAAAACCTATTATTAGTAAAATGATCATTAAGATGTTAAAAACTCCACTTTCCCTTAAAATTAGTTTAAACTAAATAACATCTCCCTTTGCATAAGTAAACAGCAAGAGGAATATCTTTTCCTAAGTTTTTTCTTTTCCATTACCTAGAGATTAAAAAGTAGTAATTAAAGGTGTTAAATTAGAAGAAGCTCAGAACAGTAACTAGAAGAATAAATTCTAAAATTATATTTATTTATGTAATCTCTACACCCAATGTAGGGCTCAAACTCACAACCCTGAGATCAAGGGTCGCATAATCTTCTGAATGAGCAGGCCAGGCACAACCTAGAAGAGGAGAACTGAAACTGAGGAGAAACCTAGCATTAATATTAACTCAGTCAAAGATTTATAATTTTATGATAAATGCTTTTTCTTAATTATAGAATCTATAAGGATTTTATTACCACTAAAAAAATTTTTTAAATGTTTATTCATTTCTGAGACACAGAAGGAGACACAACATTAGCAGAGGAGGGACAGAGAGAGAGGGAAACAGAATCCAAAACAGGCTCCAGGCTCTGAGCTGTCAGCACAGAGCCCAACATGGGGCCTCAAACTCACAAACTATGAAATCATGACCTGAGCTGAAGTCAAACACCCAACTGACTGAGCCACCCAGGCGTGCCATTATTACCATTTTTTAAAGTAACCTCTATACCCACCATGGGGCTCGAACTTATTAACCCTGAGATCAAGAGTAGCATACTCCATCAAATAAGACAGCCAGGTGTCCCTCTCACGGAATATTTTTTTAAAAATTCATGTACCAAAATGACATCTACATTCTAAACAGATTAAAAGGAACTTAAACCAAAAGATATGTTAGGTGGGGAGGAAAAAAAAAATAAAGGATCATTTTGCTAATGAAAGCTTGTTTCACAAATTGCTTTGTTTCCAATAGAACAGCATTAGTTTGAGATCCATGGACACCATCTGTCAGATTTATAGTATATACTGCATAAACAATAAGGAATACCAAAGACTAAATTTTTCATTTATTTACTCAAATTACTACTGAAAGTAAATATTACTATAAGAGCTATATTTATGGCAACTGGTAATAAAAACAAAATCATATAGTTATAATATTTAAAAACACTGACTTACTGGAATCATTAATGTACTAAAAATTCTAAATATTATTTGTAACTTGTCTTGTACCATACCCAATAAGCATGCACTTCATGTTTTATAACTGTCTCAGTAATTCTCTATATTTGTTTTCAAATGTCTCTAGTCTTAAGTAATTCATTTTCATCTGTGGATAAGACATCTTAGGTCAAGTATGACTAACTTTTCCAATATAATTTATAAAGTAAAACAAACAAAACAAACAAAAAAACCAATGTGAGGTGTGTTGATAAGATACAATAATTGAATACAATTATAATTTTTCACAGGCTATTAATTAATCAATATTTAAAAATATTTCACATAGCTTTATTTAAAGAATGAAGCAGTCATTTCTTTAGGGATAAAATTCTTCAATTATTTTGAAAAAATAAACTATATGTTGTAAATCTGCTGTATAATAATGGTAAAAAAGAAATAGATTCATGTCGGAAATAATTATCAATTTACTTACCTTACACCTCAATTTTAAATCCTATTAATGATATTTTAATTCTAGAGTAAATAATAAAGCGTTAGAGTTTATTCCCAAAGGAAGCAATTAGATTTTATGTATCATGTGTCTCCTGAAAGTCTGATAAAAGAACACACCACTACTTATGAAGCAGTTTTTTAAAAAAATAATTATATCAGAATCTGATTAAAGCTTTAGATCTCTTATCAATTTACAAGAGACACAGAGGCCAGAGGAACATTTAAACAATTCCATAGGAATGTAATCAACAAAAATGACTCTTTTAGGAAAATCAGCTGGTGTCCCCACACCCACCAAAGAAAAACTGCAAGAAAAAAAAAAAAAACCCAAAAACAGAATCCATGAAAAAGGCCATCAAAGAAATTTAAAAGATATATAACCAATCAAAATGTATGTACCTTATTTAGATCACAATTCAAATGTAAAACATTACCTCAAATGAATGTTCTTTATTATCTTCTAATCTGTAGTCCAAAAGTACACTCAAAGACATAATGCTACAGTCAAACTTGCCACTCTTTGCAGCCCAGTTTGGATGTACTATGATGGCTGGTTCATCCGGCAATATGTATCTTCTTTCCCGACGCTGGCGTTCCATTTCCTCTTGACGTTTTCTTTCTTCTTCCTACACATTTGAAATTTTAAGTGCTGGTTATACACATACCATATATATGTATCAAACGCACATCACGTAAAGAAAAAGGGCAAAATTCCCATGACTCCTTACGGTGATTATACCAAACATACGGCTGTAAGAAATTTCAAATTTATTAAAGATACCAGTTTTTATGGCTCCTATTTTTCTTTCTTTTCAGTTTCTCAGCATACAAAACTGTCTTCTAAAGAGGGGGAAAAAACCCTTTTATTAACATTATATAAATCAGGGTACTCTGGACAATAGTGATAGTAGCACAGTTTCTAGATCTTCCTAAAATCCCCATATTAAAAAAAGAGAATAATCTCTATATCAAAACCAACATCCAAGTACAATCACAACAAAACAAAGTAAAATGGGATCCCCATTAACCCCAGTATACAAGTGATTGGGAAAAAAGTAACAAGAGCCAAAAGACTTATGTTACTGGCATCTATAAAGGGAGAAAGCAAAAGGAAACAATGGGGTTGTATGATGGATCTAACAGGAAAACCAGGGAGGAAGGGTTAAGATTACAGAAGAGTAGGGAGACCCCCTAGGCTTGCTTCATCCCTCGAACACAGCTAGATAAATACCAAATCATTTTGAACACCCAAGAAATCTACCTGAGGGCAGAGAGAACAACAATGTAAAACCAGAAGTGAAACAAACACCAGATCATGAAAGTTCAGCTGAGGATCTAAATCCCCAGAACGAAGGGAAACCTCAAGATGGAGATACTCCTACCAAATACCAAGAGAAGGAATGTGGAAGAACCACCCCAGGAGACAAGCCACATGATGGGCACACATCTTTGACATCGCCCTCACCTAGTGCATTTAGGCATAGGAGCACAAGTCAGATCTTGTAGGATCTCCCACCTTGCCTTCCAATTTGGTTTCAAATCCCTGACTTCCATTTATCTACTTAAAAAAAGCAACAACAACAAAATCATTAGGATATATACTTATTTTCCCACTGACTTTATTTATTGTTCAAGTAAAATCTAAAACTAAAGTCAACGAAATGTGTGACTTTCTTCATCCTCCATTAATGATTAAAACTGTCCATTCAAAAACTACACAAAGATAATGTAGTCCTAAATAGCAATCCAGCTTTAATTGTAGGGCACTGAATCACCTTGCAAACAAATTAGTCACTATGATTTACCAACAGGTACTGTACTGGGTATTGTTGGGATTTCTTTTTGGCAAACTTATAACAAACCAGATAATAAATTTAAGTCTTCATCGTTATGAAGAAAAATAAAATAAATAAACCTAAAATATCTTAAAAAAAAAAAAACAGGAAGAAAACAAGAGTCAATAGGCATTCACTGAAAAGTGAAGTCAATTTTTTTTTTTTTTAATTTTTATTTATTTCTAGGAGAGAGAGAGAGACAGCATGAGCAGGGGAGGCTCAGAGAGAGAGGGAGTCACAGACTGAAACAGGCTCCAGGCTCTGAGCTGGCAGTCAGCACAGAGTCCAACGCGGGGCTCAAACCCACGAACCATGAGATCATGACCTAAGCGAAAGTCGGACGCTTAACCGACTAAGCCACCCAGGTGCCCCGAAGTCAATTTTTTAACAGCAACTGAAACTAAGCAACATTTTACAACCAATGATAGTGGTACAAGGAGCCCATGTTAAGATCTAAAAGTGCCTAGAACATTCTACCTCTATGAACTTGCAAAGCTAATTTATATCAGGGCATCTTTCCAGCAAAGGGCCTCACACTGAGGAGGCATTTTTAGAAGAGGCATTTTTAGAAGCAGGATCAGTAGAACAGGGAGCAGGACAGCAACAACAGAGACATGGAAGAAGGTCCTGATAAACAGTAATAGAAGGGCAACAGAGATTGAAATCCCCGAAAACAAGCCATCGTGTGTTTTGACAAAATAAGAAAATAACAAATTATAGAGTTTACTGAAGTTTTAAAAAGCGATCTTAGGATACCTGGGGGGCTCAGTCAGTTAAGAATCTAACTCTGGCTCAGGTCGCGATCTCATGGTTCAGGAGTTCAAAGCCCTACATTGCCTCAGATTCAGTCTCCCTCTCTCTGCCCCTTCCCCACTTGCACATGTGTGCTTTCGCACGTTCTCAAAAATAAACATTAAAAAAAAAAAAAAAAAAAAGAACCTCTTTCTAAGCAACCTCTTCTGATAAAATATAAGGCAAACTAAATTCACCTAAAAATGAGCCATAGAAAAGTATTCAGATCATGTCCTATACAAAGTTACTAAAAAACAGGAACAAGGAGAATTATATCCCTACAGACAATGAAAGTGGACCTGAAAAACAGCAATACAGACAGATAAAAATCTTAAATTACTATTTTAAAGTGTGCTAAATGAGATTGAGAAAATCTTACAAACTATGAAAGAACAACATAAACAATTTTAAAATAAAAATAAGGTGACGGGGTGCCTGGGTGGCTCACTCGGTTTAGTGTCCGACTTCAACTCAGGTCATGATTTCATAGTTCAGGAGTTCAAGCCCTGCGTCGGGCTCTGTGCTGACAGCTCAGAGCCTGGAGTCTGCTTCTGATTCTGTGTCTTCCTCTCTCTCTGCTCCTCCCCCACTCACCCTCTCTTTCTCTCTCTCTCAAAAATACATAAACATTAAAAAGATAAAAAATTTTTTTAAGTTAAAAGGTGATAAAATACAGGAAATGATCACAAAGAATATATAGTTTCTGAAATTTAAAATAAACTGGAAGGAACACAAAAGCAAATACACTCAAGAGACCATGCCTTAAGCAAACAGAAGGCAATGGGAAAAAATTTTTAAACAAGAAATGAAGAAAAGGATTCAAGCAAGAGACCAACACTGAAAAAGGAAAAAGGCTGAATATGAGATAACAGGATTCCTTTATGAAAATAAGGAGTAGAATACAAAAAAAAACTATTACGTAGGAAAGTGTGATTGCTGATAACAGTTTTATTCACAAGAGCCAAGAGATGAAAACAACTCAAGTGTCCACCAGAGATGAATGGATTAACAAAATGCAGTATATACGTGAAACGGAATATAATTTAGCCTTAAAAAGAAATGAAGTTCTGATATATACTATGACATGGATGAACTTTGAAATCATTACACTAAGAGAACCAGACACAAAAGAGCAAATACTGTATGATTCCACTTACATGAGGTATCTAGCACAGACAAATTTGGAGACAGAAAGCAGAACAGAGGTTACTAGGGCAGAGAGGAAGTTGGGTATGGGGACTTAATTGTTTAGTAAGTAGAGTTACTATTTGATAAAGTTCTGGATGTATAAAATAAGGATAGTTCCACAACACTGTGCATGTACTTAATGCCACTGAATTGTACATTAAAAACAGTATAATGGTGATTTTCATTAATGTATATTTTACTACAAAAAAATTTTGTTAAAGAGAAATTTTGCTCACACACACACACAAAAAAATCTGACATTACATATTGAAAGAGCACACCATGGATCCGAGGGTAGTAACCCAGAATGATCAATATCAAAACACCATTCTGATAAAATGAGAAATGTGTGGGTCTAGGCAAAATGACAAGTGATCGTATCAGAGAGTAAATTGCCTTATCACTTTTTTTTTTTTTAAATATTTTTATTTATTTCTAGGGGAGAGAGAGAGAGAGACAGCGTGAGCAGGAGAGGATCAGAGAGGGAAACACAGAATCTGAAACAGGCTCCAGGCTCTGAGCTGGCAGTCAGCACAGAGCCCGACGCGGGGCTCGAACCCACGAACCGCGAGATCATGACCTAAGCGAAAGTCGGACACTTAACCGACTAAGCCACCCAGGCGCCCCTACCTTATCACTTTTTGACAGCAAAACTCTGTATGTCATAGAAAATACTTCATTAAAGATATTCAAAGGAATATAAATGTGAAAGATTTTATAATCAGGAAAACTGTTTTTAAAAAGTTTATTTATTTTTATTATTTTTTAAATTTATATCCAAGTTAGCATATAGTGCAACAATGATTTCAGGAGTAGATTCCTTAATGCCCTTTACCCACTTAGCCCATCCCCCCACCCACAACCCCTCCAGCAACCCTGTTTTCTATATTTAAGAGTCTCTATAACGTTTTGTCCCCCTCCCTATTCTTAATATTATTTTTAAATCCCTTCACTTATGTTCATCTGTTTTGTATCTTAAATTCCTCATATGAGTGAAGTCATATGATATCTGTCTTTCTCTAATTTTGCTTAGCATGATACCCTCCAGTGCCATTCATGTAGTTGCAATGGCAAGACTTCATTCCTTCTGATTGCCGAGTAATTGTGTATGGTGAGTGTGTGTGTGTCTATATATATACCACATCTTCTTTATCCATTCATCAGATGATGGACATTTGGGCTCTTTCCATACTTTGGCTATTGTTGATAATGCTGCTATAAATATTGGGGTGTATGTGCTCCTCGAAACAGCATGCCTCTATCCCTTGGATAAATACCTAGTAGTACAATTGCTGGGTTATAGGGTAGTTCTATTTTTAATTTTCTGAGGAATCTCCAAACTGTTTTCCAGAGTGGCTGCACCAGTTTGCATTCCCAAAAACTGACTTTTAAGTATAATATAGTCAAACTGTTCCCAACATACAGAAACCTAAATATTGCTACCATGAGCTCTGAAGAATCTCCTAGAGATGACCTTCAGAGACAATGACAAAAGCACTAGTGGTGAGCATTAAATATCTAACTGTAGACCAAGACTAAAAGGGGATTTAAAAAGTACATGTAATGATACATGCTACCACAATTTATAGTACAACATACAAACATTGGGGAGAAGACAGGGATAGGAAAGCAAAAATAACTTTAAACAAATGTCAATAGTAACACTGATGGTCTATCATTAGCACTGTATTAGTTAGTGCTATGTATTTGTGTGTGTGTGTATATACACACACACACAGGTAGATATATATGTGTATCTCTGTGTATATATGTGTGTATATGTATGTATATATAGATAAATATACATATATAGATATTCCTACCCACTGTATTAGTGCTGTGTATCTGTGTGTGTGTGTGTGTGTATATAGTGTGTGTGTATGTGTGTATATATATATAGTGTGTGTGTATATATATATGTATAGATAGATATATAGATATTCCTACCCACTGACTAAATAAAGATAATTTGAGCTTCAATAAGTTTAAGAATGGCAAAAAACTGAAGCCCATCAAATTCATTTAAATCTATAAATTCACAATGATGTTTAATGAAGAAAAAATTTTCTTAATGTGTATTTATTTTTGAGAGAGAGACAGAGTATGAGTTAGGCAGGGGCAGAGAGAGAGAGAGGGAGACATAGAATCTGAAGCAGGCTCCAGGCTCTGAGCTGTCAGCACAGGGCCTGATTCAGGGCTCAAACCCACAAACAATGAGATTATGACCTGAGCTGAAGTCGACGCTTAACCAACTGAGCCACACAGGTGCCCATATTTAATTTTTTAAATGTTTACTTTTAAGAGAGAGCTCAAGTGATTGAGAATAGGGAAGAGGCCAAGAGCAAGGTAGAGAAAATCTGAAGCGGGCTTTGGGCTGCCAATGCAGAGTTCAATGTGGGGCTTGAACTCACAAACTGAGATCATGACCTGAACCAAAGTCGGATGCTTAACCAACTGAGCCACCCAGGTGCCTCAATAAATTCATAATAATGTTCAAAAACAAACAGGTAACCACCATAAAACAAAACAGTGCTTGCTTCAGCAGCACATATACTAAAATTAGAATACAGAAAAGATTAGCTATGACCCCTGCACAAAGATTGCTCATATTCAAAAGGTATTCTATATTAAAAAAAAAAAAAAAAAAAAAGGAAAGAAAACAATCAAGAATCAATCCTGCCTTCTTCTATATGAATTTACCAAGAGGGAAAACTATACCACTAGGTACCCAAATAAGAAATGAGGGAAATATGTGTAAACAAAATGGTAAGGATTTTCCAACTACCATTTTCCAACTCCTACGGCTGCTAAAATCAAAATGTGAAAACCAGCTCTTCTTTGCCTTTTTTCTATTCTCTCTGTCCTGAACAAGTCAGTTCTAAAGCAACTTCTCCAAGCAAAGCAGGTATCTATATAGAGGATGGAGGCTGGCAGGGAAGGAGAGCTACAATGGTCCAGAGCAGACGACCCCACCAGTTAACAGGTACTGACA
Source organism: Proteles cristata cristata (assembly GCA_017311185.1). Classification (NCBI taxonomy): domain Eukaryota; kingdom Metazoa; phylum Chordata; class Mammalia; order Carnivora; family Hyaenidae; genus Proteles; species Proteles cristata. The sequence goes on from JAESUZ010000087.1 coordinate 460,439, forward strand.
CAAATGGAGCAAGGAGCACATCCAAACAGAAACACAACACAGGGTAGGGAGTCAGATCAAAGTAGAGTAAAGAGAGTATCCTGATAGGAGAGGGAATGCAACAAACAACTGAGCAAGTAAGCAAATACATTAAGTACAGTGGAAGCTACATTTCTCATTATTGGAGAAAGGAGTTAGGTATGTGGAAAAGGGGAAACTGAAATGAACTCTAGTGCTGGGAGTACAACTGGAGATGTTAGCATAAACTCATGACTTTCAATACATATACTGTAACAAATACAAATACATATGTAAGTATATATAGGTGTAAGTTAACATATATCTGTACCACAGCTCTATTCATTAAGAGGGGTTGTGAGCAGCACAACAATGATACGAGTGAGTATATCTTGGTTTCTAAGTATCATTACCATTCTTCACTAAAAGGAATAGCTTTTTATAGTTATATCTTAATAAAAGTATACACACACATATTTCCTGGGGAAATAGCTAATTTCAAAGCCAGGGCAGGGAGGGTACACAGCGAGACAGCAACACTGTTTGGTGCTGCAAAATGAGTTAAGTCCTAATATAATGAGGACATGTGAAAGGACGTGGAAGCCAACTCAAAAGGGCTCCCACTGCCCAAATGATATAGTTTCACTTTCAAGATAAGTATTATCTATTGAATGACGAAATCACAAAACTCTTAACAAGGTAATTCAACGTAATCAAAAACCACTACCACATCCAAGAAATTTAACATTGCTTCAATATTAATATCACACCCATATCCATAATCAAATGGCTCCAATTGTCCCCAAACTACTTTTTATGACATTTTTTTTCCTATTCGGGATTCAGTCAAGTTTCATTCAGTTATCATGTCTTGCTAACCTCTTTTACTGTAAATCATTTTTCTTTTTTTAAGTTTATTTATTTAGAGAGAGAGACAAAATGTGAGGAGTTGAGGGAGAGTGAGAATCCCAAGCAGGCTCCACACTGCTAACGCAGAGCCCAACATGGGGCTTGAAATTACGAACTCATGACCTAAGCCAAAAAGAAAAGTTGGATGCTTAACCAACTGAGCCACTCTGGCGTCCCTAATGTAAACGATTTCTCTTTGTCTCTTATTACATAGACATTTTTTGCTAAGTTCAGATAAGCTGCTTCATTCAACTTTTTACATTCTAAATCTGACTATTCTCTCACAATTAGATTAAGGTAAAAAGTTTTTGGCAGGAATACTTCATAAATAATGAGGTATATTCCAGAATGCATCACATTAGAAAACACATAATGTTGGTTTGTCCAATTACTGGCCTTCTAACATGCTTCTTCTATCGCTCTATTTCAAATTCAGAAAACAAATGGCAGGCTTATGCATCCAGGAGTTATTGTAAGGGCATAGGATGCAGTGCAATCAAACACACAGCTATAAAAGCAGCAATATTCAGGGACAAGCACTTCACCAGAACTCAAATCTCTGAACTTAATAGCTCTGTCAATCAAATTCTCTCAAACATATGAATAATTTTTTAAGTTTATTTTTATTTTTCAAAGACATACAGAGAGCAAGTGAGGAAGGGGCAGAGAGGGAGACAGAATCCCAAGCAGGCTCCACACTGTCAGTACAGAGACAACGTGGGGCTTGAACTCACAGTGAGACATGACCTGAACTACAATCAGCTGTTGGGACCTGTAACCGACTGAGCCACCCAGGCGCCCCTGAATAATTTTTTAAGTAAATTCTATGGTCAATATGGGGCTCAAACCCATGATCCAGAGGATCAAGAGTCACATGTTCTACTGACTGAACCAGCCAGGCATCCCAAACATATGAATGATGTAGCATTCATATTTAAAAGGGAAGATTAAAGGGGTGTGTGGGTGGCTTAGTTGGTTAAGCGTCTGACTTTCACTTAGGTCATGATCTCGCTAGCAAGCTGATTGCCAGCTCAGAGTTTGTGCCCCAGCCTCTTCTGACCCTCCCCTGTTTCATGCTCCATCTCTCCTAGAAATAAATTAAAAAAAAAAAAAAAAAAAATTAAAAAAAGGGAAGATTAAAAATACATGATTTGGAAATAACTCAAATGTGTTTCTTTTTTTTTTTATTTATTTCTAGGAGAGAGAGAGCGTGAGCAGGGGAGGGTCAGAGAGAGAGGGAGTCACAGACTGAAATAGCTCCAGGCTCTGAGCTGGCAGTCAGCACAGAGCCCGACGCGGGGCTCGAACCCATGAACCGCGAGATCATGACCTGAGCGAAAGTCGGACGCTTAACCGACTAAGCCACGCAGGCGCCCCTCAAATGTGTTTCAAGTAGAAAACAAAGTGTGATACAGTAATGTTATGGAATATTATTAAGCAATAAAAAATAACAAATTAGTGACATAACAACAAAATGGGCAAATCTCTAATGCATTATACTAACTTGAAGAGGTCAGACTCAAAAGGTTATATAATTCCATTTACACCAAATACTGGAATAGACAAAAACTACAGGAAACAGATTACTGACTCTCAGAAGCTGGCATAGGGAGCAGAAGGCGCACATGGAGAGAAGAAAATGCTTACATAAGGGTACAGAGGATTTTTAGAGGGAAACAGACCTGTTTTATGTCTTAACTGTCATAATGGTAATACAGCAATATGCATTTGTCAAAACTGTATAACTGTTCACTAAAACCATCAAATTTTATAGTTACGTAGTCGTATCTTTTTTTTTTAATGTTTTAAAATTTTTTTTTATTTATTTCTGAGAGAGAGAAACAGCATGAGCAGGGGAGGGTCAGAGAGAGAGGGAGGCACAGAATCTGAAACAGGCCCCAGGCTCTGAGCTAACTGTCAGCACAAGAGCCCAAGGAGGGGCTCAAATCCATGAACTGTGAGATCATGACCTGAGCCCAAGTCAGATGCTTAACTGACTGAGCCACCCAGGCGACCCCCCCGCCTTTTAAAAATAAATGTTTATTTATGTTGAGAAACAGTGTGCATGCAGGCCAGGTTGGGGTAAGGGGCCGAGAGAGAAGGAGAGACAGAATCCCAAACAAGTTTCACACTGTCAGCACAGAGCCTGACCTGGGGCTCTATTTCAGTAAATGTGAGATCACAACATAGACACATTCAAGAGTCAGACACTTAACTGACCGTGCCACCCAGGTGCCCTGAGTTATATAATTGTATCTTTTTTTGTTATTTAATTTTTTTTTAATGTTTATTTATTTTTGAGAGAGAGTCAGAGCACAAGCAGGGAAGGGCAGAGAGAGCCAGAGACACAGAATCAGAATCTGGCTCCAGCCTCTGAGCTGTCAGCAGAGCCTGATGTGGGGCTCGAACTCATGAACTGCGTGATCATGACCCAAGCCAAAGGTGGACGCGTAACCAACGAGCCACCTAGGCGCCCCTATAGTTATATCTTAATAAAAGTATATACACACATATTTTAAAGAATTTCCCATAAACCAATATTATCTTTAACAGTGTATACCTCTTTATCGTCTTCAGATTTCCTATCATCTTCCTCTTCCTCTTCTTTTTCTGATTTCTCTAATTCCTTTTGTTCTTCTTTTTGCTCTTCTACTTTAAGTTGTTTTGTCAATCGGGCTATTAACTGGGATTTTAATCCTTTGGAACTAAGAGCTCGGCTTTCTAATTCTTTTCGGAGGTCATTTACCTAAATATGCAGAACATAGAAACACAGAAAAAGAAAATGGGATATTGAAATAAGGAACAAACTGCAATTATCTTTTCTTTGATTTTTTTTAAAACTTTGGCAAAAGGTACACTTGTTCAGCTCAGCACATGTTTGTCAAAATGCAAACTGATAGAATATTTTTAGAAAATACTCCGTAACATGTTTTAAGATGCTACACAAAAAATAATTCTGACATAGTAATTCTAATTTTGAGGAATTAACCCTAAGGAAATACCAAACACAGGAAAAACAAAACACTTTACATATTCCTTGTTAACAGTCCCTTTCTCAAAAAATGGATGAATCTAATGGATTAATCGAATAAAAGAATAATACCACATCAACTAAATAGAGGAGAGTGTAGAACATTTAAAAATAATTACATGGGAAACACTAATATTAACTGAAAAGAATGAAACTACAACTTTTTAATACAACGTGATCAGAACCAACCAACCACAAAGCGTGTACCCCTAAAAAATAATAGAAAAACAAATAACAAAACTTAAAAGTGGTTCTCTGAATTATAAGCTTCAATAACTTTTTTCTTCAATTTTTCATGTATATAACAATTTTTAAAATAAGCACACATTACATTTATAATCAAAAGAAATACAAGTTTTAAAATAAGAAACTTAATGGTAAAGTCATTAGTTTGAAAACAAAGTCCTAGGATGCAGGTTTAAACTAATTACCTGTATTTTCTTTCTTTCTTTTTAAATGTTTATCTATTTTTGAGAGAGAGAGAGAGAGAGAGAGAGAGACAGCACAAGTGGGGGAGGGGCGTAAAGAGAGGGAGTCACAGAATCTGAAGCAGGCTCCAGGCTCTGAGTTGCCAGCACAGAGCCCGACATGGAGCTCAAACCTGAGAATGTCAAACTCATGACCTAAGCCAAAGTCGGACCGATTGAGTCACCCAGTCACCCGTGAAGTCACTTTTTGTTTAATCACTATACACAAGCACATAAGTACAATATAGAATATTTATATAAAATTCTTGGGCTTGATTTTTAGTGCTTTTTATCTGATAAAACATTATCCTCATTCTCTATTTCCTATTCAGAGACTTAAAATTAAATGCCATTAATTTCAAAGTTACCTTCATTGTCTTTGGATCAAGTTTGGACCAATGGGTAGGAGTGGAAATTTCTTTAGCTTCACCGTCATCCTTCTCTTCTTCATCCTGATATACAAAGTTAAGAACATAATTACTATTCTGAAACCTTAAAATTACGGTAATTTATTTTTAAAAGTCTGTTGCTGATCTGTGCAAGGTCACAAATGTTTCAGATTGTCTTCTCCTAAAGTTATTATTTAGGCAAGTCCACGTACATACATTCTACCACTTTTAACTGATCACAAAGACACTCATCAGCCAATCAAAGCCAGATCTGTGAAACACAAAAGGGTGATAAATTACAACACAAAGGATATCAGGGATGCACAAACACTGCCGGTCTCCACTAACCACACAGTGTGTGATCTTGCCCCAATTTTCAAGCCACCCAAAGACTGATTTAGTTAGACCTTTCAAATGTACCAAAGACGATGCCACATAGCCTGAAATGTCAAATCTCTCAGACTTGTGGTTGTCCAATTTCAAATATCCATGACTAGAACTGATGACCGTGAAAGAGAAAATTTTTTAAATTTTAGAAAATGGCAAAATGTTTAAAATGGCTTAATACTGAAACTTGCTCAACAACTGGTCCCAGATTCCAGCAACTAGACCTATGATAAAAAACAAAATTCTGTGCAATTTAAGCACAACTGATTTTCCTTTGAGGTCTCAGCACTCTTAAAGTTACCATACTAGACAGATTTTTTTTTTTTAAAGAAAAGAACATAAAACTATACTGCTGAAAGCTGGATTACCAGTCGCTGTTACCAGTTATGTTCCTCCATGTGTGTTTGTTATGTAGTGTGTGGTGTGCATTTGTGCCTGTGTTCCTGTGCCTGTGAGAAGCGGAAATAGAAAAAGGGATTAGCGTTCAGTGCCTGTTCTCCATCAGCCTCCTTGCGTTCACCCTGAAGCTTCTCGACCAGCTGCTGCTTGTATCCTCGGGAGAGGGTTTCCCACTCTGAGCGGGTGGGAAGGCAATGCCAAACATCCGGGAAAAATAAAACCACTGTCTCCACATGAGCTGGAACTGTACGCCCCTTGTGGGTCTCCTCAGGGCGATGGTAGCGAATCTCTGCAAAACGGTACCTGTTGCAAGGGAAGAAGCATGTTGGAAAAAAAATTCTAAAATACATTTTAAAGACCCTAGTTCACTTGTAGCACATCAAGTAAAGAAATTTTGCTGCAAGAACTTGAGGTTGCTCTAAAGAAAAAAAAATTATAGAAGCCATAGTTCCTCTTTTGGTACATTTGTACAATATTTTATGGTTAAAAGAAGAATATGTCCCCAAGGCATTTTCAAGTTTGATTACAGTGCTACCCATATTTTAGAGAATACCTGAAGAAGCTGGATAGCTGTTCAGATTTCATGTGCTAAAAAAAGAATGTTCTCAATTAAATCACAAGAAATATACTAAAATACACAAGACAAATAAGCCTCAAGAGAAAATATGGCTGAACAAAAATAATCAGCAACTATATCATTTTATAACAAAAGAATTATAATGAAATGAAGTTCTCTCTTGACGATCTTCTCCAGCTATGCATGAAATGAAAAATATTTTCAACATACATCCAACTTCCAAAGTAAAGCATAACAAACATTTAAATAATTTTCAACTTATTTTGATTAGTTCTTAATCCTTTTTCCCCCAAACATTTTTGGCACCAAATAAACTTTTGCTACAAATGGGGATTTTCCTTTGAGATTACCTGTATGATCAAGATTGCTAAAATAAGGGTGCGGGGTGAGGGAGAGGCTGACAGATAAGAACATCTATATGAACTATAAAAACATATTTCTAATCAAAAGATGAATTAGTACTTACCATTGTGTGCATACACTTAGATCAATGCCTGTCAGAGCCTTACAACAACGAATAGCAGTCTTAATCAACACAGATGGGTCTTTCTCTGGGTCTGGTCCATCCAACGAAGGAGACCAGTGGCCTCCAATGGCCATGGCTTCATCCTTGCCTTTCATGCCCACTAAAAACTAATTCAAAACAAACAGTCATTTACATATATTATGCAACTTATCAAATTACAAATAAAATACTGGAAAAGGAAAGGTACAAACCTTTCCAATATCATTTTTACTACCTCTGGTATCTGTCAGTCAAGGAAGAGTTCAGTTCATCGTGTTCCACACTGCATTTCAGCAATGGAATAGGATTTATACATCATAACTCATCCTTCTAAAATATTTCTTCAGATAAAGAATTCTTTAAAGAAAGAAGCTATAATTCACACTTCAACAGCATCCAAAGATATACTAAATCCACCACTAAGATTTTACTATGCTTCAAATACAAAACAAAAAATGACAGCTGAACTAGTGACATACAAATAAGATATATCTATAATCTGCAATGAGAAAAACATCTGTATCATTGAGTACCATAATACAAAAATTAAACTAATCAGCAAGTTAAAAATGTAGTGTTTAAAAATTATATATATATATATATATATATATAATCAGAGATAAGCAAAGGAAGTATACACCTGAAGTTAAAATAAATGTTTCATTTTACCTTAACAAGTCTAGCAGGATGCTGAAATCCATCTCGAAGTTCTTGTGGATCTTCGGCAAGAGCACATGACTTATGATACAAATCTTCCATACTAGGACTAGCCATCAGCATTACCTATTATAGTCAAATAATTCAATCCTGTCAAAAGTCTAAAGTAATGTAAAGAAATGAAAAGCACTACTAATTATCCTTACATATTTGATATCCACAATTTTTTTTTACAAAAATGGAAAGTAAACTGCTATAACAGAAATGGTGTTAGATACTTTATGATAGAGTTTCAACTTTTCAAGGAATGCTTTTTGATTAATGTTCTAAAATAGCCAAAAACTATGAGACCATAAACAATATAGAGAATGTCACCCTGAAGACTAACATATAGGGTATTCACCAAAATCACGTTTTATCTGAGGATACTGGAAATTACAGAACATTCTAAAAAGCTCAATAAAATCAACTTCGCCTTCACATTTTTATGAGTTTCAAAATGTTAAAACAATAACCATTAATTTTACGTTTTAGGAGGTAAGGCAAAGAGAGGTTAAATTCAATTATTTATATAACCAAAAAGAATTAGGCAAGCAAGAAAAAACATAGCTATTCAGGTCTTAAATCTAACAACCACGTTATGAAGATTAATTCCACATTCTTAATATGAATAACTGTTCAGAAATTTTAGCACATAATACAAACCTTTGCACTGTATAAATGGTCAGCATCTGGCGGATCAAGAATGGCCATATTTTTTTCTAAGGATTCTACTTCTCTGTGCATTACATAGAAATTGCAGTAATTTCCCAGCTGAAATGGTCTTGATAAAGGGAAAGCATCCACCCATGTAAACTGAGCATCAAAAAAGTCACTAGGTATATATAAATTCTGATAACGGCGCCTTAGTTCCATCATGTCACAACTAGGACTGAAAAACAGACATAAGTAGTAAATAAATATAGCCTTAATATCGAAGATTACACAAACATCCACTCCATTCTGAATCTAAATATATAACCTAACAGTTAAAAGCCAGCTAAAAATGATCAATTATTAATGGGCTAAAGAGTTGCACAGAGGCATATGGGAACCTCATTCTCAAATTAGTGTACTTATAATTTACAGTAACCATTATCTAAGTGTTACCTTTACTTCTTTGCTTTTTGTATGTAGCTTAAAATTCATAAGAGACCCTTTGAAACAACTTCAACTCCACCTCCAAAGAAAATATGAACTAAAAGTAGTTCTGCCTTAGTTGAAACTGCATTTTCAAGAAAACTGTAATTAATATAGAATGGATAAAAAAAGGGACAAGAACGGTACCAAATAATGAGTACTCTTCAATCAGGTTCATATAGTATAAAAATAAATAAACCTTCATCTTATAGAAAGATCCTAGATCAAGCATTATTTACATTCATAATTAAGCACAATAATCCACATAAAAGCTAAATCCAAATGTTTTTTGCATTCTACATGCCTCTCTGTATTAATGGCAATGATCCATACCCGAATGTTTATTTAGAAAAGAGAATAAATTTCTTGCCTCTTAAATCTAGTATAATGATTTTTTTTTAAGTTTATTTATTTATTTTGAAACAGTGGCACACTGATTTTTCTAAAGGATGATTTCCCTTTCACCTAAGAAGCAGAACTTGTAAAGGAACTCAAAGGTAAATCAGTCTGGTAAAAGAACAAAGAATTTCTATTAAAAGCATAACATAAATTGGATAACAACAATTTATAAGATGAAATGATAACTACATTGCCTTTTTTATTTAAAAAAATTTTTTTAGGGGCGCCTGGGTGGCTTAGTCAGTTAAGCGTCCGACTTTCGCTTAGGTCATGATCTCGTGGTTCGTGGGTTCGGGCCCCGCGTCGGGCTCTGTGCTGACTGCCGGCTCAGAGCCTGGAGCCTGTTTCAGTCTGTGACTCCCTCTCTCTCTGACCCTCCCCTGCTCACACTGTCTCTCTCTCTCCTAGAAATAAATAATTCAAAAAAGAAAAAAATTTTTTTTAATGTTTATTTTTGAGAGACAGAGTGCAAGCAAGGGAGAAAGGGTAGAGGGAGGGAGACACAGAATCCAAAACAAGCTCTGGGTACTGAACTGTCAGCACAGAGCCCGTCAAGGGGCTCAAACTAAGAAACCTGAGATCATGACCTGAGCAGAAGTTGATGCATAACTGACTGAGCCAGCGAGGCACCCCTGACATTGTCCATTTTTTAAAGACAACTAACGACAAGAGTAAAAAATATGACTTAAATATTTATAGGAGTGCCTTCTTATTTGAAGCCTAAAAATAACAAATATATAATGATAAACCTGTCTGGTGGGGTTACTGACAAAATTATACTTTATTTGGATAAAATTCTATCAAAACAAGGAAAATGTGAAAAACAGATACTGGAGGGTTTTTTTTAAGTGTTGCAAACAGAAAGTACGTAATAGTTTCTTAGTTTCCCATCACCAGAATTTTTGAAGTTGTGTTTTATCCTGTAAGATTAGAATCTAAAATAAAACAAAAGATTAAAGTACAAGTGAGTCATCATTTCTTGGCATAGTTTCTTATAATCGGATTACTAGAAAACAATCTTGATTTCCACAACTATAGATGAGATGTAGAAATTTTAAAATCATTTTTATTTGTAATGGATTGATATGATGTTCTGGAAATTTATTTCAAAGTGGTGAAATGAAACTGTGAATATCTAATTCGGAAGGAGAAAGTTGTTGATTTTATATCCTATCAACTCTCCCCCAAAAAGGAGTATTATAAACCAGAACAGAGGAGTTTAAAAGCAGAGCTGCTCTATTCAGTATCTTTGGGACTGGAGAAGTTGGCTACAGTGAATATATAGGATATGTGCAGTCTAGAGATTTTATGTATTTATGTATTTATTTATTTATTTGCAGTCTAGAGATTTTAAAATATACAAGTAAACAAGAGTAGCCAAGTAGTACGAATTAGAATAGTTGCTCATTTGACCACAAGGCTAGGTGAACATCAACTACACAAAAATTAAGCAAAGTTCCCAAGCAGGATTTTTTTTTTGGCACTGAGCTGCTTAAGTAAATTATACTGTTCTACTCAATCTAGAATTGAATATATAGAAATTTAAACTTTTTGGGGCGCCTGGGTGGCTTAGACGGTTAAGCGTCCGACTTTCGTTTAGGTCATGATCTCGCGGTTCGTGGGTTCGAGCCCCGCGTCGGGCTCTGTGCTGACTGCCAGCTCAGAGCCTGGAGCCTGTTTCAGTCTGTGACTCCCTCTCTCTCTGACCCTCCCCTGCTCACGCTGTCTCTCTCTCTCTCTCTCCTGGAAATAAATAAAACATTAAAAAATTTAAAAAATTAAAAAAAAAAAAGAAATTTAAACTTTTTTTCTTTTTAATATTTTTATTTATTTCTAGGAGAGAGAGAGAGAGAGAGACAGCGTGAGCAGGGGAGGGGCAAAGAGAGAGGGAGATACAGACTCTGAAATAGGCTCCAGGCTCTGAGCTGGCAGTCAACACAGAGCCTGACGCAGGGCTCGAACCCACGAACCGCGAGATCATGACCTAAGTGAAAGTCGGGTGCTTAACCGACTAAGCCACCCAGGCACCCCTAGAAATTAAAACTTTTGATAGACTAGTATTATGAATATTATTGTTTGATAAAATGCAGTTAATAACTTGCATGCATACAGCATTCATACAGCATGCATACATGTTATTTGGTCCTATGTTCAACAGCTTTAAATACAGCTTTTAATGATTCATTTTTCTTACTTTACGGTCAATTTGTTTTCTCCATTTCTTAATTTATCATATACACACCATTGCCAGTCTCGAGACCTTCAAATAATTCTTTCTTTCCCGTGGACTAAATCAGTCACTTTGCCAATCTGTCTTTTTATGAATTACACTTTGTAGCTATTATCTAATTGGCCACATCCCACCCACCACCATTAAATACAGAATATCTACAACTGCCACAGATTGATCAAGTGCTTTAGACAGATACGTGAACTCAATTTAACCTTAGTAACTCTGCTAGTTAACAGAATTTCCATTTTGCAGGTGAAACTCAGAAATGCTTGGTAACGCACCCACTACCTCTGATTTCAGAAGGCTGACAAACCTATTTATGGATGGATATACACAAATACGTAGGTTACCTATCTGTCAAGGTCTATGTAGGTCTATGTTGCTATCATGCCCCATTATCACAGGTAACTTGAAATAACTAGTACATTGCCGTATTATTACTTCATCAAACACAATGGACTATGCAAGAAAAATATCACTGTATATAACACATTCTACCAAATTATATAAAATCAGAAACTGGTAATTCAAGAAAACAACTGAAGGGCAAAGAACTTACCAATCTAATGAAAATTTTGAAAACTGAACTGTGTAACGTGGAACAACACGTCGAACTCTTCGAGGTGATCGTTCTCTCTCTCTCCGAGGAGATCTCTCCCGGGAACGTTTTCTCTGAGGAGATCTTTCTCTGGATCTACGTCTTTCTCTCTCCCTTTCACGACTTAAAACAGAATTTTCTAAAATTACTAATGTTTCTCGTATTATTGAAGAGTTCTTCAATAAAATCAATACTTATAAGCAAGACTTCAAAATACTTTAATAACTTTTAAAAGTTATTGTAAAATATGCGTAACACAAGTTTACCACTTCATCACTTTTTAATGTACGCTCCAGGGGCACTGTGCATTCACATTGTGCAACCTTCACCACTAGCAAACTTCTGCTTTTAAATACATACCTTCTATCATCTTTTCTGTTAGGCACTTGATCCCCTCTGTCATTCCTTCCTGAAAATCTGGATGGTGGATCTAATCTCCGTGCTGGTTGTGGCTGTGAAACTATACGGACAGGAGGCTGCAATAACCCAGCTTTAAAAGACACAGAAAAAAATATTTTAACTTAAATAAAAGCATCACTTAGTCACGTTTTTACAAACAGAAAAAGTTGGCTAATATCTTAAGTTTTGTGGCCCAAAAATCGTAGATACTATTTCTTTATTTGTATATACTTTCTACAATAGTTTAAAACCACAAGAGCTAAGGAACCATATAAAACCAGGCCATGGACCAAATCCACGGGCTGCAGTTTGAAATCCCTGATCCAGAGGCACCTGGGTGGCTCAGTTGGTTAAGCATTCAACTTTGGCTCAGGTCATGATCTCATGGTTCGTGGGTTTGAGCCCACATCGGGCTCTGTGCTGACAGCTAGCTCAGAGCGTGAAGCCTGTTTCAGATTCTGTATCTCCCTCTCTCTCTGACCTTCCCCTGTTCATGTTGTCTCTCTCTCAGAAATAAAAACCATTAAAAAAAATTTTTTTTTTGAAATCCCTGATCCACAGACAGTAAACCAGAGTGCTGTACAGCAAGATATTCAGGGTGCCAAAGTATCAGCCAAATATTGCCCAGAGAAAAGAGCTCCTTATAATAGAGACCTATGGCAACCACTCTGACCAAGTAATCAAATTTAGCATCAATTAATATAAAAATCTGACACGTGCCTCCTAGTATGGTGCAATATGAATTACAAAATACCACATATAATGTGCTCTTGCAAAAGCCTTTAGATTTAACTCAGTTTGTAGTTTATCTGACAGATAGAGGAACAACATAAAACTATGGCAAGGAATCAAAGCAAATCCAGAATACAACATTCCAAAAGAATCTACAAGTCAGTAAGCCCAATTTCTTCAAAAAGTCGACATCATAAAGGAAGAAAGAAAAAGTGGGAAACTATTCTAGAATAAAAACACTAAAGTAACATAACCAAATACATTGGATAAAAGCTGATTGGCCTTTTGTTTTTCATTTTTGTTTAGGAAATAAAAATAACCTTGAAAAACATCAAGGAGACAGATGGGGAGATTTAAATATATTGAGAATACTTAAATGCTTTTTCTTAGATATGATAATAGATTAAAGTTACAGAAAAATGGTCTCTTTTAGGAAGGGCATGCTTTATATAGGGATGAAATGTCAATGTCTGCTAATTACTTTAAATGATTAAGCAAAAACTATTTGTACACATGTACATACATAAAACTCAAAGTAAAAGGTTAACAATTTTTACAAGATTATAAGTATATAAGTGATCACTATACTGTTCTTTTGACATTTTTATATGCTTGAAAATTTTCATTGTAAAAACTGGAGGAGGAAAAACTAGCTGACTTATGTTTCTTATATTAAGGAATCCTAGTTCCCAATGGAGAAGTCCCTACCCTCTGCCAACTGAACTTAGTTACACACCAACTCTTCTGAAATCCTCATCTTACCACACTACTTTTCACTCTTCTTTTTTTAAGATTTTAAATAATCTCTCTACCCAACGGGGGGCTAGAACTCACAACCCTGAGATCAAGAGTTGCAAGCTCCTCCAACTGAGCCAGCCAGGTGCCCCGATTTTTCTGTTCTATTTTTTCTACCCTACTCATTGCTTCTGTAAGTTATCCACCAAATTCATGCGACATAACAGCACCAGAAACACTGCTTCCTTCAACCCTCCCACAGAAGCCATTATCTCTCCTTGAGATAATGACAAGGGAAAAATGGTATTTAACTCCCAGCTCACAAACAGAAAACAAAACCTTATGAAAAAGATGAAGAAAAAAAATGAGAGGGGCCGCTGGGCAGCTCAGTCGGTTGAGCATCCGACTTTGGCTCAGGTCATGATCTCACGGTTCATGGGTTAGAGCCCCGCGTAAGGCTCTGTGCTGACAGCTGGCTCAGAGTCTGGAGGCTGTTTCAGATTCTGTGTCTCCCTCTCTCTCTGACCCAGCCCCTGCTGCCTCTCTCTCTCAGAAATAAATACGGCATTAAAAAAAAAATTAAATCACATGACTGGGGCACCCTGCTGGCCCAAATGGAAGAGCATCCTGATTCTTGACCCCAGGGTCATGAGTTCAAGCTCCACATCAGGTGTAGAGATTACTTAAAAATAGGGGCACCTGGGTGGCTCAGTCACTTGGGCTTCCAACTTCGGCTCAGGTCATGATCTCACAGTTTGTGGGTTCGGGCCCTGCGTCAGGCTCTGAGCTGACAGCTAGTTCAGGGCCTGTAGCCTGTTTCGGTTCCTGTGTCTCCCTCTCTCTCTATCATCCTCAACTGTTCACACTGTCTCTCTCTCTCAGAAATAAATAAAACATTAAAAAATTTTTAAATAAATAAAATGTTAAGAAATGAATAATAAAACTTAAAAATTATTTTTAAAATGAAATAAAAATTAAAAAAAAAAAAAGAGAAAAATCACAGGACTACCAGTCATATACTTGGAAGGGCCGAGAGCCTGGAAACAGTCTCACATTACCTACTAGGTGTAAGCCAAACATACCCTCAGACTCTGCAGTGCCACCTGACAGTATATGCCCCGGACATATATAGGAGGAGAAACCCATGCACATTCCTGAGACACTTATATAATAAGGACACTTACAGCAGAATTTTCCAAAATCAAAACTAGAATCAATTTGAACATTTACCAAAGAACAGATAAACTATACAATATTCATACATATAATATTATCTAATGATGAAAATGAAGAATGAGCCACATGGAAAACAAAGTATGAGAAACTGTCAAAACATAACATTGAATAAATTAAGTCCTTTAAAACAAATTTTATTATATAAATGGAATCACACACAATGTAATATTCAAAAACAAAGCTAAACTATGTTATGCGGACATGCATAGTTTAAAGGGTAAAACTATTAAAAAAGAGTAAACTAGCAATTTTATTTTTTTAATGCAGTGATGGTGCAGGTATTCATTTAAGAACTCATTACACTATTATCTCTTTAATATTCTAAGTGAGAAAATGTTATATTTATATGACATTTTCTTCCATTACAGGTAAAACACAAATAAAGGGGGGCGCCTGGGTGGCTCAGTTGGTTGAGTGTCTGACTTCAGCTCAGGTCATGATCTCACGGCTCGTGGGTTCGAGCCCTGCATCGGGCTTTGTGCTGACAGCTTAGATCCTGGAACCTGTTTCTGATTCATTCTCTCTCTCTCTCTCTCTGTCTCTGGCCTTCTCTCACTCATGATCTCTCACTCTCAAAAATAAATAAAACATTAAAAAAAAGAAAACACCAATAAAGGGACAGGGGATTGATTAATAATGCTAATGTTTATGTTAAGTTCACAAAGAGCAGGTCTTTCTGCAAAAACAATAAAATAAAAATACTCCTAAACAGGTATAAAAGTAGAATTGGTCTACACTTACACTTCCTTTCAAGTATTCTGGAAATTCCTGCCTTTTTATAATTAAAAGCATGTTCTCTTTATTTTAACAACTAAAGAGCTGTGAAAGTTATGTATGAGTCTGAAACAGAAATGGAACACTGCATATAATACCTTTCTGCTGTGGCTGCTGTAATAAAGGCTGTGGCTGAGTCTGCAATAACGGTGTAATAGAAGCCGCTGAAATCTGCGCCTGCAGCAGTGACTGGGGCTGGGGTTGAGCCTGAACACCAAATGTCGTCTGTGGTGCAATTGGCTGAAGTACAGCAGGAGGAGTCTTCAGTAAAGGTTGAGTTTGGGATTGATTCTTAAGAAAAATTAAAAAATAAAATAAAAATTCTAAAAAGGAAGAAAAAACTTCAGTAATTAGAAGACTGAATCACCAAGTTTTAGTAATACCTAACTCAGTACTTTACATACCTGATTTGGTAACGTCTGAATTCTCTGTGCATTCCATTTAAAAGGCATATTGGGATTATATGTAGCTTCAACCAATACTCTGTCACCCACTTGGGGGGTTTTCCCTTTTACAGCACTGGAAAAAAATTAAGTTAAATATAAATGCAATTAAAAGATTCTTCCAGAAAACATTTATATTTGTAGTATTTTAACTCAAGTAAACTATCTGAAATGGAAGTCTAAAAAGCTCTTAAAAAGTAGATATACCTCCGACACTTATTTTATTTAAGAACTGATCATATCACCCTTCCTATAAAAACACAGGGTTTCAAGTGGAAGAAATCATTTTCCACCTCATTTTCTCCCAATACTGTGTCCTTCCTTCGACAGTACATCTAACTTTTATAACCCAAGAGTAAGATTTCTTTGGGGCTGTACAGAGATAAGAGAAATGAGATAGAAAATAGAAGACCCATTTTTTTAAATGTCATGCAGTAATTACATTTCCCAAAAAAAGTACTTCTAAGGCAATTCGTTACAAATATATTTGAAATATCCAAGGAAGGGGTGCCTGGGTGGCTCTGTCGGTTAAGCATCGGACTTTGGCTCAGGTCATGATCTCACAGTTCGTGGGTTCAAGCCCCGCATCGGGCTCTGTGCTGACAGCTAGCTCAGAGCCGGGAGCCTGTTTCAGATTCTGTGTCTCCCTCTCTCTCTGACCCTCCCCTGCTCACTCTGTCTCTCTCTCTGTCTCTCTCTCAGAAATAAATAAAACATTAAGAAAAATAAAAACAAATATCCAAGGAAAATCTTATTTCATGCAACCACCATCACACTAAAAAAATACTATTTTGAATAGGTTAATCACTAATCAATTTGTTTTTTTTTTTTTAATATTTTTTATTTATTTCTAGGAGAGAGAGAGAGACAGCGTGAGCAGGGGAGGGTCAGAGAGAGAGGGAGTCACAGACTGAAATAGGCTCCAGGTTCTGAGCCGGCAGTCAGCACAGAGCCCGACGCGGGGCTCGAACCCACAAACCGCGAGATCATGACCTAAGCAAAAGTCGGACGCTTAACTGACTAAGCCACCCAGGCGCCCCTCTAATCATTCAATTTGATTCACTAATTTTTCAGATGAAAAATGCTTTAGTATATATTGTCCTTAGATATATCAAATAGAAGATTAATTTTAAAAGGCCTATGACTGGGGCGCCTGGGTGGCTTAGTCAGTTAGGCGTCCGACTTTCGCTTAGGTCATTATCTTGCAGTTCGCGCCGCGTCAGGCTCTGTGCTGACAGCTAGCTCAGAACCTGGATCCTGCTTCAGATTCTGTGTTTCCCTCTCTCTCTGCCCCTCCCCTGCTCACGCTCTCTCTCTCTCTCTCTCTCTCCTAGAAATAAATAAAACATTAAAAAAAAAAATTTAAAAGGCCTATGACCAATTAAATCTCTAATCTTATTAAGTCTGCCCATGAAGAGTTGAAAAAATTAACTCACTCCTGTAAAACATGTGTAATGAATTCACCATTAACTACCATGTTCAGTAACCAGAAGATAGCTTCACTTATATTCTCCATCAAAAAAGGCCAGATACAAATATAATACAAACTGGATGACTAAAAAAAAAAAATTAGAAATAAACCACAATCTTATGCCATTATTCAGCCTTATCAATAACCTTCATGCTAAATACAAGAAGGTTAGGACACCTAGGTGGCTCAGCAGGCTGACCATTCAAATCTTGATTTCACCTCAAGTCACCATCTCGTGGATTATGAGTTCAAGTTCCATGTGGGGCTCTGCCTTGATGATACAGTGCCTGCCAGGGATTCTCTCTCCCTGCCCTCTCTCTGCCCCTCCCCCACTTGCCTGTGTGACAGGCACATAAGCACTCTTTCTCTCAAAATAAACTGTAAAATAAATAAACAAATAAATAAATACAAGAAGGCATTTGTCAACACCTAAGTTAAGTTTACCTAAGCTGAAAGAATACATCTTCATCCACAAATCCGAACGTATCATGTAGTTTTGTAACTACACCTGTAAAAACACGCTGTTTCTGAGGTTGGGTTTGTTGCTGACTGGATCTGGGTGTTGGATATGATACAGTTATCTGTGCTGCAGGCTGAGGAGTAGACAGGCTAAGGCTTGTAGGCAGGGCAACAGCTGGCTATAAAACAAAATCAACATGAAATTAATAATTTGAAATATTCTAGTAATTAAGAATGACTACTCTAAGCTAACTCAAAAAGCTAAAAATAACCTATTTAAAGTTAGGAAATACACATGAACACCTTAAAGATAAGATAAATATTAAAAAAAAAAAATCTTAAAAAAAATCTGCTTCAACATGAAGGTCTCTCAAATGATGTTTTCACAGATTGTTCCAAGAAGAGAAGATACCATAGGGAAACAAGTTTTAAAACCGCTGCCTATATTAGGAGTGCCTGGCTGGCTCAGTTGGAGGAGCAAATGACTCGATACCCAGGTTGTAGGTTCAAGCACGATACTGGGTATAGAGATTACTTAAGACACAAACAACAAAAAATACCTGTGTATTTTAGTCCCCTCTCACAAATTCAAGAACAGTAGTGTCATGAAACTCAGGAAAGTCCTATATAAGTGAAGTAAGTCAGAGAAAGACAAATACATATGATCTCACGTAAGTGTGAAATCTTAAAAAGCACAAAAAATTAACAGAAACAAGAGAACAGATTGGTGATTAACAGAGGTATGGTAAAGGGAATGGGTGAAGCTGATCAAAAAACACAAGCTTCTAGTTATAAGGTAAATACAGGGATGTAATATACAGTATAGCAAATACAATACTGTAGAGTAAGTATATTTAAAAGTTGCTGAAAAAGCTCTTAAAAGTTCTCATCAGAAAAAAAAATTTGTAACTATGTGAGGTGATACATATTAACTAAACTTATAATCATTTCACAATATACACAAATCAAATTATACTATACACCTTAAACTAATACAGTATTATATATCAATTATCCTTCAATAAAACTGGAACAAAAAAGAAAAAAAGTTAACACTTTCATTGATCTTTCCTGGCACAATCAAGCATGAATAACATATTACTGATTAAAACTTCTGTACATAGGGGCGGCTGGGTGGCTCAGCTGGTTAAGCGTCCCAACTTCAGCTCAGGTTAGTTCTCACGGTTTGTGGGTTCAAGCGCCGCATTAGGCTCTGTGCTAACAGCTCAGAGCCCGAAGCCTATTTCGGATTGTGTCTCCCTCTCTCTCTGCCCCTTCCCCACTCATGCTCTGTCTCAAAAATAGACTATATAAAAAAAAATTCTATATATAAATAGGAAGAAAGTCATTAAAAAGAAACAGTAATTCTTCAAGACAAACCATAGTATTTGATTTACACCTGCCCAATAAGACAAATTCTTAATTTCTACAATTAAAAAAAAAAGTCCTATATACAGTGAAGGAACTCAACATTTCTCAAACTATGACCACAAAATTGTTTTCTCATGAAATATTCACATATTGTTAAACTATTATGTGAGTCCAACCAATATTTATCTTCAAACCCTGAAAGAAACACTAGAATACAAATAAAATTTTGGTCAAGTCTTCAGATATCTAAAATAAATAAACTAATGGAAAACTAACCTGTGTTAAAAGGGTCTGCTGAGGTTGCTGTAACTGAAAATAGAAAAACATGATCAATCAAAATTGTTTCATAGATGCTTTATATAAAACAATTTCTATTAAATGGGTACTTCATTTCTAATTAAGAAATAGGGTAAAAACTACCAGAAGTCATTAGGTATAAGGTTTCCTACAACTATTTCTTTTTTTTCCCTACAACTACTTCTAACTGTAGATCTAATATATAAGTAACTCATTCAATGGAGCACCTGGCTGCCTCAGTGAGCAGAGCATGGAACTCTTCACCTCGGGATTTTAAGTCTGAGCCCCACACTGGGTGCAGAGATTACTTAAAACATAAATTCTTTAGGGGCATCTAGGTGGCTCAGTCGGTTGAGTGTCCAATTGTTGATCTTGGTTGGCTGAGGTCGTGATCGCACAGTTCAGGAAATCAAGCCCTGCATCAGGCTCTGAGCTGGCAGTGCAGAGTCTGGTTGAGATTCACTCTCATTACACTTCCCTCACTCGCTTGGCTCTCCTTCTCTCTCTCAAATAAACATCTGCTTGATCTTACAAAAACAAAAACAAAAAACCCAACTAACTTGTTCAATAAAGAAACTGGTCTTTTATCTTATTTCAGAAGAATAACACCCACAATAAAATCTCAGGAGTCCCTAGACAGAAAAATTTCTAGTTCTACTACATGTTATTCACCATGCTACAGAAATCATTAAGTATCATCTATATGCTACTTGTATCAAAAACTTCATCCGGTATCTATTTGCATCTGGCTGGCTCAGTTAGTAGTGCATGGGACTCTTAATCTCAAGGTCCTGAGCCTGAGCCACATGTTTGGGTATAGAAATTACTTAAAAAACGTATCCTTGACTATCTACATGATATCCTTGATATCTACATAATATCTAATAAGGGGTAAATTCCCATAAATGAATAACTCACACAATCTAACAACAAAAACCAATCTTATTAAAAAATGGGAAGGGCGGGGCGCCTGGGTGGCTCAGTCGATTAAGCGTCCGACTTCAGCTCAGGTCACGATCTCACAGTTCGTGAGTTTGAGCCCCACATTAGGCTCTGTGCTGACCACCAGCACAGAGCCTGGAGCCTGTTTCAGATTCTGTGTCTCCCTCTCTCTCTGACCCTTCCCTCTCATGCTGTCCCTCTCTTTCTCTCTCTCAGAAATAAATAAAACATTAAAAAGAAATTTTAAAAAATGGGCAGAGGATCTAGACATTTTTCCAAAGACATACAGAAAAGATGCTCAACACCACGCATCATCAAGGAAATGCAAATCAAAACTAAACCAAGCTATTACTTCACACCTGTCAGAATGGCAAATTAAAAAATCCAAGAAATTAAGTGCTGGCAAGAATGTGGAGAAACCGTCATGTACTGCTGGTGGAATGTAAATTGGTACAGCTACTGTGGAAAACAGTATGGAGATTCCCCATAAAATCAAAAATAAAAATATCATATGATCTAATAATTCTGCTACTGGATATTTACCCAAAGAAAACAAAAACACTAATTTGAAAAGATACATGTACTCCTGTTTGCCGTAGCATTTACAAACCAACATATGGAAGCACCCCCCCAACACACACATACACACACACAGGAATGTTACGCAGCCACAAAAAAGGATGAGCTTGTGCCATTTCAGACAACACAGAGAGACCTAGAGAGTCTTATTATGCTAAGTGAGATATGGCAGGCTGAGAAAGACAAACACATAATTTCACTCATAAGTGGAATTTTTAAAAAATGAATAAACAAAAAAGGAGAATCAGAGCTATAAACACAGAGAAACGATGGTTGATGGAAGGGAGGAGGTTTGGGCTAAATGAGTGAAGGAGATTCAGACTTCCAGTTATGGAGTGATTAAGTCACAAGAATGAAAAGGCACAGCATAAGGGGGTCCCTGGGGTCTCAGTTGGTTAAGAGTCAACTCTTGATTTCGGCTTAGAGATCTCAGTTGGTGAGACTGAACCCCACGTGGGGCTCTATTCTGAAAGGGTAGAGCATGCTTGAGATTCTTTCTCCCCTCTCCCTCTCTGCCTCTCAGACTCACATGCAAGCAAACATGCAAACTCCCTCTCTCTAAAGATAAACACTAAAAAATAAAAAAACAGGGACACCTGGTTGGCTCAGTCGATTAAGCATCCGACTCTGGCTCAGGTCACGATCTCATGGTTCGTGGGTTCGAGCCCTACGTCGGGCTCTGTGCTGACAGCTAGCTCAGAGCCTGGAGCCTGTTTCAGATTCTGTGTCTCCCTCTCTCTCTACCCCTCCCCCACTCGTGCTCTGTCTCTCTCTGTCTCAAAAATAAACTATAAAAAAATTAAACCAAATTAAAAAATTAAATAACAAAACCGGAATAATTTTTCCTAAACTGTAGAAGTTCCTAGTTTACAGTTCTTTTACATTACATTTTACAATAATGCTTGTACAATCTTGCCAAAGACAAAATATGAATCACCAGTCCTAACATCACACTTTCAGTTCCTCTATTTGGAACTCAGAAAGGGGAGGGATTCTGAAGAAATCATATGTTAAACATACTTTGACACCTACTGTGTTATAAAATGTACCATCAGATGTGCCTTGAGAATACTATATGTAACATTAAAAAAAGTTGCTGGCTATAAAAAAGTTTTTTTAAAAGCATAGCATAAGGAACACAGCGATGTTATAATAGCAATGTAACAAGACAGATGGTAGCCATTTGCAGTGAACACAGCATAGTGTATAAATTTGTCACATCATTAAGTTGTACATCTGAAACTAATGTAACAAATCTATGTCAACTATACTCAAAAAGAAAAACTCAGCCTAATAAAAGAAAATTAAATTAGGGGTGCCTGGGTAGCTCAGTGAGTTGAGAGTCCAACATTGGCTCAGGTCGTGATCTCACGGGTCTGAGGTTCAGGTCCCACATCGGTCTCTGTGCTGACAGCTTAGAGCCTGGAACCTGCTTTGGATTCTGTGTCTCCTTCTCTATCTGCCAGTAACCAATTCACACTCCATCCATCCCACCCCCCTCTCTGTCTCCCTCTCAATAATTAAAAAAAAAAAAAAAAAAAATCACCGGCTACCTAATTCACATATATCCCCCTAAAATGAGAAGCATTTGTCATGGTCAGATTTGTCACATGCATGGGGACCATAAAGGACCATACACTTTCCTGCCAATGGTAAAGGATAACATTACCAGAAAATACAAGAAATTCGTGTGAAAAGAAAAATATTTACATTATGGAATAGAAAATTGACTTAAGCTGGGATAAAAGAATCTATGTGGAGTCCTATTCAAAGCACTCAGTTTACCTGGGGTTACCATGTATTAGAGGTTAAATCTACCAAATTTCTATTTTTTTCTCTAAGTCAAGAATAAAAAAAAAAAGAATAAACAATGGCATTTTTTAAGGCAATCACATTTGAACATTGCCATTTTCATATGGTTTAATCTAACACATAATCTTTAATGATATACTTCATAACTAATAAGTCTAAAAGTATTTTGAAAAGCAGGCAGCCAACTTTGATATCTCTTGTCAAATTTTTATAAGTTCACATCAATATTAGGGGGATTCTATAACCTTCAGAGAAAATGCAATGCTTCTGAAGCCCCAAAGGACTTAGCTAAGGATGAAATTGGGGCATGGATCTAGGGATAGGACCTTATGGATTAAGAAGCCTAATGTTTATCCAGTGGTTTTGGATCCAAGTTTTTGGTCCTTCTCTCTTATCTCCTTTTCCCCTCCTGATTCCTATACATCACAGAAGCTCTCAACAACACTAAGGAAGAAGACTACCACTACTCTTGAAAAGCCTTGAGTGGGTGCTTAGGCTAGAACCTATCTAGATTCCAGCAAAGCAAACTCTTTTTTCCTTGACATGCCTCTCCTTGGGTTCACTTTTTCTTACCTGTTCCTACTATCACAGATATAAGACCCTATAGAACATAAGTATACTATAAGACTAGGGAAAGGGGGCCACATAAACTTGCCTTTACCCTATGTCAGGAGTTTTCAAATTGTTCAAATGTGCTATGAGAGTAGGAACGGGCAAATACAAGGGGAGGCTTCTACCCATTTTCAACAGCTCTATTTTAATATTTTATATATTGGGTTTCAATACACAATTTCATTCAGGGGAGAGAGGATTCTGTTGCTTTAAAAAATATATATAAAGGCTCAAGGGGTGCCTTTCATTCAGGGTAGAGAGGATTCTGTTGCTTTAAAAATATATACAAAGGCTCAAGGGGTGCCTGCCTGACTCAGTCGATAGAACGTGCAACTCTTGACTCAAAGTCCCACGCTGGGTATAGAGCTTATATTAAAAATAATAATAATAATAAAATAAATAAAAATAAAAAAAGCTCAAAGCCAGTAGTCTATCTAGGGATTAGATTTCAAATGGGAAAAAGGACCTTTTCATGTTCTCATGGTCTAAAACAGCACAGGAGGGCTCGATGTTCCAGACAGAAGTACTGGGCCAATGACTCACTAAGAGTGATTCTTTCCAGATTATCCTCTGCATGCTTTCTTAGAAACATGTGACAAAAATGGCTGCTAGTTGAGGATTTGGATTTCCATAGGACATCCCTCCTACATCCCTCTCTTTGGAGGCATTCCTTTTTACCTACCTCATTTCCCTACCCCAAAAGAATTCAAATCATACATTAACTGAAAGGAAATAAAATCTACATAAATTGAATCTGGGACAAATGGCTTTTTTAAAATCAGTTTTTAATACGGAAAATATAAACTAACCTGCTGTTGCACACTATACAAGGCCTGCTGAGGTTGTGAATATTGCTGGAAAAAAATTTTTTTTCAAAGAAAAATATGGATGTTAGTTTTATTCATTCTCAAAAAATGATATACATATATACAAATACATAAACAAAATTACAGTAAAAAAAATTTTTCCTGAACAGCTAAACTTCACCAAAAACAAGCAAAAGATTTGTAACGAGTCTCCATTTTAAGAATTTAAGAATTTTAACCACGCAACTGCGCTGCTCCATATATCTTAGGCATATATAATTTTCATAACCTGAAAAATAAACATAATAAAACCCCACAATGATTAAGCCTTTAAAAAATGAAAGTACCTACTGTGGGTATACAGATATGATAGTTTTCTAGGTCACATATTAAGAGCCAACAAAGCAGTACCTGGATAGCTGAGTTGGTTGAGTGTCCAACTCTCAGGTTTCAGCTGAGGTCCTGATCTTACAACAGCCCCACGTTAGGCTCTGCACTGACAGCATGGAGCCCGCTTGGGATACTTTTTCTCTCCTTCTCTTTCTCTGTCTCTCTCTCTCCCTCTCTCCCCCTCTCGAAGCCCCCCCCCCCCATGCTCCCTTGCTCTCTCTCAAAATAAATAAAAAAATAAACTTGAAAATAATGGAGCCTCACCTGTTGCAATGCAGCTGCAGCAGCTGCAGCTTGTTGCTGCAGCGCGGCAGTCTGAGTTAACTGATAGTTCGCTGGGGTTTGGGTGGTAAGGCCCGCTGCTGCTAATGCAGTCTGCTGTGTGTAAATGGTAGGAGATGCTCCAAGGAGTGATGGCTGTTGAACACCCAACGCAGCTAAAATGAGATTGAAAAGGAAAGAAAAGGAAAACATTATTTGGATCCTTTCTAGAAATCCTCCATGAGTGCTTAGCTATAAACAATGTTGTAACTGCTTAGTAGTAACCTAAAGCAGAATTTGAGTAATGCTTGTTAAATTTAACAGATCTGAGTACCATTCCAGATCCCAGTGGCTTTATACTTAATGTTGATGTCATGATTGAAAACATAATTTTATAAAATTAAACTACACAATGAACACAACCAACCTTACCTAGAACAAAAATCTAAAGTACTCTCAAAAAGTATTTTTTGGAAAAAGAGCAGAAAATAAATTGTCTTATTTTAGTAATCTAGAATTTACTGGGGTTTTTTTTAAACTATTTAAAACATTTTATTTATTTATGAGAAAGAGAGAGAGCATGAGCAGGGGAGAGACAGAGAGAGAGGGCGACACAGAATCTAAAGCACTGAGCCTAACACAGGGCTCGAACTCACAAAACGTGAGATTATGACCTGAGCCAAAGTTAGATGCTTAACCAACTGAGTCACCCAGGCACCCTAGAACACAACCAACCTTATCTAGATCAAAAGTCTAAAGTAGTCTCAAGAAGTATTTTTAGGAAAAAGAGTAGAAAATAAATTGTCTTATTTTACTAATGTAGAATTTACTGTTTTATCATCAAGGTGAGAATCATACATCACAAATAGTGTTGCTGAAAGTTATCCATCCTATAACTTTCTACTGGACAAAATGTTCATGTACTTCTACTTTGCATTAAAGATTTATAAAACTAAGGGCACCAGGCGGACTCAGTTGGTAGAGGACAGGACTCTCGATCTCGGGTTTGTAAGTTCAAGTCCCATGTTGGGTGCAGATTTCTTAAAAATAAATTCTTAGGGGTGTCTGGGTGGCTCGTCCGACTTCGGCTCAGGTCATGATCTCACAGTGCATGGTTCAAGCCCCACATCCAGCTCTGTGCTGACAGCCAGCTCAGAGCCTGGAGCCTGTTTCTAATTCTGTGTCTCCCTCTCTCTCTGACCCTCCCCTGTTCATGCTGTCTCTGTCTCTCTCTCTCTCAGAAATACATAAAACATTAAAAAAAAAAAAACTGAAAAAAATAAATTAATTAAATCTTAAAAGGGTGAGGCTGGGTGGCTCAGTCGGGTTAAGCATCTGACTTTGGTTTTTATTTATTTCTGAGAGAGAGGGAGACGGCGCGAGGAGGGGAGGGTCAGAGAGAGAGGGAGATACAGAATCTGAAACAGGCTCCAGGCTCTGCTCTGGCTGTCAGCACAGGGCCCGACGTGGGGCTCGAACCCATGAACTGTGAGATCATGACCTGAGCTGAAGTCGGATGCTTAACCAACTGAGCCACCCAGGCACCCCAAGAATCTGACTTGGTCTGACTCTGGATTTCAGCTCGGGTCGTGATCCCAGAGTCATGGGATGAGGCCACGTTGTTAGGCTCCCTACAGAGCGCAGAGCCTGCTTGGGGTTGTCTTTTTCTCTCTGCCCCCACTTCCCTTCTCTCCAATTCCTGTGCTCTCTCTGAAAAACAAAGAAGTGGTTTATTAAACTAGGAAATACAGCAAAGCAACACTTTAAAATCCGTGCACTGTATGGGACAATGCAACAAAATTAACCACATCAACTTAAAATTACCATTTGATTAAACCAAATTGGGGAAAGAATTCAGAAGAACAGATTTAGGTATGTAATTGTTTAATGTATGCTTAGACAGGGCTAAGATTTTACTTGCTGCTTTCAATAAATTCCACTAAATGCAAAAAAGCAATCAACTAAACACTGCAATCTAAAAAAAAGAAAATAAAAAAAAATTGTGTCTAGCATGCTATTATCCTTCCCAAAATTGGATTTTCTGGTACAATAACTAGTTTTCCAGGACATTAAAGTTTGAAAGCAAAAAAAAAAAGGGTCCAAGGTTTAAAAAGCCAAAGAAACAGGGCAACCAACCGTCTCAGCTGGTAAACCATGAGGTCATGGATTCAAGCCCTACAACGGACACAAAGCTTACATTAAAAAAAAAAAAAGTTGGGGCACCTGGGTGGCTCAGTGGCTCAGGTGATTGAATGACTCTTGATATTATGCTCAGGTTATGATCTCAAGGTCCTGGGATGGAGCCCTGCATCAGGCTCTGCACTGACAGCAAGGAGCCTGGTTGGGATTCTGTCTCCCAAACCCTCTCATATGCACCACCTGCCTTTCAAAATAAATAAACTCTAGGGGCATCTGGGTTGCTCAGTAGGTTGAGGATCCAACTCTTGGTTTCACCTCAACCCAGGGAGTCACAGTTTAAGGGATGAGCACTATGTCAGGCCCTGCACTGACACCGCAGAGCCTCCTTGGGATTCTCTCTCTCCCTCTCTTTCTGCCCTTCCTCACTTGAGCGTGCCTGTGCACATTAACTCTCTCAAAATAAATAAACTTTAAAAAAATGTATAGGAAAAAATTTTTTTAAAAAGTACAGGAAACAATGAATTAAGAACATATTTTTACTCAGATCCCTAAGCATTATATGCCTCTATGACAACTAAGCATTATGAACCTCAAAAGATTGCCATAAAAGTAATATTTATTCATGGAACACGCCCTTTTGCAAAGCATCTTGCTTTTACCTGAAAATAATTGGGAAAAATGCTGCTCTATAACTATTAGCAAACACCCTCATACAAAGAACAGTATTTTGCTATACAAGAAGAGAACTGAGAACATTAATGAACTAAACAAAGCACCTAATCTAGGGGCGCCTGGGTGGCTCAGTCGGTTAGGCGTCTGACTTTGGCCCAGGTCATGATCTCACGGTTCGTGAGTTTGAGCCCCACGTGAGGCTCTGTGCTGACAGCCAGATCAGAGCCTGGAGCATGTTTCAGATTCTGTGTCTCCCTCTCTCTCTGACCCTCCCCTGCTCACGTGATCTCTCACTCTCTCAGAAATAAATAAAAAAACATTAAAAGATTTATAAGTAAAAATAAAGTATCTCTAACTTTATGTTAAAAAAACACAAAACTACTGATAGCCTACTGCTGACAGAAAGCCTTACCAGTAACATGAACGGTTAGCATATGTTGTATGTAATGTTATATGCTGTATTCTTACAATAAAGTCAGAAAAGAAAATCCTAAGGAAACTACATTTACAATACTGTACTTTTCAAAGAAAAATATGCATAAAAGTGGACTCACACAGTTCAAATCCATGTTGCTTAAGGGTCAATACCTGTTGGTAATGAAGGGTTCAATTGCTAGAAATTTATGGTAAAGAAATTTATATTCTATTGATTGTATACACCACTAGCTAGTTAATTCAAATTTTGTGAAACCACTGTGCATCTGGCTGTGGCTTTTATCTATCTGTGATATACCCTTTTTTGTTAAATTTTTTCTAATGCTTATTTTTGAGAGGAACAGAGCATGAGTGGGGGAGGGGCAGAGAGAGAGGGAGACACAGAATCTGAAGAGTGCTCCAGGTTGAGCTGTCAGCACAGAGCCTGAAGTGGGGCTCGAAACCATGAACTGTGAGATAATGACCTAAGCCGAAGTCGGACACTTAATCGACTGAGCCATACAGGTACCCCAAGGGCTAAGTTTTCTTAAACCTTTAAGAACTATGTATCATTTTCTAAAACATAAAATCAGTTTCATATGACTGAAAAACACTTGTTTTATAATATACTAATAGTTACTATCACTGCTGTATTTTAAAATCCTTATTGCCTTTAAACCTTGATGCTCTATCTTTTCTAAGAGAAATCAGGATTCTGAGTTTATAAAATTCAAAACCTCAAGCTGATGTCAGATACATCCTTTTTTTTTTTTCATGCTATGCAAAATTATTTAAAGCACTGGTTAAGCAATGATTCATCCTTTGAAATTTCCTATCAACTTGTTCAAAAAGCAATCTTACTATTTAGAAAGAAAAACATGAAGACATGAGAGATTTCTTCATAATGTAAGGATTTACCAAAGTACTTACACACCTAGTGTGTGTAACAAATCATGTGAACAAATCTTTTGTCATTCTTTTCAGATTTCACACAACTACAAAATCTCTGATGCTCTCATGTACGGACTATTTTAAAACTGAATATCTCATTGATCAATGCATTCTTGTGGCTTTCAAGGTTCTACTCTAAGCCCACAATGTACCCACTAATTAGAAATATTCATACCTTTTAAGAATAATAAATTAAGAAAAAAAAAAAAAAGAATAATAAATTAAGAATAAGAAACGAAGGGGGGGAGAATAAGAAACTAAGGAAGTCAAATGTACAAATTTCCCTTTATAGAATGAATTTAAGTTGTGGGTAATGTTAAAAAACAAGAAATTAAAGCGCAACATAGTATTTTAAATTAACATATTCGAAGTATTGTATGCTTCTATGACTGTACTGTTTGATACATTAGCCACCAGCCATATGTAGCCATTTGAATTTAAATTAGTGAACATTTGGGGGCACCTGGGTGGGTCAGTCGGTTCTCTGCCACTCCCATGCTAGTACTCTGTCGCTCTATCAAAAATGAATAAACACTAAAAACAAAATATAAAAATTGGGGAGCCTGGATGGCTTAGTCACTTAAGCATCTGACTTCAGCTCAGGTCATGATCTCATGGTTCGTGGGTTCGAGAACCGTGTCGGGCTCTGTGCAGACAGCTAGCTCAGAGCCTAGAGCCTGTTTCGGATTCTGTGTCTCCCTCTCTCTCTGACCCTCCCCTGCTCATACGGTCTCTATCTACCTCTCAAAAATAAATAAAACATTAAAAAATGTTTTTTAACTAAAATAAATTTTAAAAATTAAAAAATAAAATACAAATAAATAAATTAGTAAAACTTTGGTGTGCCTGGGTGGCTCAGTCAGTTAAGCGTCAGACTCTTGATTTCGGCTCAGATCGTGATTTCGCAGTTCATGAGATGGAGCCCCACATCAGACTCTACACTGTCAGCCCAGAGCCTGCTTGGGACTCTCTCTGACTCTCATCAGCTCGTGCGCATGCTCTATCAGTCAATTAGTGAAATTAAATAGAATTAGAAATTTAGTTCCTTAGTTACAGTAACCACACTATTTTTTTTAAATGTTTATTTTTGAGAGTGAAAGCATGAGCAGGGAGGGGCAGAGAGAGAAGGAGACAGAGAATCCCAAGCAGGTTCCCCACTATATCAGCACAGAGCTTGATATGGGGCTCAAACTCACAACTGTGAGATCATGACCTGAACAGAAATCAAGAGCCTGACACCTAACCGACTGCGCTACCCAGGTGCTCCTCAAAGTAACCACACTTAAAGTACTCAACAGGGGGCATCTGGCTGGCTCAGTAGGTTAAGTGTCCCACTTCGGCTCAGGTCATGATCTCACAGTTCCTGAGTTCAAGCCCCACATGGGGCTCTGTGCTGACAGCTCAGAGCCTGGAGCCTGCTTCAGATTCTGTGTCTCCCTTTCTCTCCTCCCCCACTCACACTGTGTGTATATCTCTCTCTCAAAAATAAGCACTAAAAACTTTTTTATTTTTTAAAAAATTTTTAATGTTTTATTTATTTCTGAGAGAGAGAGAGAAAGAGAGAGAGAGAGAGAGAGCGTGAGCAGGGGAGGGGCAGAGAGAGAGGGAGACACAGAATCTGAAGGAGGCTCCAGGCTCTGAGCTGTCTGAGCTGAATAGAACCCGACGCGGGGCTCGAACCCACGAACCATGAGATCATGACCTGAGCTGAAGTTGGACGCTTAACCAACTGAGCCACCCAGGCGCCCCTAAAAAGTTTTTAAAATTTAAATAAAATAAAGCACTCAACAGCCCTGTGTGACTAGTGGCTACCAAATCAGGCATTGAAGATATATATCCATCATAAAAGAAAGCTCTTCTCGTGGTCAGTGTTCTCTAAGAAAAAGGCAAAGCCTTAACTAATCTGTATTATATGGTTTTCTTACAATCTCTACAAAGATTAATACCCTTGAAGACAACTGCTATCCCATTCTTCTGAAGTCTCAAGGAATTGATAACTAGTGATCCTGGCTATCGTCTCTTCTAGCTATTATTCAAATAATTGTTGGTCAACAATAATTTCCCTTTCAGGCAGTTGAAGACACTATTCATAATGTCCTATGATTTCTTCTGTCCTTAGTTGCCTTTGATATTCACCTGATTTTCAGTTCTATTTATTTCAAGGAATCTTGTATGGTCCAAAGTTAATATTCAAGCTTTCAAGATTATTTCCAGGGGCGCCTAAGTGGCTCAGTTGGTTAAGCATCTGACTCTTGATCTTAACTCAGGTCATGATCTCATGGTTCATGAGATCAAGCACTACCTGCCCCTGCCACCTCAAGCGCACTCTCTCTCAAAATAAACAAACAAAACTTTTTTTCACCGTTACTTCCAATACATTTTCAGCTATAATAGAGTGAAATTATTTCCCAGATCGTAAAACACATAGTGCACGAGAAGCCACAGCTTTGCATAAACATAAGTTGCATGCTCAAGTTAGGACAGAGAAATGGGCCACTCACTGGTTGATAATAAGTGTTAATGCATCTCTCACTGAATAAGCACAGGTAAGGCATACTCAGAGTCTGAAGGGGGGAAATGAGCCTTAAAAGATTTTATATGTATTTTTCTTTACTCTTGAAATAAGGTTTTAGAGACTACCTGCTATTACACACAGCACTAGTAGTGCTTAAAAAGGGTTAAGCCAGGGGCGCCTGGGTAGCTCAGTTGGTTAAGTGTCCGGTTTTGGCTCAGGTCATGATCTTGTGGTTTGTGGGTTTAAGCCCCACATTGGTCTCTGGGCTATCAGCCCAGAGCCTGGAGCCTGTTTCAGAATCTGTGTCTCCCTTTCTCTCTGCCCCTCCCCACCTCGTGCTCTCTCTCTCTCAAAAATAAATAAACGTTAAAAGAATTTAATTGTTGTGATTATATACATATACAAATGCAAATATTTCCAGTCAAATCTATAAACTACCCCTAGTCTAGATACTTAATCTAAGGGCTAAAGATTCAATCAGTGGGGCACATAGCTGGCTCAGTGATCCTATAACTCTTGATCCTGAGGTGATGAGTTTGAGCCCCACATTGGCTGTAGACAGTACTTAAAAAGTAAAAAATAAGAGTAAATAAAAATAAATATCTCCTCAAGATTCAATCAGGGGTTGGCCAGCTATCTCTATCAATGTCTATTTATACACAGAAAACTGTTAAAACTTTTGAACCTAAAAGTTCTGGAACCAAATAGGAATGTCACTAAATACATAACACAGCACTTCAGCGAGGAAATGGAATAAAAAAGAAAAATATTGAGAACAATTATTTCACGGGTGCCTCGAGGGCTCAGTCAGTTCAGCATTGGACTCTTGATTTCATTT
The DNA here is from genome assembly GCA_017311185.1 of Proteles cristata cristata. Classification (NCBI taxonomy): domain Eukaryota; kingdom Metazoa; phylum Chordata; class Mammalia; order Carnivora; family Hyaenidae; genus Proteles; species Proteles cristata. The sequence continues at coordinate 493,014 of JAESUZ010000087.1, forward strand.
CAGGTCATGATCTTTTTTTTTTTTTTTTTAAATAATTAATCCTTTATTTTTTTTAAATGTTTTTTTTATTTATTTCTAGGAGGGAGAGAGAGAGACAGCGTGAGCAGGGGAGGGTCATAGAGAGAGGGAGTCACAGGCTGAAACAGGCTCCAGGCTCTGAGCTGGCAGTCAGCACAGAGCCCGACGCGGGGCTCGAACCCACAAACCGCGAGATCATGCCTAAGTGAAAGTCAGACGCTCAACCGACTAAGCCACGCAGGCACCCCTCAGGTCATGATCTTAAGGTGCATGAGTTCCAGCCCTGTGCTGGGCTCCAGGCGGACAGTGTGGAACCTGATTGGGACTCTCTCCGCCCCTCCCCCATCTGTGCACTCATGCTCCTCTCTCTCAAAATAATCCTTAACACACACACACTTCAGTGTGGAAGAAGTGAGATTTGGGTTGGAAAGACAGAACATCTTGAATACCATCTCAAAAAATTTTAAATGAATTCTAAAAGTACTTGAAGATACTTTTGCAGATGAGTAAGAGAAAAATAGAAGATATAATGAACCACAATTCTGATGTTCTAACATGGACTCTCCGGTAATGTTCCGTAAGACCTAAACAAATTTCTTCACCTTTCTGGGCCTCAAATTCCTTATGTGTTAGAGAAAGGAGCTGAGACAGAATCTAGCTAGGTTCCATCCAGCTCTGAAAAATTCTGTGATTTAGAAAGAAATTATGCTTCAGGAGTATGACATCTGACATATACATTGGAGCGGAGAGAGAAATAACAAGTAGCCTATGCAGTAAGTAAAAGAAGAAAGCAAATAAAAGCAACCAGAACTAAATAAAGGATAATAAACAAAGAGCAACGCCACCAAGTGACAGATGGGAAAAAGAACTTTTTGACTTAAGGATCTATGGTAAGCATCCTGGATTAGGCTTAGGAATAGTAGGGAAAGGCCCCAGGCAAGAAACTCTGGGATATGAACTGTAAGCAAGAGAAAGCTGCTCTGACAGTTAATCAAACGTGAAGTGCCCCGGTCCTAAATGTAAAATAAGAGTATACCAGAGGCATTTTCAAACGGGAAAAAAAGCCCAGATTTGACATTTGATTGAATATGGGGGTAAAGAAAAAGAAAATCAAAGATGACAAATGATGACACCTAGGAGTTAGTAACTTTTTAAGTGAATATGCCCAGTAGTAAAATTAATCAGAAACAATTCAAATACAAATATTCACTTTTACAACATATTTCAACAATACATTTTGAGTATGCATCTTTTTACTTAAGTTTTACTTAAGTCATCTGCATGAATGCAGTGAAATTTTCCTGTCACTGCTCACTGAGAATTTTCAAAGTTAGTAAAAATGCCAGAAATATCCTTACTAGAAAATGGAATAGCATAGTCTTTAACTGAACAAAACTATGTTAAGTTATACAACAGAAAAGTAGCAATTTTTTAAAGCTATTTACTTTGAGAGGGTGGGGAGAGAATGCATGCCAAATGCAGAGGAGAGTCAGAAAGAGGGAGACAATCCCAAACAGGGCTGGAACCCAGGAACTGTGAGGATCATGACCTGAGCCAAAATCAAGAGCTGAAAGATTAACCAACAGAGGCACCCAGGTGCCCAAAAATAGTAATTTTCATATTGCTCTCAAGAGAAAATGAGTCAGAAGTATAGGCACAAAGATAAAATATTCAATTCAAGTTGAACTATTCAGTTAACCTTTTTCTGTTTCATGATCATCTGATTTATGGCAGTAGCCTCTGATACTAATACATGTATTTTGTTTCTTCAATAGAGTAAAAAGTGACACCTCCACTACTGCCTTGATTAAGTCCTTATACAGCTTTGTGCAGTGACAATATCGTAGCCAATGAGGTTTATTCAAGGTGCAATTATTGTTGATTAGGTCCTTTTATGTCCTTTGTTGAAATTTTGTCTCAAATTGTATTTGAAGCTGCCAGGAGAAAACTTAAGGCACTATAATTAGGTTACAGTATTCTCCATTGAGGGGCACCAGGCTGGCTCAATCAGCTAGCATCTGATCCTTTTTTTTTTTTAAGCTAGCATCTGATTCTTGATTTCAGGGTTGTGAGACTTCAAGCCCCATGTTAGGTGTGGAGATTACTTAAAAATAAAATCTTTTTTTTTTTTTTTTAAAGTAGGCTTCATGCCCAGTGCAGACCCAACATGGGGCTGAGATCAAGAGTCAGAAGCTTAACCGACAGAGCCATCCAGGCATCCCAAAAAATTAATCTTTAAAAAAAATGTTCTCCATTGAGAGGAGATGTAAAACATTCTAATTGCCTGAGGATTGAAAATTTATCTTTTACAAAAATTTGCATGTCTCTAAAAATCAGATCCAATAAGATGATTAATCAAAAATAAGACCTTAAGATGAAGGCAAGAAAATAGCAAGCTTTAAGGAAGCAGCCTGATATACAGCACCTGAAAAGTATACATTTTAATAAAAACAGTATCACTAGAGCATTCCATTTAGAGCCTACACTAGGAATTTTACAGGAAAGCTAAGAGTAGACAGATGCTGACAAAACACTTGCCTACTTACTGAAATCATGTTATGTCAATAAAATTTGATTTTGAAAAATTCTGATTAACAGGTCTAAGATAACCTGTAATTTCCTACAGCACAAACACAAGTTCCATTTACACAAATCCCATTATTTATATTTGGAGTCTATAGCTAAATATGGAAAAGGAGACCTATATTTACTATTGACTTTGTGCTTGACATTTTTATAAACCCTTTGCTGTCTCCTTTGCTCAGCCTGAAAATAGAAACAAAAAGGGTATAACCTATACTTAAGTAATTACAATACAAATGTTAAGAGCTACAGAAAGTAGCTTTTACCATAACGGCTATTTGTACAGATACAAATTTAAAACAAATTATATGCAGAAAAAGCAGGTAAAACACACTTAGTTTACCAGCATACAAGTATATAACACTTGCTTCTGGACACACAGTAATTGCTAAGAATTCCTGTTTCATTAAAACTAATACCAGAGTCCCCATTATTTAACATAAAGAAATACCTGGATCTGAATTAAATATAATCTATAACTACTATTGCATAATATCTTCAGTTACTTGCAGAACTGGTCATTTAGCCCCCTAAATGAAAAGAGAGTAAAATAAAAACGCTAAAATATCTACTTCTGTAAGGAGAAAGGTCACCTACATAACAAGATAATCATGTCCATTACATTCTAGAACACCCAAGTCAGAAGATTACAGTGTATCTATAACTGACCTTGATTACTAAAATAGATACTTTAAGTACATAAAACGTGGTAAAGAACCATTATTAGAGATGTCATAAACATATATATACTCAACAGAATAAGCTTCAACTTTTCTGAACACTCAAAGAAACTCAAATTAATTCCATAGAATCCTTGGGAAACTTATTTAAGATTCAAACCATGAGTCAAGAAAATGGTGTTAAAAAAAAAAATCTTCCTGCAAGCAAAGGAAAAAAGCTCACTGAAATATTTTCAATACGTTTTTGTTGACCTTATTTAGGAAATGTAAATATTCACTGGCTCCTTTTATATCTATTTATCTTTCTCCTTTGCTTGGAAAATTCTTTAGAGTTGGGTTTGTACTTTAAATTTAAACAACTGAAAAGCAGTCATATATAATTTCTCATAAAATACAAAATTTTTAACACATTTATTTTTAAATATAACTTGTGAATACTGACACCTTAACATGCCAAATAAGGTAACCTCTAATCAATCGAGTAGCTAACCTAATTAAATCAAAATTAATAATTTAATGTTTGGAAAACTAGAAAAAACTGTCCAATCTGCAGCATAAAACATGTTTTGCTAGTTGACCCATGAATTAAAATTTTTTTTTTAAATATTTATTTTTGAGACAGAGAGAGAATGAATTTTTAAAAGCTTCACAAGAAAAAGGTACATCATTTGGGAACATTTTACAATACTACGTATAGCCTAACTCGCAGCTGTAACATGTCCTGCCCCCAACCCGTAAGTTTACAGTACTTGTGTTCAGTAGCCTGACCTGGCTGAGACACTGCAGTGGCTGTAAACTGAGTAGCCCATGGCGGATTCTTCTGTCCTCCAAATTGAGCCATGATGAAAGGGGAGGAAAAACCCTTCGCTTGTTTGTCTTCTATAGCAGCGATCTATAAACAAAGAATCCACATTTTAAACTTCAAAACTATAAATATCATGAAAGTATTATTTTAGAGAAATTTGTCAAGGACACCTTTGTAGATCACAGTGTAAATAACAAGGTGTACACGAACGTCTGATATGCAGCAAAAACATTTTACATCAAGTAGCTCACCAAAAATACCCAATTTCAAAATATGACATTAGGGGTGGACTAGTGAGAAAGGCACTTCTGTGACTACAAACTCACATTTCAACAGACGACCATGTGCTGTTATCAACCCAAGTCTTAACAAAAAGAATTACACAGCTTCGGGTTCAAAGAAAATAAAGCCTGCGTGTTTCTTTTGGCAATGAGTTGGGGACTGAAAGTGGTAAAACCAATAACGGAAATCGCGACGAGACACTGAACAAAGGTATTTAAGACTATCATCTAAATAACGAACACCTTCTTACTTTCTCGGGATGGGAAGGGCCAAAGGGCTCCTTTTCTCTCCCCGCCCTCGAGGGGGAAAGACAGTTGAAATAACGGATGCCCCCTAAAGAACCATCGCTGAGAACCGCCACCCCCCAAAAAATCAGGCCTTTTGGCGAAGATCTCAGCCCGCGCACTCCCTCCTTCCCCCCGCCACTCAGGCCAGAGCGCTGCCATCCATCTTCCTCCGGCCCAAGCTCTTTGCGGGACGCTGACCATGGAAGACGGAATCTTACGTCTCACGAGACTGGGCGAAGCGCCAAGACTGGGGTATTGAAAGTCCCGATCCCCTTAACCACCGTGCGGAGCAGAGAGCCTCTAACCCCCAAACCCGCGCCGCCGCCAGCCGCCAACCGCCCTGGGCCGGAGACCGGGAAGCTAAAGCTCAACGGCTCCGCAGCGAGGGATGGCGCTCGGCAACCCCTCTCTACCCGCCAGACCGAAGCTGAGGGGTGCTGGGGGCACCTGAAAAACCCCGGGGGAGAAAAGGCGGGGGGAAAGGAAGCGGTGGGGGAGGGGCCTGCCGCGCGGGGCCTGCTTCGACCCGCACAAAAGGGACCATGTCCCTCCCTCCCGAGTCCAACGAGAACCCCACCGTCGCTGGCCTACGGATGCCGTGCTACCAAAACGGTCGATCCCGGCCCTTCCGCGGATCCGAAAGAACGTTAAGAACCCCGGTTCTGCCGCCCGCTGCTCCAACCGCGAGGACCAAACCTTCACCTGAATCGGGTCCCGGCTAACACCGAGGCCATTTCAAACCCGTCAGCCTTGGGCGCATGCGCCAACTTCCCCCTCTTCCTCCACGCCTCTCCCCTCCTCCTCATCTCTGCGAAGACGGCGCTTACGAGTTTACGTTCTACGTGCGCGCTCCCCAGCTCGCCTTCAATACGCTCACCGCTTTCACTACGCCGCTAGAACGAGAGCGCGCCTGAGAAGAGTTACCTGGGATTCCCATAACAATGAGCCGGCGGAGTCTCAGCGCCTGCTCTGAAGAAAACACTTTTGTTAGGGTGGGAAGGAAAGAATCGGCGGTCACGTGACCCGAGCGGCTTGCGGCCATTTTGTGCTTTTTCGCCTTTTTTGTGCTTTGTTTTCTCATTCAAGTCCTTGGAAGAATTAAGTATGTCCTATGCCAGCTTCCTTAATTTTTAAAAATTGAGACAAAATTCACTAACCATATAATTCACTCTTTTAATTATTTTGCACGATTCAGTGGCCTTCATTTTTTATTTTTCCAAGGCCCTTTATATAGTCATAAGTTTCTGCAACCATCGTCGAGTCAGCCCTTAAAAGAAACCTGTACCCATTAAGGAATCACTCCTTAATCCTTGCTCTCACCATCTTTCCACAACCACTAATCAGCTTTGTCTCTATGGATTTGACTGTCCTAGATCCTTAATAGGAGTATATAATACATGTCCTTTTCTCATTAAGTTCTTCAACTTAACTGTTGTTTCTAATGTGAAATGTTGGGGGTTGGGAGTGAAAGGTCAAGAAAGAATTCTCGAGACATGTTTGATGCCAAAAGAGTCGTTTTATTAAAGCATGAACAGTACCCATGGGCAGAAAGAGCTGCACTGAGGTTGTTAGGAGTGTCTGAGTATATATGCTTTCAAGTTGGGAGGTGGTTAGAGATAGCGAAGTCTCTAAGGAATTTGGAAGCAAGGTTTCCAGGACTTTGAGGGGCTAATGTTAGGATAAGATCATTTACTACTATCTAGTAAATAGTCATGAGACCCTTCAGATGTATATCAGTGGGTCATATGCTTGGAGGATGATTGTTCACCTATATCTTGGGGGATAGAGATAAAGGAAATTTCCAAGGGGATTTTTACAGGATCCTGGAGGTGGGGACAAAGTTAAGCTAAATTTGCCTTTTGCCTCTAGCAAAGTATTAACATTTAGGGAGCTAAGCTCCTTAAAGAAGGTCACTCTGCCTCTCAAGTACTTGTGAATGGGCTGTAAGTTACAAAGTTTAATTTTTTTCTGCCATATTTCTTTTGCCTTTATTCTCCACAGCAATTTCCAAGGTTCAATGTAACAAATATCAGTACCTCCTTACATTTTATGGCTAAAACTATCCCTTTAAATCGATATTGGCTATATTTTGTTGTTTTTCTTCCTCCTCCTTTCATATATTCCCACGTTTTGTTTATCTGTTTGTCAGTTGATCATTTAGGTTTTCTTCACTTTTAGCTGTTAAAATAATTCTGCTGTGAATATTCAAGATTTTGTTTGAATTCTTGTTTTCAATTAATTTAGGTATATGCCTAGAGAATTTTGCATCACATGGCAATTCCATAAATTTTGATAAATTGCCAACCTGTTTTCACAGTGGCTACAGTAATTTACGTTACAAGCAGTGCACCACATCCTCCTCAACCCTTACTTTCTTTTATTATTTTTTTTTAATATTTTTATTTATTTCTAGGATAGAGAGAGACAGCGTGAGCAGAGGAGGGTCAGAGAGAGAGGGAGACACAGACTCTGAAACAGGCTCCAGGCTCTGAGCTGGCAGTCAGCACAGAGCCCGACGCGGGGCTCGAACCCATGAACCGCGAGATCATGACCCAAGTGAAAGTCGGACGCTCAACCGACTAAGCCACCCAGGCGCCCCTACCCTTACTTTCTTTTAAAAAAAGTTGTTACAGCTGGGGCGCGTTGGGTGGCTCAGTCGGTTAAGCATCCAACATCTGCTCAGACCATGATCTCATGGTTCCTGAGTTAGAGCCCCACATCAGATTCTCTGCTGTCAGCGAAGAGCCCACTTCAGATCTTCTGCCTCCTTTTCTCTCCGCCTCACTCAGCACAATCTCTCTCTCAAAAATAAAAATATTTGGGTGCGCCTGGGTGGCTCAGTCGGTTAAGTGTCCAACTTTGGTTCAGGACATTATCTCACAGTTCATGAGTTTGTGCTGGCAGCTCAGAGCCTGGAGCCTGCTACAAATTCTGTGTCTGCCTAGCTCTCTGTTCCTTTGTGCTCATGTTCTGTCTCTCCCTTTCTCACTCTCACTCTCTTTTCTTTCTCTCTCTCTCTCTCTCACACACACACACACACACACACACACACACAAACGTTAAAAAAAATTTTAGGGACACTTGGGTGGCTCAGTCGGTTGAATGTCCGACTTAGGCTCAGGTCATGATCTCACAGTTCGTGGGTTCAAGCTCTGCGTCGGGCTCTGTGCTGACACCTCAGAGCCTGGTGCCTGCTTCAGATTCTGTGTCTCCCTCTCTCTGACCCTCCCCTGCTCACACTCCCTCTCTCTCTCTCTCTCTCTCTCTCTCTCTCTCTCAGTAATAAATAAAAGCATTAAAATTTTTTCTTAAAAAACAAATATATATTTTAAAAAAAAATTTTTTTTGAAGGGGCATCTAGGTGGCTCAGTTTAGTGTCTGACTCTTGATCTCAGCTCAGGTCATGATCTTATGGTTTATGAGATCTAGCCCCACATTGGGCTCTGTGCTGAGAGCACAGAGCCTGCTTGGGATTCTTTCTCTTCCTCTTTCTCTCTGACCCTACCCAGCTCACATGCAAGCTCTCACTCTGAAAATAAATAAGTAAAAACTTTAAAATTTAAAAAAATGTTTTTTTCATGTTTATTTAATTTTGAGGAAGACAGAAAGACAGAGCATGAGTAGGAGTAAGAGAGAGGGAGACACAGAATCAGAAGCAGAATCCAGGCTCTGAGCTGTCAGCTCAAACTCACAAACTGTGAGATCATGACCTGAGCTGAAGTGAGTCGCTTAATTGACTGAGTCACCCAGGTGCCCCCCCCAACCAAATTTTTTTTTACTGTTTTATGTATTTCTGAGAGAGAGACAGCATGAGCAGGGGAGGGTCAGAGAGAGAGGGAGATACAGAATCTGAAGCAGGCTCCAGGCTCTGAGCTAGCTGTCAGCACAGAGCCTGACGTGGGGCTCGAACCCACAAACCGTGAGATCATGACCTGAGCTGAAGTCAGACGCTTAACTGACTGTGCCACCCAGGCACCTCCAAATGTTTTTTAAATAACAAAAATAAAAATATTTGAAAATGTATATATACCAACAATAAATAAATAGATGTTGTTGTAGCTATCCCTATGTATGTATGAAATTGGTTTGATTGGTATCCCTAATGAGTAACAATGTTATCTTATTGGCTATTTGCTTTTTTGGGGTTTTTTTTGACAAAGCGAGTGGATGAGGGGCAGAGAGAGAGAGAGACTGTGGATCCCAAGTGGGCTGCCCTGCACTGACAGACTGATAGCAGCAAGCCTAATGTGGGACTCGAACCCACGAACCATGAGATCATGACCTGAACTGAAGTTAGATGTTCAGCAGACTGAGCTACCCAGGTGTCCCTCTTATTGGCCATTTGTATATCTTCCTTACAGAAAAGTCTATTCGTGTCCTTTGTTTCCCCCTCCACCTCATTTGTAATTTTTTTTTTTGCAGTATAAATTACGTAACATAAAATTTATTACTTTAACCATTTTGAGAAGTGTGCAATTCAGTGGTATTAAGTACATTTACAGTTTTATGCAGCTATTACATTGGTTCAGTTTTAAATTTGGTTGTTAGTCTTTTTTTTTTTATAATGATATTTCTTTTTTTTAGTTTTTTTTTTAATTTATTTCTGGGAGAGAGAGAGAGAGACAGCGTGAGCAGGGGAGGGTCAGAGAGAGAGGGAGTCACAGACTGAAACAGGCTCCAGGCTCTGAGCTGGCAGTCAGCACAGAGCCCGACGCGGGGCTCGAACCCGCGAACCGCGAGATCATGACCTAAGCGAAAGTCAGACGCTTAACCGACTAAGCCACCCAGGCGCCCCGGTTGTTAGTCTTTTTGAGTGCTAAGAGCTCTAGTTCCGTGTACAAGATCTTTATCAGAGATATGATTTGCAGATATTTTCTCCCATTCTGTGGATTATCCTTTCAATTTATTAATAGTGTCTTTTCATGAACAAAACATGGATTTTTCTTGAAGTCGAACTTATCTATTTTTTTCTTTTTCTTACTTATGTTGGGGAGTTTTTATGCCTCACTTCACGATTATACTGGCAGATCGAAGAATTAAATTGAGATGAGACAGATTAACAGAAGAAAAGTCAAATTTAGTTACATACATGTGGAGCATCCACATAAACATGAGAGATTCCAAAAACAGTCAAACATAATGAGGTATATATGTCATCCTGGACAAAGGAGAAGAGGTAGGGATCTGAAGCTTGAAAGGAAAGGAAGGTAATTCATAGGAAAAATATAATGAGTAAATATTTGATAAACAAATGATGGTTGGGCCATCCAGAAGCAATGGGACATAGAGATCAAAAAGGCCTTGCCAGGTTCCAGACCTTCCCTGTCTAACATACCTAGCTCATATTATACTACAATTTCCCACGGGGTGTCCAGTTGGCTTAGTTGGTGAATCATGCAATGCTGGATTTTGGGGTCATGAGTTTGAGCTCCATGTTGGGCATACAAATTACTAAAAAAAAATTTAAAAATTAAAATAATAATAAAAGCAGCACTTGGCTGACTCAGTCAGTAGATTATGGGACTCCTGATCTTGGGGTTATAGGTTTGAGCCACACATTTGTTGCAAAGACTGCTTAAAAATAAAATATTTAGGGAGTTCCCGGGTGGCTCAGTCTGTTGAGTGTCCAACCCCTCATTTCGTCTCAGGTTATGATCTCATGGTTTGTGGGCTCAGGCCCTGCTTCCTGCTCTGTGCTGACAGTGCAGAGCCTGCTTGGGATTCTCTCTCTCTCGCTCTCTCTCGCTCTCTCTCGCTCTCTCTCGCTCTCTCTCACTCTCTCTCGCTCTCAAAATAAATGAATAAACTTGGGACACCTGGGTGGCTCAGTCGGTTAGGCATCTGACTTCAGCTCAGGTCATCATCTCAAAGTTCGTGGTTCAAGCCCCGCATCGGGCTCTGTGCTGACTGCCAGCTCAGAGCCTGGAGCCTGTTTCAGAGTCTGTGTCTCCCTCTCTCTCTGACCCTTCCTTGCTCACCCTGTCTCTCTCTCTCTCTCCTAGAAACAATAAAAAAAAATTTTTTTAAGGGTAGATGAATAAACTTAAAAAATAAAATAAAATATTCATTAAAAAAACCCATTTATTTATTTTTGAGAGACAGAGAGAGACAGAGCATGAGCCGGTAAGGAGGAGAGAATGAGGGAGACAGAATCCGAAGCAGGCTCCAGGTCCTGAGCTGTCAGCAAAGAGCCTGCCATGAGGCTTGATCTCAAAAACCTTGATATCATGACCTGATCTGAAACCAGACACTTAACTGACTGAGCCACCCAGGCACCCCAAAATAAAATATTTAAAAATAAAATAATATGGGTGCCCGGTGGCTCAGTCGGTTAAGTGTCTGACTCTTGATTTCAGTTCAGGTCCTTATCTCACAGTTTGTAGGGTCCAGCCCCATGTCAGGCTCTGTGCTGTTAGCGTGGAGCTAGCTTGGGATTCTCTCTATTCCTCTCTCTGCCCCTCCCACATGCTTGCTCGCTTTCTGTCTCTCCCTCTCTTTCTTTCTCTCAAAATAAATAAATAAATAAACCTTAAAAAAATAAAATAGGGCTGGATTTCGGCTTAGGTCTGATCTCACAGTTCCTGAGTTCAAGTCCTGTGCACAGAGTCTGCTTGGGATTCTCTCTATCTCTCTCTCTGCTCCTCCCCCACTTGCCCTTGCTCAACTATGCTCTCTCTAAGTAAATAAATAAAGAAATACTTTTAAAAAGTGTATTAACCATACATGAATAGGTTTATTTCTGGCATCTATATTCTATTTTATTGATTGATATATCTGTACTTATGTCAGTACTATGCTCTTTTTTTTTTTAAGTGTATTTATTTATTTTGAGACAGAGAGCTCATGTGAGAAGGGGAGGGGCAGAGAGAGAAGGAGAGAATTCTAAACAGGCTCCACACCGTCAGTGAAGAGCCTGATTTGGGGCTTGAACTCATGAACCATGAGATCAAGACCCGAGGCAAAACTAAGAGTCAGACACTTAACTGACTGAGCCACTCAGGTGCTGCAGTACCATATTCTTTTAATTACTGTGACTTTGTAGCAAGTTTTGAGAATTGTGAGTCTGCTAACTTTGTTTTTTTCAAGATTGGTTTGGCATTTCAAGGCATCTTGCAATTCCATATGAACTTTTGATCAGATTGACCAGTTAAGCAAAAATGGTGGTTGGAATTTTTTAAATTTTATTTATTTATTACTTTAAATTTTTTATTTTTGACAGAAATAAAGCAAGAGAGCATGAGATGGGCAGAGCTAGAGGAAGGCAAAGGATCTGAAGTGGTCTCTGCACTGACAGTTAATACCGGAGAGCCTGTTGCAGGGCTCAAACCCAGAAACCCTGAGATCATGGCCTGAGTGAAGTTGGATGCTTAACCAACAGAGCAACCTGGGTGCCCCTATTTATTTACTTATTTGTTTGTTTAAGTAATCTCTATTACTTTATCCAGCATGGGACTCGAACTCACAACCCTGAGATTAAGATTTACATTCTCTTCCAATTGAGCCAGCCAGCTGTCCCAGTGATTGGAATTTTGATAGGAATTTCAATGAATTAATTGACCAATTTGGGGAGTATTGCCTTCTTAACAATATTAAGTATCCATTTCACAAATATGGGATGTTTTCCCATTTATTTAGTTCTTCTTTAATATCTTTCATTACGTTTTAAGGTTTCAGAATTGAATGTTTTGCTACTCCTTGGTTAAATTTATTCCCCAACTATTTTATTCTTTTTGATGCCATTATAAATGGAACAGTTTTCTCAATTTCATTTTGGATTGTTTATTACAAGTGCAGAGGCATACAATCGATTTTAGTGGGGTGCCTGGGATCCTCAGTCAGTTTGGCATCCAACTTCAGCTCAGGTCATGATTTCACAGTTCATGAGTTCGAGTCCCACATTGGGCTCACCGCTGTCAGTGCAGAGCCTGCTCTGGATCCTTTGTCCCCTGTCTATTCTCTGTCTCAAAAATAAGTAAAACATTTAAAATGCATAAATAAAATAAACATTTAAATATTTTTCAAAATTTAAAAATTTATTTTAGCATGTTGATTTTGTATTGTGCATCGTTGAAAATAATTTTTTAAATGTTTTATTTATTTTTGAGAGAGAGATGGGGCGCCTGGGTGGCTTAGTCGGTTAAGCGTCCGACTTTCACTTGGGTCATGATCTCGCGGTTCGTGGGTTCGATCTCGCGCGTCGGGCTCTGTGCTGACTGCCAGCTCAGAGCCTGGAGCCTGTTTCAATCTGTGACCCCCTCTCTTTCTGACCCTCCCCTGCTCACGCTGTCTCTCTCTCTCTCCTAAAAATAAATAAAACATTATTTTTGAGAGAGAGAAAGAGTAAGTGGGTGAAGGGCAGAGAGGATCCAAAGCAGGCTCTGCTGACAGCAGAGAGCCTGAGGTCGTGGGGCTCAGAACTCACCAACCATGAGATCATGAACTGAGCCCACGTCAGATGCTTAACTGACTGAGTCACCCAGGTGCCCCTGTATTTTACAACTTTGTTCAACAGTTTACTTGCTATAATTGTTGTGTGCATGTATGTATTCATTAGGATCATATATAAGATCATGTCATCTCTGAATTGAGATACTTTAACTTGTTCCTTTCCAATTTGAATGCTTCTTATTCCTTTCTCCCCCCCCCACCCCACCCCCCGTTGGGTTAATTGCTCTAGCTAGAATTTCCAGTACAATGTTGAGTAGAAGTGGTGAGATCAGACATCTTTATCTTGTTACTGATTGTAGGGGGAAAGCTTCAGTCTTTATTAAGTATGAATTTAGCTGTGGGTTTTTCACAGATGCCTTTTATTAAATTAAGATGCTTCTCTTCTATTGTTAGTTTATTGACAGTTTTCCTCATGAAAGGATTTGGATGTTGTCAAATGGTTTTCTTCCATCAATTGAGAGGATCATGTGGATTTTTACTGCTTTGCATTAATATGGTGTGTTAGAGTTGATTGGTTTCTGTATGTTGCTCAATCCTTGAATTCCTGAGGTAAATCCCTTTTGGTTATGGTATATAATCTTCTTAAGACCTCCTGGGTTTGGTCTCCTAGTATTTTGTTTAGAAATTTTGCATATATGTTGGCCTGCAGTGTTCTTATTCATTTTTTTTAAGTAATCTCTATGCCCAGTATGGGGCTGGAACTTATGACGTGATATCAAAAGTCACATCCTCTACTGACTGAGCCAGCTAGGTCTCTCTCTTCTGATGTCTTTGATTGGCTTTGGTATGAGAATAATACTTTGTTTGTAAAAGCATTCCTTTTTCCTATTTCTAGAAGTGCTTAAGAAGAAATGGTGTTTGGGGCGCCTGGGTGGCTTAGTCGGTTAAGTGGCCGACTTTCGCTTAGGTCATGATCTCGCGGTTCGTGGGTTCGAGCCCCGCGTCGGGCTCTGTGCTGACTGCCAGCTCAGAGCCTGGAGCCTGTTTCAGTCTGTGACTCCCTCTCTCTCTGACCCTCCCCTGCTCACGCTGTCTCTCTCTCTCTCCTAGAAATAAATAAAACATTAAAATTTAAAAAAAAAAGAAATGGTGTTAATTCCATTTTATTTTTTACTTTTTATTTAAAAAAATGTTTTTATGGGGCGCCTGGGTGGCTTAGTCAGTTAAGGGTCCGACTTTCGCTTGGGTCATGATCTCGTGGTTCGTGGGTTTGAGCCCCGCGTCGGGCTCTGTGTTGACTGCCGGCTCAGAGCCTGGAGCCTGTTTCAGTCTGTGACTCCCTCTCTCTCTGACCCTCCCCTGCTCACGCTGTTTCTCTCTCTTTCCTAGAAATAAAAAAGAAAAAAAAATTTTTTTAAATGTTTTTATGTTTATTTATTATTGAGACAGAGAGAAACAGAGCATGAGTAGGGAAGGGGCAGAGAGAGAGGGAGACACAGAATCTGAAGCAGGTTCCAGGCCCTGAGCTGTCAGCACAGAGCCCGACGCTGGGCTTGAACCCACAAACCATGAGATCATGACCTGCGCTGGTCAGACGCTTAACCGACTGAGCCACCCAGGCACCCCACCATTTTAAATAGTTGATAGAATTCACCAGTGAAGTTATCTTGTCCTGGACTTTTTTTTTTCTCAGTGGATAGTATTTTGATTACTGACTTCAACATTTTTTTGTTAAGATTTTATTTTTAAGTAAACTCTAGGCCCAATGTGGAGCTCAAACTTACAATTCTGAGATCAAGAGTCACATGCTCTACTCACTGAGCCAACCAGGAACCCCTTCTTTTCTCCTCATTTTTACACAAAATCCAAATCTTGCATTTTAAATCTATATCTTAGAACTTGTTTCTTGCCTGGGTGGCTCAGTCGCTTAAGCGTCTGACTTCAGCTCAGGTCATGACCTCATGGTCTGTGGGTTCAAACCCCGTGTAGGGCTCTGTGCTGACAGCCAGCTCAGAGCCTGGAGCCTGTTTCAGATTCTGTGTCTCCCTCTCTCTCTGACCCTCCCCTGCTCACTCTCTCTCTCTCTCTCTTTCTCTCTCTCTCTCTCATAAATAAATAAAACACTTTTTTTTTTTACAAATAGTTTAATGTCAAATTAGTTTCCACATAAAACATTTTTTTTAATTTTATTTTTTCTTTCTTTTTTAATATAGTTTATCATTTTAAATTTTTTAAATGTTTATTTATTTTTGAGAGAGAGACAGATTGCAAGCGGGGGAGGGCAGAGACAGAGGGAGACACAGAATCCGAAGCAGGCTCCAGGCTCCGAGCTGTCAGCACACAGCCCAACGCAGGGCTTAAACCCATGAATGGTGAGATCATGACCTGAGCTACAGTCAAGTGCTTAACCAAATGAGCCACCCAGGGGCCCCTATTTAGGCCATTTTTTAAAAAAAGATATCTTTTTTTTGGAAAGAGAGTATTAATTAATTAATTAGTTAATTTTTTTTTTTTTTTTAAGTATGCTCTACTCCCAATGTCAAGATCAAGTCACATATTCTGTCGACTGAGCCAGGCAGGTGCCCCCTCTGTCAGGCAGGTCTTTTTTTAATCTTTTGCACTCATAAGCAGTGCTGCAGTAAAAAACCTCATACTCTTATCACTCTGTACAATTTTATCAGTAGAATATGTTCCTAGACGTAGGATTGCTTGGTCACAGATCTTGTGAATTTACACTTCTAATATTGTAAGTAATTTACAATTTGTCATTAATATTTAATACATATTGCCAACTTGATTTCTCCATGAGTTATACCAGCAACATATGAGAGTACCTGTTTTCCCATATTCTTGCCAAATAGTATATTTTCAAACTTTAAGGCTGCAAAAAGGTGTTTCTGTTATCCATTTCAGTATCACGAACCATCACTAAATGTAGTGGCTTAAAATAACAACTATTTTAAAATTTTTAGAAATGTTTTATTTCTTTCTGAGAGAGACAGACAGACAGACAGAGAGCATGAGCAGGGGAGGGTCAGAGAGAAAGGGAGACACAGAATCTGAAACAGGCTCCAGGACCTGAACTAGCTGTCAGCACAGAGCCCAACACAGGGCTCAAACCCATGAACCGTGAGATCATGACCTGGGCCGAAGTCAGATGCTTAACCTACTGAGCCACCCAGGTGCCCCTAAAATAACAACTTCTTAATGTCTGTTGGCTCTGTGGGATGACTGAGCTCAGCTAGATGAATATTGCTTAAGATCTCTAGTTTGCCTGCAGTCAGATGGCAGCTGAGGCTGGAGTCATCTGATTCCAGCCTGTCCAAGGTGATTGCTTGATTCACATTTTTGGCACTAGAGTGTTCCTTTACTCTCAGCCTGTCCAGCGGAGCAGACTGACCTTCTTTTATAACAGCTCAGGGCTCCAAAGTAAAGAAGGGGATAATGTCAGCTCAGGCTCAGTAGAGCGGAAGGAATAGATGCCAGCTCTCAAGGGGTAAGTGATGTGCACAGAGAGGGAGGAAAGGAGATGATGGCCATATCTGGTACCCTGATATAGTTTTCATTAGTATTTCTCTCAGTGTGAGTGTGGCTGTTGTTTCATACATGTAAGAGACATTTGTTCTTCCATTTATAATAACCAATTATTCATTCCTTTGTTGTTTTTCTATTTGGACACAGATCCTTTACTTCTCAATTTTTGGGAGCCCATTACCTTAGTCCTTCATCATAAAACCTGCAAATATTTTATGTAAATTTTTGTTTTGATTTTTTTACTTGGATTTTGATGAGTTTTACTGTGCAGAAGTTTTTATCTTCATGTAGTAAAACTTATAACATTTTTCTTTTATAGCCCCTGAATTTCACACACACACAAAAGCCTTTCCCACTCTGATTATAAAATATAAATTCTGCAATTGTTTCTTCTAGAATTTTTATTTAATTTTTTTAATGTTTATTTTCGTGAGAGAGAGGGTACGCAAGTGGGGGAGGGGCAGAGAGAGGGAGACGGAGGATCTGAAGTGGGCTCTGTGCTGAAGCAGGCTCCAGGCTGACAGCACAGAGCCCGAAGTAGGGCTCAAACTCAGGAACCACGAAACCATGACCTGAGCCAAAGTCAGATGCTTAACTGACTGAGCCACCCAGGCGCCCCTAGAATTTTAAGTTTTTTGTCTGTTTAAGTTTTCAATTCTTTTAGAATTTATCCTGGGGAAAGGAGGTAGGACTCTAACTTTGTTTATTACAAATGACCACTCAGTTATTCCAACTATTCATTGAATAATCTTTCATTACCCTAGTGATTTGAAATGCCACCAATCTATTATTGATCACACCAATACCATATTCTTTCCACTATTGTAGTTTATAAAATATTTTATATTTATGATACTGTGTGTGCAATCCTTTAACTACCCTCTCTTTCCCCCACCCCTGAATTTTTTGGCTATTCTTGTCTGTTCCATATGAACTTTAAAGTAAGATAAGAGATACTTAACCGACTGAGCCACCCAAGTGTCCCTGTTTATTTATTTTTGAGACAGAGCAAGTGAGAGGGGAAGGTACATAAGGAGAGGGGGACAGAGGATCTGAAGCAGGCTCTGCACTGACAGCAGACAGCCCAATGCAGGACGTGAATTCATGAACCATGAGATCATGACCTAAGCCAAAGTTGGATCCTCAACTGACTAAGCCAATCTTGCTCACTTAAATTTTATTTTAGATAGAGAGAATGTGAGCAGGGAGAGTGGCAGAGGGAGAGAGAGAGAGAGAGAGGGAGAGAGAGAGAGAGAGAGAGAGAGAGAGAGAATCCCAAGCAGGCTCCACACAGTCTGCACGAAGCCCCATGAAGCACTGGAACTCATGAACTGTGAGATCATGACCTGAACAGAAATCAAGAATTGAAAGCTTAACCAACTGCGCAACTCAGTTGCCCTTGTATGCTGTACTTTTTTATTCTCATGATTTATTTTGTAACTAGAAGTCTGCACCTCTTTTTTTTTTAATTTATTTTTTAGTAATCTCTACACCCAATGTGGGGTTCGACTTCAAAATCCTGAGATCAAGAGTTACGTGTTCCACTGACTGAGCCAACTAGGTACTCCGGAAATCTATACCTCTTAATCCCCTTTATTTCACCCATGCCACATTTCCTGTGGCAACCACCAATTTATTCTCTATAGGAATTCTTAACAAGTGAGAAAAATCCAACCTGAAGGTTTTCAATTTTTATGAAAAGTGTTCTGGAAAATTAATGAAGTTTTTAGTTTGCTTAGAAGTAATTCAGCACACCTAGATGACTCACCTGGTTGAGTAGCCAACTCTTGATTTTTGCTTGGGTCACAGCATGAAGCCCCAGTCAGGCAGGCTCTGAGGTGAGCATGGAGCCTACTTAAGAATCTCTCTCTCTCCTTTCTCTCTATCTCTCTAAAATACTAATAATAAGGGGTGCCTGCGTGGCTCAGTCAGTTGGATGTCAGACTCTTGATTTTGGTTCAGGTCATGATCCCAGGGTCTTGGGAATGAGTCCTACATTAGGCTCCATGCTGAAGAAGGAGCCAGTTTGGGATTCTCTCCCTCTGCCCTGCTCTATCACTCTCTTTCTCTAAAAAAAAAAAAAAAGCGCGGGGAGGCGGTTGCCGCCTGCATGGCTCAGTCAATTAAGCGTACAACTTCAGCCTTGGTCATGAACTCATGGTTCATGATTTCGAGCCCTGTGTCAGACTCTGTGCTGAGAGCTCAGAGCCTGCTTCAGATTCTGTGTCTCCTTCTCTCTGCCCCTGGGCCACTTGCATGCTCTCTCTCAAACATAAAAATAAACATTAAAAAAATTTGGAGTGCTGGGTGGCTCAGTCAGTTAAGTGTCCCACTTTGGCTGAGGCCACGATCTCATGGTTTATGGGTTTGAGCCCCATGTCGGGCTCTATGCTGACAGTCCAGAACCTGGAGCCTGTTTCGGATTCTGTGTCTCCCTCTCTCTCTGTCCTTCTCTCTCTCTCTCTCTTTCTTTTTCACTCTCTCTCACTGTCTCAAAAATAAATAAACAGTAAACAAACAAATAAAAAAGGGTCAAACACTTAACCAACTGGGCCACCCAGGCACCCCAAGCTAATACTCCTGTAAATACTCATTTTTTTGAAATGACTGTGACTGGAAGAAGAAAGAAGAAAGAAATGGTGGTGTTAGCAGAGGGATATGGTGCAAGGAGGGAGATGTGGGGTTGAAGAGCAGTTTCTTATTTGTTTTACATTATTTGTTTTATGATGCCAGAGACTAGAATGTATTTGAATACTGCTAGGGAGAATCCAATATTGAGATTGAAGTGAAAGAGAATGACAAAATAACTCTCTCAAGGAACTGAAGTCCCTGAAAGGCTAGATGGGACAGAGTACACAGAGCAAGATTAAATCTTTGTGTGTTTTGTTGGCGTTTTGTTTGTTTGGAGTTTTAAATTTTATTTATTTTTTAATTTACATCCAAATTAGTTAGCATATGGTACAACAGTGATTTCAGGAATAGATTCCTTAATACCCCTCCCTCTTCCCCCCTTCCACAACCCCTCCAGCAAACCTGTTTGTTCTCCATATTTAAGAGTCTTTTATGTTTTGTTCCTCTCCTTGTTTTTACACTATTTTGTCTTCCCTTATGTTCATCTCTTCTGTATCTTAAATTCCTCATATGAGTGAAGGCATATGATATTTGCCTAATTTTGCTTAGCATAATACCCTCTAGTTCTATCCACGTTGTTCCAAATGGCAAGATTTCATTCTTTTTTGCCAAGTAATATTCCATTGTATATATATGTAACACATCTTCTTTATCTATTCATCTGTTGATGGACATTTGGGCTCTTTCCGTACTTTGGCTATTGTCGATGGTGCTGCTATAAATGTTGGGGTGCATGTGCCCCTTGGAAACAGCACACCTGTATCCCTTGGATAAATACCTAGTAGTGCAATTGCTGGGTCGTAGGGTAGTTCTGTTTTTAAGTTTTTGAGGAAGCTCCATACTGTTCTCCAGAGTGGCTACACCAGTTTTTCATTCCCATTTTTATTTGTTTTTTAAGAGAGAATTAGGGAGGGAGAGAGAAAAAAGAGGGAGAAAGAATTCTTTTTTTAATGTTTATTTTTGAGAAGGAAAGACAGAGAGACAGAGCATGAGAAGGGGAGGGACAGAGAGAGAGAGACATAGAGTCTGACGCAGGATCCAGGCTCTGAGCTGTCAGCACAGAGCTAGACACGGGGCTCGAAACCACAAACAGTGAGATCATGACCTGAGCCAAAGTCCAATTCTTAACTGACTGAGCCACCCAGGCGCCCCAAGAAAGACTCTTAAGCAGGCTCCACACTCACCACAGAGCCTGACTTCGAGCTTGATCATAAGTAAAACTTCAAAAATTATTTTAGGGGTGCCCAGGCAGCTCAGTCAGTTAAGCTTCGGACTCTTGATTTTGGCTTAGGTCATGATCTCAGGCGTCATGAGATCGAGCCCCGAGTTGGGCTTTGTGCAGGATGTGAAGCCTGCTTGGGAATGTCTCTCGCCCTTTCCCTCTGCCCTTCACCTTCTTGCTCTCTCTCACTCTCTCTCTTTCTCAAAAATAAATAAAAATAAAAATGTTTTAAGGAAAATAAAAAGTCTTGGTAGGAAAATGCTTTTGAATAATATCTATCTCTTGAAGTTCTGAACGTTACATTCACAGTTTTATAAAATAGCCTGGTAATAAATTTGGCACCTGGCAAGAAGAAGGAATTTTCACTGATCTTTGGCCAAATATTTTAAGCTGCCCAAAGGGCTGATTAGAAAGAGAATATAAAGTGTTGGCAAGAAAATGATTGAACTCAGGAAATAAGCCAGAGAGGGAAAGATTGCATAGGAAGAAGGATCAATGGAGTCTCCCCAGGGGTAGGAAAAGAGTTGTGGAAAGAGCTGGCAGGACAAACAGAACAGATGGGAAGGTGAGGTCATGATGTGAGATATTCGAACTAATGATTTTGGAAGTGATGATATGTTCCATTCCATGACTGGAAAAAGGAACCTCTGGTGACATGGGAGAGAAGGTGCCCAGACAAAATCAAGGAGCTGAGATGTAAAGGTGTTGGATGAGGTGTCTGCTTGTTCAATGAAATTACCCAGAATGATAGTAAAAGCCAGGGCAGGAATAATGTGTGCCAACAGCAAAGTCA
Source organism: Proteles cristata cristata (assembly GCA_017311185.1). Classification (NCBI taxonomy): domain Eukaryota; kingdom Metazoa; phylum Chordata; class Mammalia; order Carnivora; family Hyaenidae; genus Proteles; species Proteles cristata. The sequence continues at coordinate 514,237 of JAESUZ010000087.1, forward strand.
CCGATGAATAAGGAGGAGTGTTCAGGAAGGTGATGGAGAATGGGAGGCGTGGCAGAGCTAAATGATGTGAAATTTTTTCATTTTTAAAACTATGTGTTTATTTATTTTTATTATTTATTAATTTATTTTTAAAAATGTATTTATTGGAGTGCCTATGTATTTATTGTTTAAGCATCCAAACCTTGCTTTTGGCTGAGGTCATGATCTCACTCCATAAGTTCAAGACCTGCATGGGCTCTGTGAAAACAGTATGGAGATTGCTTGGGATTCTCTCTCTCCTTCTCTCTCTGCCCCTCCCCAGCCCCCTCAAAATAAATAATGTTTTAAAAAAAGAAAGTTTAGGGGTGCCTAGGTGGCTCCGTCAGTTACGCATCCAACTTCAGCTCAGGTCATGGTCTAACAGTTCATGGGTTCGAGCCCCGCGTTGTGCTCTGTGCTGACAGCTAGCTCAGAGCCTGGATCCTGTTTCAGATTCTGTGTCTGTCTCTCTCTCAAAATAAATAAATAAACCTTCTTTTTTTATTTTTAATTTGTAAAATTTTTAATGACTTTTTAAATTTATTTCTGAGAGAGAGAGAGAGACAGACAGACAGACAGAGAGCATGAGCAGGGGAGGGTCAGAGAGAGAGGGAGAGAGAATCCTCAGCAGGCTCCATGCCCAGCTTGGATCTTACAACCTTGTGATCATGACCTGAGCTAAAATCAAGAGTCGGGATGCTTAATGGATTAAGCCACCCAGGCACTTCCTGCACCTTGCATTTTTTTTTCTTTTTAGATTTTATTATGGGGTGTCTAGGTGGCTCAGTCGGTTAAGTGTCGGACTCTTGATTTTGGCTCAGGTTGTGAACTCATTGTTTGTGGGATTGAGCCTACACTGTCAGCATGGAGCCTGCTTGGGATTCTCTCTCTCCTCTCTCTGCTTCTCCCCTGCTTGTTTTCTCACTCTCAAAATAAATAAATAAACTTAAAAAAATAGATTTTATTTTTATTTATTAAAAAAAATTTTTTTAGTATTTATTCAGTTTTGAGAGACAGAGAATGAGTGGGGAGGGGTAGAGAGAGAGAGGGAGACACAGAATCTGAAACAGGCTCTGAGCCGTCAGCACAGAGCCGATGTGGGGCTCGAACTCACAAACTGTGAGATCATGACCTGAGCTGGAGTTGGATGCTTAACTGACTGAGCCACCCAGGTGCCCCTAGATTTTATTTTTAAGTAATCTCTGCACCTAACGTGGGCCTCAAACTCACAACCCCGAGATCAAGAGTTGCACACTACACCAACTGAACCAGCCAGACACCTCAATAATAGAGCATGCCATATAAAAAGATGGTTTGGGGCACCTGCCTGGCTCAGTTGGTACAGCATGCAACTCTTGATCTTGGGGTCCTAGGTTTGAGCCCCACATTGGATATAGAGTTTTCTTAAAAAAATGAATAAAAAGAAGATCATGTCAAAGTCACAGGGAAAATTGATGATCACAGAGGGGGAATTCCAGTGGATTCCTCAGAAGGATGGGAAGGAAGGTGGGGCACTCAATGGCCAGATTAGAAGATGTATTACAGAGTTACGAAGCAGTGTGTCAATTGACCATTTGCTAGGTGATAACTGACCAGCAGGGCTTCCACTTTGGATGATGACCAAGACAAAGCAGAATTTGATGCATATTGCATTTAGTTCTGAGAAGCACTTCTAGGAGAGTCAGCCATCTGGCAATACAGATTAAACTATGTTTGGAAGTAAAGACCGGTAGGTGGAGATGGGGTCTGTAGTTTCCTGTGGTTAGCCAGTGTTGGTAGCTGCAGGGAGCATAGCTGTGGAATACAGCCCATCTTTCGTTTTCTGGCATTAGCAGGGATATCTCAAGGGAAATGTACATGTGGTTTATGAGTTTATGGTATTATGTACCATTTACCATATTTTTATCCATCTATCTATCTATCTATCTATCTATCTACCTACTATCATCTACTTATTTATTTTGACATTCCTTTAAGTATTCTTTTTTACTTAAGTAATCGCTATACCCAATGTGGGCCTTGAACTCATGACCTGAAGATCAAGAGTCACATGTTCCTCTGAACCACCCTGACTGAGCTAGCCAGGCACCCCTCATTTAACATAATAAAAAAAAATTGTATCATTCCAGTCCTGATGGGCTAGCAAAATGGTTCAGTATTTCTAGAAGATGATTGGGGAATATCTATCATAAATATTTTAAAAATATACATTCAGAGGCACATGGGTAGTTCAGTCAGGTAACTATCCAACTCTTTTTATGTTTGCTTTTAAATATCTATGTATTTATTTTGAGATTGGGGTGAGTGGGGGAGGGGCAGAGAGATGAGGGAGACAGAATCATAAGCAGGCTCTGAGCCATCAGTCCATAGCCAAATTCAGGGCTCCATCCCATGAACCATGAGACCATGACATGACCTGAGCCAAAACCAAGAGTCAAGATGCTTAAGTTCCATAAGCACGCAACTCTTTCTTTTTTTTTTTTAAGTTTATTTATTTATTTTTGAGAGAGAAAGCAGCAGGGGAGGGGCAGAAAAATAGAATCTCTGCCCTGCCAGCTCAGAGCTTGATGCGGGGCTCAAACATACAAACCTGTGAGATCATGAGCTGATCTGAAACCAAGAGTCAGACACTTAACCCACTGAGCCACTCAGGAGCTCTCTTCCAACTCTTGATCTCAGCTCAGGTCTTGATCCTAGGGTTGTGAGCTCAAGCCTGGCATCGTGCTCCACGCTGAGCATGAAGCCTACTTAAAAAATAATTGTTTTATTTTATTTTATTTAAATTAAAATATACATTCAAAAGACTGGGAAAGCTTACATGCTTATCAATAAGAACTAGTTAAATAAGATATGATTTGTCCATACAAAGAAATATACCATACCGGTATTAAAGAATAAAAAAGAATGGGTGTTATGTGGAAACTAATTTGACAATAAACTATTTAAAAAAAAAAAAAAAAAAAAAAGAATAAAAAAGAAGGTGCACCTGGGTGGCTCAGTCAGTTAAGTGACCGAGTTTGGCTTAGATCATGATCACACATTTTGTGAGTTGGAGCCCTGAATGGACTCTCTATTGTCAGCCCCGGAGCCTGATTTGGATCCTCTGTCAGCTTCTCTCTGCCCCTGTCCCATTCACACATGCATGAACACTCTCTCTCTCTCTCTCTCAATAATGAATAAACATTTAAAACATTATTAAAATAATAAACAAAAAAAAACAGTTCTATATACATTATTCTGGACTGTCAGATTTTTTTAAAAAAGCAAATGTTTATTTAGTTTGCATATGTCCATGCCTCTTGGTAGACACAAGAAACAGCTAAGTTTGGTGGTGTTTGGGAAGAAAATATGTGAGGCTAGGCTTGGCAGACAGAGCAGATGCTTAGCAAAAAGCCCCTCTCCCCTATTTCTTCCTTTGCTGACAGAGCCCACATTTTGTTCACATGTGACTTTAGGAGAAAAGGATTTCTTCAGCCCCAGCAGATAAATATTGATTGGTGAAAGCCAATTACGGTAATTGATTCTCCTTGCTAGTGATTGTTTTAGGCATGGCTATGTGACAAAATCTTGGCCAGTGAAACAAAAGAAGTATGCTAGGGGCTTCTGAGTTTTGTTCTTGGTTAGGAAGAGACTAGCAGGTAAACTCCTCTTCAGGACTTTTAGGTAAAGTTGGGAAATGTCCTGATTCTTTGAGTTGTGGCAGCCATCTTGAGACCATGAGGGAAACCTAAGAGAATTGCAGATCTGGAACTCTGGTATCATTGCTTTGCTGAGTTTATTGGCCTGAAATCACTTATCTCTGGATCTCTTGTTAGGTCAGAAAATGCATTGCTTATTGTTCATAAGCCATTTTTGTCTATAGTACAAACAGAGGTAGTGGGGAAAACAAAGGCAAACAAAAAAATAATTAAACTTCCTTACTTTCACAGTCGAGTGACAAGTCCTTGAGACAGGCAGAGTGACCTTCCTCAAGGAACTCAACTGCCTCGATGTTAATACATCAAACAATACATGTTTGCTGAAGGCAAAAGGGAACCTTAGCTTGACATTAGCCCAACCTCCAGGATCCTTTTTTTTTTTTTTTAATTTTAATGCTTATGTATTTTGAGAGAGAGAGAGAGCGAGCTCCTGTACATGTGTGTGAGTGGGAGAATGGCTGAAAGAGAGGGAGAGAGTGAATCCTAGGCAGACTCCATGCTGTCAGCACAGAGCCCGACTTAGGGTTCAATCACACGAACTGTGAGATCATGACCCGAGTCGAAATCATGAGTACAACAAACTGAGCCACCCAGGCAACCCCTGTAAGTCTGTAACATATAAAAACTGCTTTGGAAACTTCCCTTATTTCTACCCCCCTAAGATATAGGTTAGCAATCATTTTCCATGCATATGGCCCACTGATATACATATGAAGGGTCTGATGACTATTTTACTAGATAGTAGTAAATGACCTTTTCCTAACAACAATGTCTTGGAAATCTTGCCCCCAAATTGCTCAGTCTTAAGCTATCCCAAAGCCCCGCCCAACTTGAAAGCATATAATCAGCTACTCCTCACAACACCTGTGCAGCTCTTTCTGCCCACGGGTCCTATCCCTGTGCTTTAATAAAACCACCCTGCTTCTTGCACTGAAGATGTCCTAAGAACCTTGCCTTAACTCTTTACTCCTGAACTTCAACATTTCACATCAGTATAAAGTTTATTACTTTTTTCTCCTTTAATGTACTTCATGAATTTTGTACCTATGGAATGTCTTAACTGTTAGAAAAATCTCTTTCTTTAAATTTAAAAAAAAATTTTTTAAATGTTTTATTTATTTTATAAATTTATTTTATTTTATAAATTTATTTATTTATTTATTTATTTTATAAATGTTTTATTTATTTCTAGGAAAGAGAGAGACAGCGTGAGCAGGGGAGGGTCAGAGAGAGAGGGAGTCACAGACTGAAACAGGCTCCAGGCTCTGAGCTGGCAGTCAGCACAGAGCCCGACGCGGGGCTCGAACCCACGAACCGCAAGATCATGACCTAAGCGAAAGTTGGACGCTTAACTGACTAAGCCACCCAGGCGCCCCTCTTTAAATTTTTTAAAAAGTAATCTATACACCCAATAGGGGGCCCAAACTCATGACCCTGAGATCAAGAGTCATATGCTTTTCTTTTTTAAAAAAAAATTTTTAATGATTTATTTATTTATGAGAGAGAGAGAGAGAGAGAGAGAGAGAGAGGCAGTGTGAACAGGGGAGGGTCAGAGAGAGAGAGACACACAGAAGCCGAAGCAGTCTCCATGCTCTGAGCTAGCTGTCAGCACAGAGCCTGACGTAGGACTTGAACCCATGACCCATGAGATCACCCGAGTCAAAGTCAGACGCTCAACCAACTGAGCCACCCAGGAGCCCCAGTCACATGCTCTTCTGACTGAGCCAGCCAGGCACCCCAAAAATGTCTTTAATTAAGGTGCATTTCCTTTAATACAGGATTTTAATGTTTATCACCATAAAAAATGGGAAACAATAAAAATATTCATAGGGAGTGATAAAATTATGGACCACTAATATACTCAAATATTATGCAGGTATTAAAAATAATATGACATTGGAGCTGATACAAGAATTACAGAAAGGATACAGCTGTCTAAGAATCTGAGGGGAGGACAGAGGGGCAGGTACAAAGGGTTGAGTCATAAGTTTGGCCTGTTCAAGGAACGGTAGCTCAGGGTGGCTGGAGCATAGTAAATGAGAGTAGACAGCCCAGCAGTTGCTGGGTTCCCCAGAGCTTGGTGGACTAGGGAGAGTTTGATTTCATACTAAGTACAGTGGGAAGTCACCGAAGTCTTTTAAGCAAGAAAATGTCATGACCTGAGATCTGTTTATACAAGATTACAGAAGCTGGGGCACCTGGGTGGCTCAATTGAGTGTCTGTGTGACTCTTGATTTTGGCTCAGCTCATGACCTCAGGGTCATGGGATTGAGCCCTTCATCAGGCTCTGCATTGAGTGTGGAGCCTGTTTAAGATTCTCTCATTCTCCTTTGCCCCTCTGCCCCGCTCGAGTTCTGTCTCTAAAATTAAAAAAAATATATTTTTTAAATTAAAAATAGGGTGCCTGGGTGATTCAGTAAGTTAAGTGTCTGCCTCTTGATTTCCGCTCAGGTTATGATCTCAAGGTTTATGAGATTGAGCCCTGAGTCAGGCTCTGTGGTTACAGTGGGGAGCCTGCTTGGGATTCTCTCTCTTCTCTCCTTTTGCCCCTCCCTCTCTTGCATGTGAGTGCTCTCTCTCTCTCTAAGTAAATAAAGAAACAAGCAAACAAACATTAAAAAAATAAAATAAAATGTGACACAGGCTGTTGTCTAGACACCAGTAAGAAGCTAAAGAAACTAGAAACCATGTCACTAGAGGAACATTGAAGGAACTGTATTTTTGGCCTGAAGATTAAGAAACATGATTCTTATCTTATGAGGTGGATGTTGAGTTAAGATATTCAATAAGCATTCTTTTTAAAAAAATTTTAATGGTTATTATTTATTTTTGAGAGAGAGACAGCACAAGCAGGAGAGGGTCAGAGAGAGAGGGAGGCACAGAATCCGAAGCAGGCTTGGGGCTCTGAGCTGCTGACACAGAGCACGATGCAGGGCTCAAACTCATGAAGAGTGAGACCATGACCCAAGCTGAAGTTGGAAGCCTAACCGACTGAGCCACCCAGGCGCCCCTCAGTAAGTATTCTTATTTTTCTCTCATGCAAAGACAAAATTGATAGGTGGGTGCAGAGAGTAGGTCATCCAGGGATACAAGTTCTACTATTTTGCTGTGTTGGCATCACCTAGCATGTTGTCCATGTTTGTATGGTCAACCCAACTTACGTGTCTCCCCCACTTTCTAAAAAATTTTCTGTCAGTACAGAGCCCAATGTGGGGATTGACTCATGAAACCATGAGATCATGACTTGAGTTGGATGTTTAAAGGTAACTGAGTCAACCAGGTGCCCCTAAATGAAAATTTTAAGCCGGCTCTACATCCAGCATGGGGCTTGACCTTATAGCCCTGAGATCAGGAGTCACATGTTCTACTGACTGCATCAGCCAGGCAATCCTTAGATTAGATGAATTTTAAGTAATTTATTATTCTGTGATATTTGCTATATCACTAAAAGCCTTATGTTAATATAGGTTCTTTTTTCAATTTAGGTTTTGGTAAATACACTAGGATGTCAACTTAAAAAATTTTTTAATGTTTATTTTTGAGAGAGAGACAGAGTGTGAGCAGGAGAGGGGCAGAAAGAAAAGCTGTCAGCACAGAGCCCAACACAGGATTTGAATTCAGGAATCGTGAGATCAGGACCTGAGCCCAAGTCGGACACTTCACTGACTGAACCACCCAGGTGCCCCAGGATGTCACCTTTAAACTACTGTTAGCATACTGTGTTTAGGATTAAGTTTATTGAAATGATGAAAAACGCGAGAGGGCCTGAGTCGGTCTAGATCCACATTGATTGATGGCTCTGCCAACTACTAGGGGTATAATCTTGGCCACTTAAAGCTTCATAATTGATCTGTAAAATGGGGTTGATAAGAGTCCTTACTTAATAACATCACTGTGGGAGTTATACGATTTATATAAAATGCAAAGTTTTGGGCATATAATTATCCTATACATGTAGCCATCTTGATTAAAGTTTAGCACACTTCATAATTTTGGACATCTCAAAATATTAAATCTTATAGTCCTTTATAGTTAAAAATGTGTGCTTTTTGATATTAAAATTTTTAAATATTATATTGAAGAGGAAAGAAAAATTAGACTACTAGGTGCAAAATAGAAGTATAAAATTTATTTAAAACCATCCACAAAGTTCCGTATAATCAGGAATGATACAATTTGCAATAGTTTTTTTTAAAAACTCATGACAAAGATTTAAAATATAATTTCAATTACAGTATTCATTTAGCCTTATTCAGTTAGAACACTTAATATAAAAGAAACTTTATGCTCTAAATAAATGAGACACACAAGGAAAATATAATAGACAATTTCCACAACTATCTTTACATGTATGTTTCAATACTAGTACATTTCAATGCATTTTGCTACATAAACATGAAATCATGTACAACTGTTGTGCACCAAAATTTAGCTTAATTAGGTCTTTCAAGTAACATGCAATTCCAACTCACAAGTCTTCAAGTACTGCTAGTAAGTGTTCCCTTGTATTCAGAGCACTACACGTTGATCTCAAATTGAAATAATCATAATTAAGATTATTTCTTTCCCTTCTGCATGAAGAAGTGCATTTTCTTTAAACTGCTTCTCCCATATGTTAAGAACCAAAACCAGATTTTGTAGAGTTTTAAAATCTTTTCCTTACTAACTTATTTCATTGTATGGGATATTTAATACAGTAGGACTGCAATAGCTAAAAATAAATTCCCCTAAGCAAAAAATCAAAGGTGCAAAATAAATAGTAAATATACCCTCAGAGGAGAAAAAGTCACCTAGAGAGAGGAATATTAACTTGTGAAACTGATACTTCTTTATTGAAAAGTCAGTACTAGTCTATTTCCCTGTGATGAAGAGTCTGTGAATATTTTATTCCCACTATTGAGAAGCACTCATTCTTCTCCTTTGAACCAAAGCATGGGTATGCATGTGAATCTACTTGGTAGGTCGCCATATAACACAAGAGAAAATAAAGAAACTAGAAAGTAATGTTTTTCTTTCTGCCAGATAGCTTTACAAGTTTCTCTTCAGGGAACACTTCGTGATATCCTAGTAACTCAAAGATGACAGTCCACCCATAGGTAACAATGCAAAAGCTGCCCCTCCCCCCCCTTTACTATAAAACCATTTCTGGAAAAATATTTCTCTTAAAGCACCTATCACAATGTTATCTGTTATAGAAGTTTAAAAAAAATGACCATACATTGTAATAAAAAATATTTAATCTTTTTTTTTTAAGAGTTGTTTTTGTAAAGTCCTGTGTTGTCAGCCATTTTATAACATATCAAACAGGCATTAGTGAGGATAGGCAGTTACTGAGCCAAATCACCAAAAGTGGAATTTATTGGACTATTTAGGGGAAGTTTGGGTTTTTCATTAGTCACCCATAATGTACTGATGGAATAGGCAAAATACCCTACCTCTTTATTTCTATAAACAGCTTACTAAAAACTTTACAAATACATCTCATTATTTTTCTTAACTCTCTAGGCAAAGGTATGTTTAAACTTTGACCAGAGACTTTACATGGCTGGAAACAAAGTGGAAGGAAAAACAATGAAAAACAAATTTAAATAAGTGGGAGATAGTACTATCTCAGAGATGTCAACAACTTTACATTTTTACCATGAGTACTTGAAAACTAAAATCATCAGTTTACCGAGCACATTCCCTTCTAGAAACCTGCACGTTAACATAACAAATACATTAAACTTCGATTATGAGCTGCTGATCTTTTTTTTTTAAGAATATTTTTTAAAACAATTATTGAGGTTTCCCTTTTGTTTTAGTAGTACAGGGATATTCTTTATTAAAAAGTTTATTTACAGGGGAAAAACTGAAACTTCATTAATCTAAGCCCTAATGCAGAAGTTCTGGGAATTTGGGGAGACCTTCCGAAATACACATAAAAATCACTGGCTAAATAGGGGAAACAAAACATGTCAGAAACATGGTTTGCGTATGTTAAATAGGGTTTACATTATTCTTAGATCCAGTCTGACAAAATTTCTACCTACTGAGTCATAGTTAATGATGCAGAAATGCACTTATTTATTTTAGAGAGAGAGAGTGCAATGATTGAAGGGGCAGAGAGAGAATCCCAAGCAGGCTCTGTACCACCAGTCCAGAGCCCAATGAGGAACTCGAACTCATGAATCGTGAGCCAAAGTCTGACACTTAACTGACTGAGGCACCCAGACACCCTCATGCAGAAATGCTTTTAGCAGTCTGCAGATATATAATGGTTTAGTCTCAGATGGGTTGACTTGATCTGTGACGTAGAGCAAGCCATTTGCTATTCTTGTCAATCTGCAGGTTCACCACCAGTATGATAGGAACATTTAGGCGTCTGTCCAATCCTCACTGTTGTGGAGAAAAGAGGAATAATAAAGTAAATATATAAAGCATAGTAAAGCAGTTTGATAACCTAAAATATTATAAAGTACAGGGATTATAGTTTTGTTACCACCATATTTGCGTTCAAAATCATTCCTCATTTTGAGCTGCTATTTTTTCACATAAAACTGTTATAGAGTGGGGAAAAGAGCTATTAATAAATTTTTGGTTTAGCTGGTGGAGTGAACCTGCAGATTGCGAATAAGAGCACAAATCTCCCTCCTCACTGCTTCTTAAATCCCCCCTGTTACACTCAGAACTCCAGATAACTGATTTACCCCATCTTTATGAATTCCTCAAATTACTTTCAGTCCATTTTTTAAACTTTCTCACTCATATTATACAATATTTCCTATTATTGTCAAAACCCAAATCCCAAAGGGGTAAGTTTACATTAGAAAGGAGATACCATCCGCAAAACTGGGCCAGGAGATAAAACATGCAGAAAAAAAAAATACTATCTACTGTATAAATCAGACCCGATATTAATTCAGTCACTGGTCAGACAAGTTATAATTAGTATGATGCATTGTACAGAAATAGCAAAGCTATACACAAATAGTGCTAGAATATTTAACTTTTTATAAATTTTTTGCAAAACACTGAAACACTAATAAAGTTAAGGGTCAAACATTGTTGGAATTGTTAAAGAGAATGGTGGGCAAGTGACCACTATCTAGTCCTAAACACTGAATTTGCCTCTAACCAAAAATGGCTAAATAAAAGATTTTGATTCTTTTTGGTATTGTTCCACAAAGGATTTGTGAAACATGACATTAGAAGACAGGAGAGACACCTTCACCAAGATCACTACTATTCTTAAAATGAACCATGTGTATTTGTGTAGGGAGCATGAAAAATGGAGGCAGAACAGGGAGAGGAAGCAATATGATTTTTAGGAAAATTCGGGGAAAGGATACAAACTGTAAGAAGAATGAAAGTACACTAGTTACTATAATGTACAATAGTTACATCATAGCTTCAGTAAAATGAAAAAAGAAAAATAGCAGAGTTTCTGGTCAAAGATGGTAAGTTTATACCTAGCCAAATGAAGAAGAAAGGAAATTACTTCTCAATACTGTCTCCCCAAAAGTGAACATGTTTCTGACAGCTGCAAGATTTTTTTCTGATGAACAAGACAAGAGAGAATGCCTTTCAGAACAGTTGTTGGGGACAAAATTTCTATTTTTAGGAAAACTAGGTTAAACTGTTAAACAAGGGTTTTGCAAGTTGCACTCAAACACAAATTGGTTAAATCAGACATAATGTGTTTAAAATCTGATAATAACATTCCTACCTTAGCCTAAGTTTTGCTTCAATTATAGGGGACGCATATGGTTGAACAAAGAAGAAAAACTTGTGATCCAGGCAGGATCATGGATATCACAGTAGGGGTGGGAAAAGTATAGGCCACAGAGGAGAGATGAGTGTTTGACTTCTAAAGCTAGAACTATGAAACATTGCATCCAATCAAAAGAGAAACACATGGTGGGGCCCTTAAAGGAGAAGTGAAGATTTGGAGTTGCCAAATGAGGAACACCTGTGGATTACTTGACGGCAAAAATTCCAAGTTTTTTGAAGTAAACAGTGGTATTTGATTAGGTGCCCAGAAGACACAGGGATTGAAACAAAGTCATCTAGATGTACTGCAATAAAGAGAATGTTCGTAGAGTTCAAGACAAAAAGAGTGATGTCTTACATAAAAACCAGTTTTATCATTTCCAAAATTAAAAGAGGAACTTAGACTCTATTTTATACATGAGAAAAGAAAACAAACAACAAAAACCCGCCAATAAATCTTAATACACTCTAAGAAAATACATGAACCCAGCTTCTGATAGACAGATTCTTTCTGAATTGCATTCCAGAGCCATAAATGGCATCATTTTGTCAGTCTGTGAGAAGAAAGCTCAAAATGGAGCACAATTTGATTTAGATAATCCCAGAGTCTTCGGGAATCAGGGCACTCATTATTATCACTTGGTCGAATGTGCCTTACTGCTGACATTGACGTTAACAAGTTCAATACACTTATGGGCAAGTTTAGGAGTTGTACACAATAAAACAGTATTCTAATACAGGTAGACAATCACTTCAAAATTAACTATGCTAGGATTCACTTGTGAGGCCAATTTGGCAGGTGTGACTAGACTGTACAACCATGGCTAGATAGTATGTACACTGACTGCATATACTTTCCCCAGTTCTTTCATTCAATTTTTGATAACTCCTTATATATGTCTACATATAGGACTCCTTATATATGCCTATTAATTGTTCCAGGGGAAATAAAAGCCTGTACCGTGGCAGGTGTGACTAGACTGTACAACCATGGCTAGATAGTATGTACACTGACTGCATATACTTTCCCCAGTTCTTTCATTCAATTTTTGATAACTCCTTATATATGTCTACATATAGGACTCCTTATATATGCCTATTAATTGTTCCAGGGGAAATAAAAGCCTGTACCGTGTAAGTACTTGATAGATATAGAATCTTTTTATTGAAATAGCAATTAAGACTACTGCCACATTTTGTTGGATGAGTTAACAGGACAGCTCCATAGGTGAAAGTCAGCTAGATTTCCCACACAGGGGAATCTTGACCCAATTTCATTCGACTTATTTTCCTGAAGCTCTCAGGAAAACAAAAAAAAATAATAAATAAAAAAATCAGACGAAACAAAACAAAAAACATAATAGAAAAACATAAAAGGCCATTTTAATCTTTCACTTGTACTACAATAGGGTTATTTACCAGTGATAAAATACTCTCTGGGTGAGCAAATCAAGTTTGTTTCCCATAGTCCTCCTAAGTACAAAGTGACCTTCATTTGACGGTTTAAATCCTAATTATAAACATAAGTTACACACTGACATTAACATTTGCTCTTCGGGGCCCAGAGACTGAACTATAGGACTTCTAAGGTGTCTATCAGGGCTATGAGAGGCCACTACCATATTACTTCACAATTCTTGTCATAAATTTGTACAGAAGATAAAAACTCACAGTTGTACTAAATCTAGACTAAAAAGGAATTTCCATGCAGCAAGAAGCTGTAATAGAAGGTAGCTATATATTATTAAACGTCACATACAGCTACTGATTTACTCGGCACATTCAAAGGAAGTCCTGTGCTCACTGTAGGTGGAAGTTGTCATGCAATGTCAAAACTTTGTCCCAGATTAAAAAAAAAAAATCTCAATAGAATTGGTCTTAAAGAGTAAACTGAAGTAGTTTGGGGTTATTTTCATACATGCTATTGTGGAATTAATGATAATCCATTCGAGTCCACTGAAGCAATAACATTAGAAAGTAGGTTACTTCATATGAATTGTTATCTCACTTACACAAGGGTATACATTCAATTAAGTATGTATTGGGGTTATGTCTTAAGTAAATTGCTTACTGATTTCATCTAGTTGAAATTCTATATTTAACAAATTAAATTGTTTCATCCACATGCAGATTGCATAACAAATATGTTAGAAGGGTAAGCTGCAAACATTTTGCTAACATTTGCAAAAATTTACCTACAGCTATACATTTTCAGCTAGCCTCACTTTCCAATAAGATGTTTCAATTAGGTATATGACATGATGTATTTGGTACTTTGTGGATGAATTGGAAGATACAGGTGAGGCTGATAAGCAGAACAAAACTTTTTTTCAATCATGGCCTGAGAGCCATTAGAAACGGAGGGAGTTTGAAGGGCAGGGTGATATTTTTGCAGAATTCTAAAATAGGGAGTTCATTATAGTTAGTAAATTTGTAACATATTACGGACAGGTTGGGTTAACATGGGGATCATGTATCAACGAATTCAATTATCAAACCATGAACAAAGGCAGAAGATTGAAAAACTCAATTTGAGTGCTGAAGAGAGGTGAAGCAAAAGGTGATCATGACAGTAAAACATAAGAGGTGTAGAAATAATGTTAGATGACCAGTTTTCTGAGTGAAAATGTCATTTCAAACAAATTTATTTCCTTGCTTCATAAGAGCATTCTAAAAGCAGTGTCGCTAGCATACAATCACAATGCTGTAGAACATTGAATAAGCATGAGCTTTAAAAAAAAAAAATCACAGGGTAGATAAAGGGATAGCAAACTTAATTTAAACTTATGAAGTAGCGTCCAACAAAGTAGGAATCACGTGTGGTTCCCACCATGGGGTTATCATTTGAGGCAGGCCATTGATGGTGTTACTTATAAAAGGAACGAAAAACATTTTAGTTGAGGAGGCATATTTTCATATAGGTTTTGGGGGCAACTGCAGCCAACTTAACAATCCTTAACACTGGAGCTTCAAGTTCAGTTGTTAAGAAACTTACTCAAAGTTAGTGACATGGATTGGAACTGCTGCAGATATATTACAATGGATTCTTTTGAAGGAATCTTGTTTTGTTTGTTTTTTTTAAAAACATAGCTAAAAGCATCTTTTAAGACTTTAATTCTTCAAGTTTGTTTTGTCACAGGTGGCAATTCAAAGAAAATAAAAAGCTAACATTTAAATTCTGCAGACATTCAGTAAGTGTTGAACGGAAAGAAGATGGGTAGATGGATAAAGGGTGTTAAAACTTGATCCATTAAATCTGGTGATGAAATAATTTCTATTGGGAGCTAAGGCCTAATATCTAAAATGAAAAATCACAAGGGCGTACTCCTGATAGTCTAATACTAGTAAATATCTTATTGAAGCAGCAGAAACAATAATCACTTATTTATATACTTATATGTATAGGAAACCTTAGGCTCACAAAAATATACATGTTTTAAAACAGAAATCTAAGGCACACAAAATACTAAAACAAGTCAATGAACCACCCTATTTTACATATTCAAGAAGCAGAATCTACTTGTACAAGATGATGGTCTACCAATGAATATTTGTTATATACAATCCCTTCATATTCCTTTACTTGGATTAGTCAAAAGCTTGAAACTGATACTTTGCACCATATATTATTTTAATATAAGTTACAATGAGTTTTTTCTTTAGAGCGCTTGCTGGAACTGTTTGCTTTTGCACCAAAATTGTTGAGTGTTAGCAGTTGTGGGCTTCCTATGGCATTTCCAAGGGAGAAGCACCATTAATTAGGTTTTCCACACTCCCAAGGAATCTGACACTTTGAATGTTATAGCACCTCTGCATTTTTACAGAATCAAGTATTTCATTGAAATTTCTTGTTCTAAACATTTTGTTTGGGCAATCCCTTTTGTTTTGCTATAAAATGAGCCAATAAAATAAGGGGAAAATATAATGGAAGGGCCAACATGAATGCAATGCCTATTTTCTTGTTACCTAGAACATAGGCAATAATCAGAAAAGATGAGATTTCATTTTCCTAAAATGAATATGCTTAAATCAACTACTTTGGATAAATGGGCAATACCATTCCTACTGTTTGGGATTTGTGGATATGTGATGATGATAGAGAATTTGTTTTCAAAAGATTTCTATGGGAACTTTATGCTTATTCTGTACCAGAATGACTTTTAGAACAAATAAGGCAATTGGGATGGGTAGGGTTTTTGCTACTTCATTTTTATATTTGATCACCTTGAAACTTTAGAAGCATTTGACTTTTCTGAATCCTACTATGGCCCGTCTCCTTTTGGAAAAACCTTTCATGATTATATTGAGAAAGCTGGAGGGAAAATAAATTGGGGCCACTGTTGCTTGATAAATCAGAAGAGAGCACTCATACTTAGCTCCAAATAAAATGTTAATCCGTATCGGTGATACGCTTCCTAATTCTGATTTTAGAGAAAATTAACAATTTTTGCATGTTCTAACTATTCTATATGTAGCTAATATTTGCATGAGAAAGGACACATTAAAAAAAAGAACACAACAAACCATATACATGATTAGAATACATATTGCAGTTAACAAGATGGAACTCTACACAGCAATATATGATTTCTCTTGTATGCAAATATGCATAAACAATAGACAATAGGATTCTTATACTATACTATTTCAAGTTACTTTTAAAAATAGAAAGTGCTTTTAAAATATATATTTACAATTTATGAACAGCCTCCAACCATTATTAACAATAGTGAATTATTTTATACAGGAGAGATATTTTGAGAGAAAGCATTTCATTGGTTTATTTCAAAGGAATATGCCGATTTTCTAGCAATGATTGGAAGATGTTGGAACAATGGCACCATGAAAAAATAATGCAGCTTATTTTTAACTGTTGATGTGGGTAAGCACCAGGAGCTGTGTAGAGTTAACACTGTGTCTTGATTTTACATCATAGCACATGAACCTGTTAAAATCCTCTAAAAATGACTCTTGTTTCATAGTAAACAGACTTAATTTAAAGCACCAAACTGAGTGATTCTATCAAGGTTAACACCTAACCAAAACATTTCTTTATGTATTGAAAACTATAAAACTTTTATTTTTGCTTAAAATGTGCACCTTCTACCAATTGTCAAAATATAGTCACAGTTAAGAAATACCCACCCCATTTTTGTTTTTTTGTTTTTACCTCAGCCTTCAAATGGGTGAGATGAAGATATAAGTAAACGACAACATGACTTTCTTTTAACAGCACCTTGAAAAAATACACAAAACTAGCAAAGGCATTAAGAAGGGGAGAAAAGCTTTCAGACCCAATGGTTATAGGGCCCTGCAACATGTGTGAGAGCATAAGGGGACACTGTGACAATATTGTCATGGGTTAGCGTTAATGCTTTATGAGACGGAATTTGGTTCAATTCATTAACTTCGGGGGACAGTTCCGGACCCTCATTAGCTGCCTGGACTTTCTGCTCGGAGGCCTTTGTTTTCTTATTCTTAGCTTCTTTAGCCTCAAACTTAATTTTGTTTAGTTCAAAACCATGTTGGGGCTTATTCAGGTTTTTGTGCTGGTAGAAGACAAGGGAAAGGCGTGTGGGATGATTCCGGTTTGGGTGTTCGACAGGAGTCGTCGCATGAAGCTCTCGCCGGGCACACTCAATCAAAACAGAGCCATGAGCAGGCGCTATTGCCACCCCACCAATGTTGGCATCCAAGAAGATATGCTCACTGTCTGACCAGTATTCATCAATGTGTGGCAATTTCTCCTCAGCAGGTGACAGGGGGTCATCTGAGAGGGGGTCATCTGATAGAGGCTCATCTGCTTCAGAGTGTGGCTCATCTTCTTCCACCAGACAGGATGCAAGGTCATGAGGAGAGGCAGTGAATGGGGGTTGCTGGTTTGGATGATTAGAAGTTAGCTGTTCAGGTGGACCAGTGGGAGGCTCAGAATAAACCAAGGAACCAGTCATGGGAGTAGACAAGGTGGGAAGAGGAACCACTTCAGGCTGTGCAATTCCAGTGCCTTCTCCCGCAGCTGCATTAGCACCACCGAGTCTCGCAGAAGGCATTGTGCAGTGAGGATTGCTACTTCTTTCTGAAAACCCGTACGAAACTGTCGACGCATCATTCTTAAAAGGAACTGTTGTGGCCAACACAGTCTTAGGGGACCAGGAGAGACCTGGAGGTATGTTTGTCTCTTTCCATGTGTGAGGAATGGATGGGGTCAATGAGTAGGTTTTAGTGTTGTCCGAACCTTTGAAGATAAAATGGGGTTCAGTTTCATTTTTTATTTCAACTTGCAAGGCTTCGGTTTTATTCCCTAAACAGAGAAAAGGACACCAAATGCAAAGATAAGTACAAACTACTTTAGGTAGTTGGCTTTAAGGAGTATTTCAAAGAGAAACACATGATAAAACATTGATGATGGCAATGTTGGCCACTTTTGTTCTATTTACTTTAAGACAAACACACAAACATGCGTTAAACATTGCCTGTAGTTTGGTATGCTTTTTCAACCAACAAATTTCCTTAAAAAATGCTCCCCTAGGCACAGAGTTAGTCAGAATGAGGCCCATTGATTAAAATACTAAGAAATTAGAAACAACCTAATTGGCTATAAAGTAAACATTGAAATCATTCATTGGAATACAACACAGGTGATAGAAACATGACGATACAGAGCAATACTTCTACCCAAAGAGATTTTGGCATGATCTCATTTTCAAAAAAGGAAAAATAAGCAATATTTTATAAATAAATATTTTCTGGGTCATGATAACATCATAACTGGCAAAGTTAAGTATGAGTCAAAAAGAAGTCACAGAAGATGTTTTAGTAGAAGGTGTGCCTGGGTGGCTCAGTCAGTTAAGCATCTAACTCTTGCTTTTGACTCAGGTACAATCCCACAGTTTGAGTTCAGCCCCGTGTTGGGCTCTGTGCTAACAGAGCAGTGCCTGTTTGTGATTCACTGTCTCCCCTTCTCTCCTCACCCCCCGTCTCTCCTGCTCTGCTCCTGCTGCCATTCTCTCTTAAAATAAATAAATAAAACACTAAAAAAAAGTGCTTATGGGTAAGATTACAATAGGACACAGGGTTATAAGCCTAATATTGTGCAGAGGGCTACTAACAGGGTAAGTATTATCTTTTTTTAAAGTTTATTTTGAGAAAGAGAGATTACGTGTGCATGAGATCATTGCCTAAACTGAAATTAAGAATTGGACACTTAACCAGCTGAGCCATCCAGGCACCCTATCAGGGTATATAGTATTAAAAACACAGAATGTAAAGATGCTGATGGGGAATGACACAAAGATTAAAAAAATGATAAAATGCTGTTTACAGGCAGCATGCAACCAGGTATGTGAATCTTAAAATAAATCCAAAGTAAATGTCTGTAAAATGGAGCTACATGCAAAAATCCCATGCTAATTCTCCCTGCCTTGCCTCTTCACTCTCTATTGAATATTTCCTAGCATTGTGTAAATGCCTGCACTGTCATTTCTCTCATCTTCCAAAAAATAAACAAACAACAACAAAAAGAAACAAAACACCCCACACCAATTAGCAAACTCTTATTGCAAACATGAAAATAAAATTCAAACAAGTTAAGGAATACCCTGTAATTCTACAGTTGAGTAAAGTTGAATACAAATTCATGGTGTATTTTTTTTTTCCTTCTTTAGGCTCCTTAGAGACATGGCTGAATTTATACATGGGGAGAGTTACATAAGATGAGCCTGGAACATCTTGTTGGAAGCTAAGGAAACTATCAGGGTCATGACAAAAAAGTTGAGAAGCCAGCACGATGGGTTTCTACTCATCCAAGATGGGACAATTTGAGGATTTTTTTGGGTTTTAATTTGAAGATTTTTATAGCATTTTTCATATTTAGTTGGGAATAAAAACCCTATTTAATGTACACTGAAATATGAACTATACAAACACTAGTAATAAAATAAAAATATAAAAATTGAGATCCAAATGATACTAAATTAAAAAAAAAAAATTGAACACACTGGAAAATGCCAAGGAATGAATATGTATTCTGAAAACTGGTGAATATGGGGCGCCTGGGTGGCTTAGTCGGTTAAGCGTCCGACTTTCACTTAGGTCATGATCTCGCGGTTCGTGGGTTCGAGCCCCGCGTCGGGCTCTGTGCTGACTGCCAGCTCGGAGCCTGAAGCCTGTTTCAGTCTGTGACTCCCTCTCTCTCTGACCCTCCCCCGCTCACGCTGTCTCTCTCTCTCTCTCTCTCTCTCCTAGAAATAAAAAAAAAAATATATATATATATATTAAAATGAAAACTGGTGAATAAAGGCAAATGGCCAAGTGTTTATTCTAATTTTCCTACATGAACTTTACAACAGAGTTGACAAGTTATTGCTAAGAACAATATTTCTTTCTAAAAGAAGATCAACCACAAATGGTGGACTTGGTTGCTCATGATGTAATAAAGAATACAGAATATGGGGGCGCCTCGGTGGCTCAGTTAGCTAAATGTACGGCTGTGGCTCAGGTCATGATCTTGCAGTTTGTGGGTTTGAGCCCCGCATCAGGCTCTGTGCTGACAGCTAAGAGCCTGGAGCCTGCTTCAGATCCTATGTGTGTGTCTCTCTCTGACCCTTCCCTGCTTGAGGTCGTATCTCTCTCTCAACAATGAATACAACATGTTAAAAAAAAAAAAAAAAGAATATAGAATATTATATTAAGTGTTTTTAAAATGGTTAGGTAAAAAGCTCAGAGGGAATGTTATGAACAGTGAATCCCATTGACAACACCTGGACCATGGATTAGTCTTATCACAAAAAAAAAAAAAGAGGTATCATCAGACACTATATACTTCCTGGTGTGAAGAAACAAAAGAATGTACAAGTCAGACAGTGGTCTTGAAATAGTGCTTTTAAGATTGAAGCTGAGGGGCGCCTGGATGGCTCAGTTGGTTAAACATCCGACTTCAGCTCAGGTCATGATCTCACAGTTCGTTGGGTTCAAGTCCCGCATCAGGCTCTGTGCTGACAGCTCAGAGCCTGGAGCCTATTTTGGATTCTGTGTCTCCCTCTCTCTCTGACCCTTCCCTGCTCACGCTATCTTTCTCAGAAATAAATAAAAAACAAAAACAAACAAAAACCAGTTTCAAAAAAAAACCCTGAAGCTGAATTTCCCTCTATAGGACAGTGCTTTTTGGCCACATGAAAACAAAGAAAAAATAAAGATCAGAAAAGCAAGCTTTTAATAAAACAAGTATAGGAGACATATCAACTAGCTATAATGTGTGACTTTGTTTGGGTAATGATTTAAACAAAAACAAAATGAAGATATTATGATGTGAGTTCTACAATTTATTATTAAAAAAATTAAAGGGGGTGGTGTGTGGATAAGGATATAGATGAAAAAAGAATTATGTATTAAAAATGTTTTAAATTGGGAGCATATGAGGGAAGTGGGATTCATTAAATAATTCACTCACTCTATACCTTGAAAATATTTTTCCATTTAAGGTAAAAACCTCTCAACCCTTTAAACTTCATTGCATTCAACTGATCCCCTTTATAACAGACCAGAAGAATCTCTCCATTTCTCTCCCATTTCACCATCTATCTACTTCCTTCATTTTTACTACTGAGTCTGCTTAGGCAGGACCCCCCTCCCCCACCGCCATCTACAAAACTCCGTGTAAAACATCAGTTTTCAGCTCACTTGACAGAGCAGCATTTGACATGCTTGATCACTTCCCTTCCTGACACACTACATACACTCTTGGGTCCCATTAATACCTCACCAGACCTTCCAAGACTCTCTTCATCTCTGAAGCCTGTATAAATTGGGAATTCCCAGGACTTCTATCTCCTTTAGTTCTCTGTTATTTCATTCATTCTCAGGCTTTGAAATTCCATCTCTACGCTTCTGACTTCCTAAGCTCTACACCCAGCCTAAGTCTCTTCTTTGAACTGCACTCTTATTCAACTGTTTACCTAACAGTCATCTGACAGGTGTGTTAAACTTGACAGGTCCAAAAGTGAGCTTCTGACCCCCCTGTGTATATTTCCAAATTTGTTCTTTTCCCATTTCTCATGACGGTTGGTGACTGCCCCATCTTTCCTGTCACTTCAGACCAATAACACCAGGATAAACATTGACACTTATTTTGGTCCACACTCCAGATTT
The DNA here is from genome assembly GCA_017311185.1 of Proteles cristata cristata. NCBI lineage: Eukaryota > Metazoa > Chordata > Mammalia > Carnivora > Hyaenidae > Proteles > Proteles cristata. Next base: position 535,851 of record JAESUZ010000087.1, read on the forward strand.
TTCAGAAATCCTGTTGACTCTACCTTGAAAACAGATCCAGAATCAGACATTTCTCATGTCCTCATTAGTCCATCCGGTCCTAGCTGCATCACCTCTTTCCTGAGCTATCAGGGTGTAGCGTCTTTACCATCTCCCCACTTTTCTGTTCTGTCTACTGTTTCCTAGTTCAACCCAGTAAGCAGAATGTTAGGTTTGAGTCACATCATAGACCATCTCTATTTTTAAGATTTTATTTTTAAGTAATCTCCACACTCAACATGGGGCTTGAAGTTACAACCCCAAGATCAAAAGCCAAAAGCTCTATGAACTCAGCAAATCAGGTATCCCACCCCATCTCTATTTTGAAATCTCCAGTCGCCTTCCCTTCACTCACTAAAGACTGATGTCTTTATAGCATTCAACAAAGCCTGAGATGAACAGCTCCAACTCCCTACTTCCCTCTCCAATATATTTCCTAACTCTTCTCCCCATTTCATGGTCTGCTTCAGCCACACTGGCCTCCTTGCTTCTGTCAAGTATTCAAGGTAACCTCTTGTCTCCTGATCTTTACATTTCTTCTGCCTGTAATGCTATTTCTCCCAACAAAAACACCAATGGTTCTCATTGCCCTAAGGACTTTACTCAAATGCTTCATTCTCAACAAATAGTTCTCTGACAACCATATTTAAATAGAATTCTCTCCCAGCACTCTCCTCATTCACTGGTAAATTTGCAACACCCAGAACAAAGCGTTAGTAATATTTGTTGACTGGATTACTTATACTGATGCTAAATGAGACCAAGGAAGACTTCAAGGAAATGATGTCTTTACCGTATTCTAAGAAGGAGTAGGACATCAAAATAGATGGAGTCCAAAGAAGAAAAACAGGTGTATGTATTATTTTTTTTTAAAGCACAAATAGAAAAAATACCAAGAAACACTGATGGGTCATATTTTTGTTTACTTTTAGTTTTGGCAAGTATGTAGAAACTGTATATGTGTATGTATTCAGTGTCATATTTTGAACTCTAAACCAACATGTATTAAAAACAAATGAGATTTGGGGCGCCTGGGTGGCTTAGTCGGTTAAGCGTCCGACTTTCGCTTAGGTCATGATCTCGCGGTTCGTGGGTTCGAGCCCCGCGTCGGGCTCTGTGCTGACTGCCAGCTCCGGAGCCTGGAGCCTGTTTCAGTCTGTGACTCCCTCTCTCTCTGACCCTCCCCTGCTCATGCTGTTTCTCTCTGTCTCCTAGAAATAAGTAAAACATTTAAAAAAAAAAAACAAAAAACAAAAAAACAAATGAGATTTAAGATTAATTGAATTAACCTCTGATCTAAAGTTGTTTTTTGCTTTGTTTTGTTTTCATAATGGCTCATTCCTAAGAGAGCATCAAGGATAAAGAAGAGGGGAAATAGGGTGCAAAGGAATGTCCCAACACTCCGGCTACTGGGAGCCGTGCACAAAGACTCAGGAGCATCTACAGGCCTCACCTAGAAGTGACAGCGATGAAGCCTTGTTATTGTTTGTGGTTGAGTTATTCTTCCGCTTGATTCGAGGAATGAATTTCTTCTCCACAGCTCTTATCTTATGTGCAAGAACTTCTGTCATCATTGCTGCCCTCTTCTTCCCAGAACGAGGAACGGGCTGAGTGAAACGTGTTCTTTTTTTACGGCGGGGTGTGAGCACCTCGATGGCCCCAGATTTGATCTTGGCTTCCATTCCTTCACTAGAGCCAAACTCATCTGTGTCTGAGAGTTTGTAGAGTGGTAGCACATGCAGCTGCTCATCTTGAGGAATAACCCCCAAGGAGCGGTTATCTTCTCGTGTTAAAGTACAAACCTGACAGAAAGAAAACATGAAATAGGTCCTGCACGTTCATCAGTTGTTTCTACCTTCTAACTGTTGCCACTGTGTAAGGGATCTGTATTCCCATTCTATTTTCCATTGGTTGCTGCTGGTATATTAACTTGCATAACTAATATATATCAAGCCACTCAACCCTCTCTAGTTCTACTAATTTTTCGAGTTGATAATATTATACACGTTTATATGTTTTATATTTTTAATGTTTATTTATTTTTGAGAGAGAGAGAGAGAGAGCAAGGTAGGGGCAGAGCCCAATGTAGGGCTTGAATCCATTAGCTGAGACAAAACCAAAAGTCAGACGCTTCACTGACTGAGCCTGCAGGGCACCTTGTTTAAATTAAATAATTTAAAATGAAAAAAAAAAAAAAGTTTTTTTTTTTCAGAGTATAACATTTTTAAAAAGTAAACTCTATTGGAGTACCTGGTGCCTGGATGGCTCTAATGGTTAAGCATCTGACTTCTGGCTCAGGTCATGATCTCATAGTTTATGGGTTCAAGCCCCACACTGGGCTTTGTGCTTGACAGTGCACAGCTGCTTGGATTCTCTCTCCTCTTTCTCTGCCCCTCCCCCATTTATACTCTCTCCCTCTCTGTGAGTGAATAAGAAAACTACAAAAATAAGAAAATCCAACTAACCAACCAAACAAACAAAAAAATAAGTAAACTCTATCCCCGATGTGGGCTTGAACTCATAACACAGATCAACAGTTACATGCTCTCCTGTCTGAGCTAGCCAGGCAATCCTAGATTTTAAATACTAAGTCTTCTGGTTACATTCTGCTGTACTCCATTGCTCAAATTAATGAATGTTTACTGGATTGTCCATACCTTCATATTAAAAATGAACCATTAAAAAATTTTAACCTATAGATTACCTTATTTCTTAACCATTTGAATAATGACACACTTTTTGGTTAGAGGGAGATTAATTATGACAAATTTCCAGACTGTAAGGTTAATAGAACTTGATGAATACAGATTCTAAAGGAAGATAAGCTTAAAATTTTATTTTCTCAATATTTATGGTCACATTTGCCAGCAAGACTTGAAATACTGAAGTCTCTTGGGTGTAGTTTGGGAATGATTTTATAGGACTGATGTTAAAAATTAGACTCTTGCATCAATAAATGTTTAATCAGTTTATCTGTTCACAGGGACACTAAGAAGGGGCTGAGGACGAGATACGAGGAGGAGCATAATTTGAAAGACTGAGGCAGCAGACAGGGAGGCAAGTGAGTTGGTAGCTGAATGTCAAGATTCCGGGGTTTCAGAAATGTGACAGTTTGCAGTCAGGCCAAGTTTTAGGTATGAGCCTCACTGCATGAGCAGTGAAAGCAGTAGAGACGAGGCCACACTGAATGATACACAAGAGAATTACACAGGAAGAACAGGAACCAAAATCCAGTTAGTTTGACTCAACCTAATTCACCATTATCACAGATATTGTGTAGTCAGGCAATTCAGGTAAAGTGTCCTAGCTAAGCAATGACAAGAACCACACTCTGGTCAAAATTCACCTGGAAAGATTTCTATTATTTCAACTTTGAAAATAACATTTATCTCAAAGACTATAGTCAACAACACTGGAGAGGAATGATATCCAAAAAAAATTTTTTTTGCTCCTTAATCTGTCACTCATAGACTTTATTGGCCAAAGAAGGAGGGAAGGCTGCCTTTTGATGGATTAAATTCTATCCTTCTAGTCACACTGTAAGGGGTTATAGCTATGTCTTTCTTATTTGAGGCCAACCAGACTGGTGTCATGCAAAAACAGAGGAAATCACTCCATATTAATCTGTTTTACTAGTGAGGCAATAATGACTTGAGGCAAACCCATTCTATTTATAAAAGGACAATTGTGTAATTTAATCCAGGGTCTTCTACCTAATTTAAGTATCTTTTTATGGTTTCATGCTATGGGCATATCATTCTTTTCATAGCTGTAAACATTAAGTATGCATACCAAAATTTTCTGATGCAAATATTTCTGATAATATTAACTTTATACAAACATGTACAAGAAAAGATGATAAATTTGGGATGATTCCATCACAAAAACCTGGTGGTACCCAGAAGGCCAAAAAAAAAGTGGTAAATTGCTTAACTTCCTACTGATCAGTTTGATAGCATAGAAAAGTACTCCTACCTATGAGCAAACATACCACGATTCAGTATAGGATTCAAGACTTGGAACAAAAATATTTAAGGCCACTTTGTGGAAGTACCTGGCCAATAACATAAATGCTATTGATATATACACTATGTGGAACAGTACATAAAATGTGATTTTTAAAATTTAACTCATCTCTGTACCCAATGTGAGGCAAGAACACATGACATTGAGAACAAGAGTCATCTGCTCCTCTGACAGAGTCAGCCTGGGGCCCCTAAAATAGATTTTTAACAGTAATCATATTTAAAGACCTTAGCTTAAGCACACAGCAATAGAGCTTTTAGAATCAAGTCACTTAGGTACATACCACAGTGCTTCCATTATTCATGTTGTGAATGTCCCTGTGGGGATGGGCACAGAAGTCTAGGCAAGCAGTGACCCCAGAGAAAGGACGACCTTCTTTGCTGCCAAGACGACATTCTCGGGCAACATGTTCATATTCTACCTAAAAAACAATAGTTATTTCACACAGTTGTAAAAGACAGAAAGAATTACATTCAGTAAAGAGTAAAAGTCCCTTCCTCACCAGGATCTGAAACTAATCACACTTTGTCATTTCGGAGATTTCTGTCTGTAGTGCATTTAAACAGTGGATATGTAGTTCAGAAGCATTCAGGAGGAAGAGACGATAAGACATAAAGTAAAATGAAAATTCCTGGCTGTGAGTGATGGCAGGGTGATAAAAATACCTGCTGGTGGTGAATAAACAAGCAGAGCAAACCTGATTTATTCCATTAGGAAGAGAGACAAACATAGTGCATCAATTATTTGGGAAGAGTTCTCAAGGTCTATAAATAAATATACATATATACATATATTCATAAGCCAGTATAGGAAGTGAATTTATAACTCTTATTTTATTATTATTAATTCTTTAAAGTAGGCTCCAGGCAGGGCTCCAACTTAAGACCTTGAGATGAAGACTAGAGCTGAGATCAAGAGTCAGACTCTTAAACATGTGTCCCTATTAACTCTTTAAAAAAATGAAAATTTACAATGTAACAGAAGCATGTTATTCAAAAGAACACAAAGATTTAAGAAATATAGATCATATATCTCTGGTTATGTTTAAGATTAAAAAAAAAAATGGGCGCCTGTGTATACATGTACAATGAAAAACTACTGAGCCTTAAAAAGGAATGAAATTCTGGGGCAGCTGGGTATCTCAGTCAGTTAAGCATACAACTTTGGCTCAGATCACGACCTCAAGGTTCCTGAGTTAGAGCCCTGCATTGGGCTCTCTGCTCTCATTGCATAATCCACTGTGGATCCTGTCTCTGCCCCTCCCCTGATCTCCCAGGCTCTCTGAAAAATAAAACTTTTAAGTAAATAATATAGTATTGTTAATAAAATTATAGTCCTTGTGCTGTGCAAAGGATGCCCAAATCTTATATCTTACTTATTTTATACCTAGAAGTTTATATCCCGGATTATCAATTCTCGAACCCTTCACACAGGGCTCGGACCACGAACTTGGGAAATCATGACCTGAGCCAAAAATCAAGAGTCAGACACTCAACAGACTTAGCCACCCAGGTGCTCCTCATTTATTTTGAGGACAAAATGAATTCTGAACAAAATAAATTTTCTTTGTCCCACAAAATTTTAAAACTTGAGTTTCTTTCACTTGTGGTTAACAGAACCTTCAGCAAAGTGTTTAATAAAACGAAGAGAGTAGAATTCTTTTTTGTTGAGTTTATTTGTGAGAGGAGGGTGCAGAGAAAGAAAATTCCAGGCAGGCTCCATACTGCCAGCTGAGAGCCCTACTCAAGGCTCAATCACAAAAACCTCAAGATCCTGACCTGAACTGAAGTCAAGAGTCAGAGGCTCAACTGACTCAGTCATTCAGATGCCTGAGAGTAGATATTCCTGTCTTGTTCCACATATAGAGCAAAAAATGTTTTAGTCTCTTATCAAATTATATTAGCTGTGGTTTTTTGTAGATGGTCTGTTACCAGCTTAAGGCCAATTCTCTTCTATTTCTACTTTGTTGACTGTTTTAATCATGAAGTGTTAGATTCTATCAAATGTCTTTATAGAGAGATTATGTAGCTTTTGCCATTTGTTCTCATTAACATATTTAGTATACTGCACTGATTAATTTTCTTGTGTGGAATCAATCATACATTTCTGCTCTTATAAATTATATTTCTAGAAATGAGAATTCTGTCACTCTGGAATTTTAATTTAATTCAACAGTCACAATAGAAAGACTTTTAAAGACAGACTAATTTTTTTTTTATAAAAAAGATTTTCTTTAATCTCTACACACAATGTGGGATTTGAACTCACAATCCTGAGTTGTCACATGCTCTACCAACTGAGCCAGCCAGGCACCCCCAGGCTAGTTGTGCTATAAAAATAGATACCCATGTTTTAGAGCACTGTCCCCAAACATACCTGGTTTTGGTAAGCAACTGGAGCATACTGCTTATAAATTGGAGCTAATCGTGTAGCCAAACTCTGTAAATTATCTTCAAGGTTTTTTTCCTATAGGAAAAGACAGTCCATAAAAGTTGTTTCATAATGACATGAGTTTTAGGTGTGAAAAAGAATCATAAATCATTGCTGATGTGTGGTTGATGCACAATTCATACTTACCCTAAGAAAAGAGCCACGATAGAAAATAAAATGGGTTGTCTTTTATAAAATCTTAACGCTTGGTCAGTAATGCTTTAAATTATGTTATAAGCAAATTAGAAATGTAAATGGTGTCAGGTGTAAATTGCTCATGTTGCTAAACACAAGATCTGTATTTTATATGTATTCAGTATTACCAGGCACTTGAAATAAATCAAGAACAACTGTAAAATGCTACTGATAGAAACAGAGAAGACTTTTCAAAGGAGAACAATCATAACAAGAGACTCCATTAAAAATTTCACTGATGACAGTATGAGGTATCCAGTGAAGAAGGGAGACATTGGAAACAATAGCTGAAAGACCACTGTGATCATTTTTCAAAGAGGACTGTATTCTAAACCAAATCAAAGACTTAATAAATGATCGATCACATCCAAGAAAGACTATGGAAGGGAAATGGGGACCAAGGATGGAAGGAAGACTTAAGAGGCTCCAGGCTTCTGCTTGATTTCAGATTTGATGGATGCCAAGGACACAGCAACACCTTCTTGTGGATATGCATCAGATTATTATAAAAGCCAAAGCCACACACAATGCAACCATAGGAAGTGAATTCTTTTAGTAAAGTAGGTTCCACAACCAGCATGGAGCCCAATGTGGGTTTTGAACTCATGGTCCTGAGATGAAGACAAGAGTCGGACACTTAGTGACTAAGCCACTTAGCTGCCCCAGGAAGTTAATTCTTGGGTACATTCAACAAACCCCCATTTGAGCAAGTGAAGACCATTAATGGTAATAACTTTTTAGGTTTCCTACTCATTTAGCTTGACAATTTCCTTGAAAAAGAATTTTATCTATTTGGCATATATCTAAATTATTCTGTTCCTTTCATCTGTCTTCTTACATATGTGAAAGTTAATATAGCTTAATATATATTCACCCATCAATTATTTATTTGGGGAAAACTTCACAATTGTGATTTAAGTACCTATTGAAAGGATTTATTATGTTTTCTAATACTTGAAATATTAACTGGAGTAGGTAATTGTTTTACTTCTAGTAGATAATGAATTCACAATGAGTATCAGGAGTCAGACTGAGTAAATGGTCATCAGGAAATCGAAAAAAGCTTATATAGCTGGCCATTGGTATCATTTTATGAACGTAAATCTCATTAATCATATTCTTGACTTTCTAATTGGCTCATTAGAACAAATGTGTATGTCAGATATAGAGGTTTCTTTATGAGAGATCCTAATGTGTTGGGGCTGAAGCCTATATATCTGCTTTTCTTATCCTTTACCCAATCTCTAGGACTCTCATATCCACCTCTGTGGTTTAATTCCTATTTGGACAACAAATCACACTTGAGATTCAGATTCTTATTACGAACTGACATCCCCACTTGGATTTACCATAGAAATCTCTCACCCAGTAATTCCAAACTAAATTTATAATCTGCCCTTTTGAAGCCTTATGTCAAGGAATAGTGCTACCATCTCATTGATTAAAACCGTTCCAGACCAACCACTATCCACCATTTTCTCTGTCACAACCATATTCCAAGTTACTATTATACCTTCTCTGGACTAGTCATTTCTTTTTAATGTTTGTTTATTTTTGAGAGAGAGAAAGTGCAAGCGGGAGACTGGAGAGGGAGAGGGAAACACAGAATCCAAAGCCAACCCCAGGCTCTGAGCTGTCAGCACAGAGCACAGACCCCAATGCGAGGCTTGAACTCACAAACTGCGAGACCATGACCTGGGCCAAAAGTCGGAAGCTTAACTGACTGAGCCACCTAGGCACCCTTGGACCATTTATTCTTAAAGCTAGCTCAACTTGCTAAACATACTCTTCAACAACTCTAATCCATTATTCAGAGAGCAGCAGTCCCTTTGAAAGACAAGGGTAATTGTGTCACTATTCTTATTAAAACCCTTCAATCATCTTCCAAAATGTTTGATATACAAGGCGACTGCATTCACCTTACTCTCTTGCCTGCTGAGCTTCATACTGGCCTTCTGTCAGTTCCTGGAATGAGAAATGCTTATTCCTGTGTTATAAGCACTATATAGATATTACTCATTATTTATAAAGACCATAAAAATGATCATGAATTATATAATATTATTATGTTGTAGAATACAAATGTAATAGTCATGTCAATACTACTAATGTATTTATATACTGGCAGTTTCATCATAAAATATTTGTAAAAAAAATTTAAAGGATTAATTTTAAGGGAGAATGGACATCACATTATCAAGAATTCTTATGTTTGAACATAGTACCTTTACATGATCAGATACAGCCTTTAGCAAATTTTTATGGTTTTCTCCTCTGAAGGTCTAATACACATCTTGGATTTCTAAATGTAAGCTCTAAACCCAACATGAGGCTTGAACTCATGACCCTAAAATCTAGAGTCACAGACTCTTGAGACTGAGCCAGCCAGGTACCCCTAATATACTTATTAGGTTTCTTTTAAGGTACTTTATCTGCAAATGATACTTCTCTCACTGAAATCATTTCCTTATTTTATTGCAATATATGAGAACTCTAGAAAATGCTACTAAATATTCTACTTACCTCTTTAAAGGGATCATATTAATTCTGAGACTCTTGTAAAGATGATATATTCACCTTATTATGGATATAATTAGATTAATTCCTGCTGTTGTATTTTGTGTTTCCTATTTATCCTGTTTTCTAATAATTTTTAAAAGTTCTTTTGCTGATTTATGTATAGATAGTCTTCCTTAGAAAGATTTTCACCCATAATGAGTTTAAAATGCAAAAATTCTATTTAAATTCATCTAATAAATTTTAAAACATGTGCTATCTTAAATATGTTTTTCTGACAAATTCTAGAGCAGTGTTTTCCAAGCTGTGGGTCATGACTCAGTAATGGGCCATGAAATCAATTTAGTAGGTCACATCTAGCAAAGAATAGTGAAATTTTATTAAAAATATTAGAATAGTGATCCTTAGCTATAATTGAATATGAGGTTTTTAATATTTGAATATCTTCTCTAACATAAGATGAAGTATTATTTACTGAAGGTTTTAATTATTTACTTGCATATATCTATTGTATAGCAGTTTATAATATAAAATGTTTTTTATTCTTGGTCACAGCTCAAAGGTTGAAAAACACTGATCTTAGAGGTAATTGGTATCTAAGTCATCTCCACTCCAACAAAATATAAAACATCATAAAACACTTAGTTCCTGTAGGTGCCCCACCCCCTCCCAGTACCTACCCACCCTTGAGCTGATAAGAGTATGGAATTATACTTATCAATTTGTTATTTTAATTTAAAGTTTAAGTACTCAATTTATTTAAACTTAACAGTAAGGTTGACTAATTTCTTTGCTCACCATGGCCTCGTGTCCCGGACAGATTGGTTCCGGTTTCATATATCTTCTTTCTGGATTACGTCCTTTAGTAATTCTTTCATAGTAGTTCTGTGGGTAGTAAACTTTCTGAGTCTTTGAAATGTTGTCAAATGGTTTTATTTATTTTTCCTATTTTGGCTGGGTATAAAAATCTATGTTCTTTGAACAATGATTGTCTCTGGGGTTAGGGGAGAAGGAGGAGGGAGCCAGGGACAGTGGTAATTTAGGTTCAGAGTTGAAGACTTACCTAATTTATTGAGAATTTTAAACTATTTACATATATATATTCTTACTGTTTTTTCACTACTTTTAAAATATTTAATTGTTTTACTATTTAAAAAACATTTTAAGGAATGTACTTACAAACTTAGTGTGAAATTTAAAAGTAAAAAAGGACACTTACGTGTAAGGGAGAGCTTGGATCAATTCTAAATCTTCTAGGGCTTGGGCTTCTACCAAATTTGCATCCATTGAAGTACATGCTCCAAGAGCAACCAAAAGAAAAGGATGCTCCGCACGACTCTGGATCAATTCCTTGACAAGTGCAGGTCCGACTGTAAGATGACAATTGCAAGGGAATGAACTGATAAAGTGGGCCAATATCTCAGAAAGAACATTTCAGATTCGTATAATTTTATAAGTATAGAGGACTAATGAATTGTTTTTTTTGTTGTTGTTTTTTTTTTTTTTTAATTTTTATCTATTTCTAGAGACAGAGAGAGAGACAGTGTGAGCAGGGGAGGGTCAGAGAGAGAGGGAGTCACAGACTGAAACAGGCTCCAGGCTCTGAGCTGGCAGTCAGCACAGAGCCTGACACGGGGCCTGAACCCACGAACCGTGAGATCATGACCTAAGTGAAAGTCGGACGCTCAACCAACTAAGCCACCCAGGCACCCCTCTAATGAATTGGTTTTAACACAACTATTCTATTACTGATTTTAACTTAAGTAGTGTTAAGAACCCAAAGGTGACTGCCCTTTAATATAAGCTGATTTTTAACTGAAATGTTTTTTCCCAATTAGAAATCCAAGTAAATAGCAACAATCAATGCAGAAATACACATGTCAATATGTTCAAGGAGTGGAACTAAAGAATCTATAATTTAATCCTGGATCTGTTCCTTATCAGAAATGAAAATTAGAGTATCTCATTAGCTGTTTGGACTTTTAGCTCCTTCATCTATAAATTTACATTGATATACTTTTCTGTGGACTGACAATATTGTATGAGATCACTCTCAGTATGCATAGTTCCTACGCAATGATTAAAAATACAAACAAAAGCCCATATTTTAAAAAAGTAAAATAATATAGAAATGTAAACTTCAAAACTATTAGTATTTTTAAATTATGAACATCAGGAAAATGCCTGGTATTTAAGGTTACGCTGAATATGATAAGAATACAAAAAGGATCATTTAGGGGCGCCTGGGTGGCTTAGCCGGTTAAGCATCAGACTTTGACTCAGGTCATGGTCTCATCGGGCTCTGTGCTGGTGGCTAGCTCAGAGCCTGGAGCCTGCTTTGGATTCTGTGTCTCACTCTCTCCCTGACCCTCCCCTGCTCACGCTGTCTCTCTTTCAGAAATAAATAAAACATTAAAAAATTTAAAAACAAACAAACCAAAATGGATCATTTAAGATACTATGAAGGAAAAAGAGGAAGAATTGTTCAACTATTCTAAGTCTCCATAAATCTTCTTAGGAAGATGAAATATAAATTGTAAAATGACAGAATGTTACAATAACTTTAATAGGAAGAAGGGTATGCAAATAGGATTAAATTTGAAATTACAAAAGGAAATTAAAGTTGCCAAATAGAAAAATAAGTAAGTAGGGACACCTGAGTGGTTCAGTCAGTTGAGCACCCAACTTTAGCTCTGGTCATGACTCTGCTTGAGATCCTCAAAACCCTTCTCTCTGCCCTTCCCCTGCTGGCACTCTCCCCCACACACAAAAATTTAAAAATTAAAAAAAAAAAAGGTAAGTTATACATTTATGTCATTGAAATGACACATGGAAAGGAAAGAAAATTATTGTTTTCACTGAAAGCTGACAGTAATTTAAACAATTAAACACAGAGGATATGTAGAAGTTCGTGAGACCTACAAGAGTGTTTGCCAACAGTGAACATCACGATCAATGTCCTATTTGGTAATAGGACAAATGAAATGAAAATAGTTCCTAATATTATGGACTAAGTATGGTAGTATTGCCAATAATTTCTCAATTGAATTAGATTAACACGTAACAAACTCAGACTAAGCAATTGTCTATAAAATATCAATGCTATGAAAGACACGGCATGAGAGTAAAAAGAAAAATGTTAATGTTTATTTTTGAGAAAGAGAGCGAGTCAGGAAGGGGCAGAGAGAAAAGGAGAGAGACAGAATACCAATGGGCCCCACATAGTCAGTGCAGAGCCCAATGTAGGGCTAGAACCCAAAAACCTATGAGATCATAACCTGAGCTGAAATGAAGAGTCAGACACTTATGGAACTGAGCCACCCAGATGCCCCAAGTTTTCTTGCTTTTGATCATTGCATTGGGAGTTATGTAAGAGAATGTCGTCATTCTTACAATATACTCTCTGAAGTATTATTTACAGGAAAAAGGCATGAAGCTTGCAAATAACTGACAAATAAACCAGAAATATAAAACTAAAAAAAATTTAAAAATTAAAAATAACACTAATAATAGATTTGTGTGCATGTGTATCAATGAAAATTTTATAAACTGTTTGCAATGATGAAATCTGTGAGGGGTATATATAACAAGAATTTATTGAAGTATTCTTGTATCTATTCTGACAATAAGAATTTCTTTTTTTTTTTTAAAGTAGGCTCCAACTCATAAGCCAAGATCAAACCCCACATTGGATTACAGAAGGTATATTGTATATTTGTTTATATTTTGTATAATGACATTTCTTTAAATACTCTCTAGTAACTGAAGTTGGTTTAAATGGAAAAAAATGATAGAAATAGATCTCCTCCTCCCATGGTTAACTAGCATCAATTTTATTTATTTATTTATGTATTTATTTATAAATTTGAAATGTTTACATATATATAAACTATTTTAGAAAACATAATGAACACCTTCGGAGTCACTACTGAGTTTCATCATGTAATTGTTTTCATATTAACTGCTTGTTCTGTTTTTTTTTTTTTTCACAAATAGTTTATTATCAAGTTGGTTTCCATATAACACCCAGTGCTCATCCCCACAAGTGCCCTCCTCCATGCCTATCTCCCCCCTCCACATCCATCAGTCCTCAGTTTGTTCTCAACATTCAAGAGTCTCTCACGGTTTGCCCCTCTCCCTCTCCCCCATGATTTCCCCCCTTTTTCTCCCCCACAGTCCTCCATTAATTCCTCCTAATCCTCCTATACATGCAAACATATGGTATTTGTCCTTCTCTGCCTGACTTACTTCACTCAGCATAACACCCTCAAGTTCCATCCATGTTGCTACACATGGCCAGATTTCATTATTTCTCATTGCCATGTAGTATTCCATCGTATAGATAAACCACATTTTCTTGGTCCATTCATCCACTGATGGACACTTAGGCTCTTTCCATGTTTTGGCTATTGTTGAGAATGCTGACTAGCATCAATTTTAAACTTTATTTCTATATTAAGGGCTCACGCAGGTGCATGTGAGCAGGCAGAGAGAGAGCCAGAGAGAATCCCAAGCTGGTTCTGCACTATTAGCAGAGTCCACAGCAGGGTCCAAACCTATGAACCATGAATTCATGACTTGAGCCGAAGTCAGATGCTTAACAGACTGAGCTACCCAGGCTTCCCAATGAGCATAAATTTTAAATGCATCACAAGTTCATGTTTTAAAAATTTATGGTTTCAACAAGAACAGAAAACATGTAAATTACTGTATAACTTGTAAGAGAGAAAAATGTTCTTTAATTCTACTTAAAATGCAGACACATAAGAAAATAGATATAATTCATTATAAAGGAAAGGGGATAGGGTGACTGGCTGGCTCAATCAGTGAAGCATGAGACTCTTGATTGTGAGCTTAGGCCCGATGTTGGGTGTAGAGATTAGTAAAAATAAATAAGTAAAGGAGAATATCCTAAAAGGATCTCAACTCACTATGAAGCCAAATTTCTCCTTTAAAAAAGTTCATTATTTTCAGTTTTAGGATTCAAATCTTCTGTTCTCCCATATAATACACGTAGTTGGTAGTTAAGTAACAATTTAATATTATATAAAAGAGATTTGAACAGGAATGCAGTAAAAAATAGATTTAGGGGCACCTGGGTGGCTCAGTTGGTTAAGCATCTACTTCGGCTCAGGTCATGATTTCGTGGTTCGTGGGTTCAAGCCCCGCATCGGGCTCTGTGCTGGCAGCCAGATCAGAGCCTGGAGCCTGTTTCAGGTTCTGGATCTCCCTCTCTCTGACCTCCCATGCTCACGCTGTCTCTCTCTCAGAAATAAATAAAAACATTAAAAAATTTAAAAAATAGATTTGATTACTTTTCATTCAGTGTGCATCTTCGGTCTGTGGGATGACCATTGTAGGACTTTAGATTTTCGGTAAGCTCCGTGTACAATCTGTCAGCCATGGGGAGAGGAATGCCGTCCCATACCATGATGAGCACCACCATCACAGCTGTTGGACAATGGTGGCCTGTACGCTGCCGAACCAAACATAGAACTTTTTCTTCCTCGCTGCCTCTTCTTAAAACCTGGAAAAGCAGAATGCATTTATTTATAGAAAACAAGAAACCTAAAGTTGAGTGCAATGGATATTGTTTTCAAAGCTCTGTGTTATTGTATTTCAGGTATTTTTAAATATTACTATTTCTCAAAGGGTTGAAGCTTATTCAGTTTTTAGAATAGCTGCGTCCACACAACTCAAGGGTATCCCAGTTTACTTGACTAACAAACAACACGCAGAACAGGAGTCTGTGGTATGTGGTTATTACTGGTAAAAGTAGACCAAAGCAGTCTGTTGTTTCATTTCACTGTTGATACAGTATTGCAAAATAGACAACAGAGGATTCCCTGGAAAAGACTTAACTGCTCTGCTCTTCAACAAATGCCACAACAGGACAAATCTAGCTAGATGCAAATAATCAAAGACTCCCAATATTGAGAATGGACTTCAGCACTGAAATTTAGCATTTGAGGAAAGTTATGGATATTTTCCTTGGGTGAATGGTTTTATCAGAATAATTAATATACAAAGTGATGGTCCTAAAATTCCTGTGACCTTTCCCTGCTATCAAAGATCTAACATACCCATATTATCATAAGATTAAGGTGGTTCAGTTGACATGGCATATACGAAATACAACAATTAATTTTGAATTCTTGATTTATCTTACAGCACATCGTACCCATGGGGTGCTACAAAGGCCTCAAAAGTATTTAAAATATTGCTCAGTGGTCCCAGTGCACACCAAAACATTACATAAAAATGTTGACATAAAACCAACCAATTCTGTTTAAAATTCCTTCCATATCACAAATTTACATGGTAGAGACACTGACCACATTAATCAGCACAAAATCAGTAAAGGATAAAGGAACCCACCCCTGTGACCAAAATGGAGCAACAAACAGCAAAATTATTATCCCATTTTTGTTGCTATAATATTACATAAACTTGAGATGAAACTTCTTAAGATGTTAGTTACCCAATATCACTTTCTTCTGTCACTCCAGATGGTTAACAATCATTGCTACCAAGGCATCCCTTGAGTAGAGTTGGCTTTAGGACCTTCCCCCTAAACACAATTATTTATATTAAAATTTTTTTCTATATTTATGTCCTTTTACAGCCA
The DNA here is from genome assembly GCA_017311185.1 of Proteles cristata cristata. Classification (NCBI taxonomy): domain Eukaryota; kingdom Metazoa; phylum Chordata; class Mammalia; order Carnivora; family Hyaenidae; genus Proteles; species Proteles cristata. Next base: position 551,665 of record JAESUZ010000087.1, read on the forward strand.
AATAAGAATACATTTGCTTTCAAATAAGCTCAAATACAAAATAATATATACTGTATTAAACAACATTATACCAGATAATTTTCAAGTTGTCAAGCAAAGTTACATTGATCTACTGTTTGTATGGGAAATGCTAAAATACTTTTTATTCATGGTTATCTGTGCTTTGCTCAGATCTCCAAATGTCCTTCAGTGAACATCAGAAAATCAAGCATAATGAGTTTCTAAGTTCAAGATGTAGGATCAATATGCTGCTTAAGTATTGCCATGGAATGAATATTTGTGACCACCCAAAATCTATATATTAAATCTTGAATCCCATTTGTGGTAATATTACAAGGTAGGGCTTTGGGGAGGTAAATAAGTCACAGGGGGGAGGCTCTCATGTGTAAGATTAGTGGTCTTATTAAACAGACACCACAGAATTCTCTACTACCTTCACATATGTGACAACACAAAGAGAAGAGGACCCTCCCCCAAACATGCTGGCATCATAATCTGAGCTTTCAAACTCCAGAACTGGAAGAAATACATTTCTGTGGTATAGAAGCCACTCAGCCTGGTATTTTCTCATAGCAGTCTAAATGGAGGAAGACAAGCATTAAACCTATGTAAGCTTATAAAAACTATAAAACATTAAAAGAAATTTAAAGATGACCTCAATAAATGCAGAAGTACCGTGTTCATGGAATAGACACTATTGATTGTAATGATGCCAATTTTCCCCAAATGCATTTGCAGATTTGATGCAATCCCAAGCACATCTTATTATCAGAGTTTATTTTGTATTAGGTGGAAATTGACAAGCTTGTGCCAAAATTCATATGGAAATGCAAAAGAAAGGGCCAAGAAAATGAATGAAGGTAAAGTGATCTCTGTTACAAATATATCTTGTACTGGTACAATGATAGATAAAGAGATCAATAGAGACTACAGGAGATATGTACATAACTTGGCATTGCAATAAAAAATTAACCTTTAATAAATGGTATTATGTAGAGATCTATTTGGCAAAATATGAATCTTGACCCTACTGCATACAAGTAGCTTGAGTTATATTGTTGATATAAATATGCAACTTAAAACAATACGTTTTTGGAAGAAAATATCTTCATGACCTTGAAGTAGGTAAAACCAATACAGAATAGATTACCAAATTTAATTATTGTAAAGAAAAATATTAAGGAGTTGGATTGTACAGGCGCTTGCCTGGCTAAGGTGGTAAAGCGTGGAACTCTTGATCTCAGGGTTGTAAATGTGAGACCACGTTAGGTATAGAGATTACTTAAAAATAAAATCTTAAAAAAAATTAACTAGCAAGCGATTAAGAAGGCATAAAGTCAAGTAAATCAGTGGGAGAAATATTTATAATACTTATAATTGACAAAATATTTTTACTCAAAATATAAGGAAATTTCTCCAAGTGAGTAATAAAAACACAATAGAAAACCAGGAAAAGAATTGAATAGGCTCAACACAAGAGAATATCAAACAGATGATGAGCATATGAAAATATGCTTCACATTACTCGTCATGTAGCAAAGTAAAAAATTTTTAAAGCACCACATATGTTGGTGTGATGATAAAATAGTGAAACTGCTATAGAAAACAGTCTGGAAGTTCCTCAAAAAACTAAAAATAGAACTGCCATGTGATCCAACAATTCCACTTTGGAGTACACATCCGAAAGAACTGAAAGCAAAGAACTGAAAGCAAAGCCTAAAACAGTTATTTGCATGTTCATACCACCACTATTCATAATAGCCAAGTGGTGGAAGGAAATGAAATGTCCACTGACAGATGAATGGATACACAATGTGGCATCTCCATGACAGAATATCATCCAGACTTAAAAAGGAAGGAAATCCTATCACATGCTACAACATGGATGAATCTTAATGATACAATGTTAAGTGAAATAAGCCAGTAACACAAAAACAAATCTGTATGATTCCACTTATCGGAGGTATCTAAAGTAGTCAAATTCATAAAACATAAAGGGGAACGGTGGATACCAGTGGCTGTGATAATGGGAAAATGGAGAGTTATTTAATGGGCATAAACTTTCAAATCTGAAAGATGTAAAAGTTCTGGAGATATATTTAACAAAATTCTGAATATAATTCATACTAATGAATTGCACAATGTGGTTAAGTGGTTAAGATGGTAAATTTTATGTTTTTTAAACATAGTAAAGTGTTTTATTTATTTCCGAGAGAGAGAGAGAGTGAGCAGGGGAGGGTCAGAGAGAGAGGGAGAAACAGAATCTGAAACAGGCTCCAGACTCTGAGCTGGCAGTCAGCACAGAGCCCGACGTGGGATTTGAACCCACAAACCCAACCGAACGTAACCGTGAGATGATGACCTGAGCTGAAGTCGGACGTTTAACCGACTGAGCCACCTGGGCACCCTAAACATAGTAAACTGGAAAGAAATCTTAAAAAGAGGTATTACACACCCATTAGAATGTCTACAATGAAAAAGAAAACATGGAGTATTCACAAGAGTGTGGAGCAAATGGAGGACTTGTACATTACTCACGTGAAAGTTAAGAGATAACGACGTTGGAAAATTGTGTGTTTCTTCTATCAAACAAAGCTGCACATATGCACACACCAATGCCCCCACCCCCTTCAATGCAGAAATTCTACTTCCAGCTATACATCAAATAAAACTGTATTTATATTTCCCAAAGACTTCACCAATATTCATAATTATCCCAAATTGGAAACAACTCAAATGTCAATCATCGGAAGAATAACTCCATCAATTTTAACCATGTATGGTAATAGAACACTACTGGGCAATGAGAATGATTTACAGTTACAGACAACATAAATAAACCTTACAATTCTAATGCTGCATAAAGGAAGGTAACACAAAAGAATAATCTGTAAGATTGCATTTAGATGAAATTCAAACAGGCAAGATAAATCCATACTGTTAGAAAAGAGGACAGTGGCTACTTTTAGTCGGTATAAGAGGGGGCAGGAGTGCTTTTGAGGTGCTAGTAATATCAGATGCTGGTCTCACAAAGGTGCTCACTTTAGAAAATTCTGTGACCTGAGGATTTTTGCAGTCCTCTGCACATATTCTATAATTAAGAAGTCTATCTTAATCAAAATTAAAACAAAAAACTGTAAAGGCTTAGTTAAGTGGCCAACTTTGGCTCAGGTCATGACCTCAGTTTGTGGGATCATGCCCAGTGTTGGGCTCCGTGCTGAAAGATTGGAGCCTGGAATCTCCTTTGGATTCTGTGTCATCCCCTTTCTCTGCCCCTCTGTGGCTCGTATCCTATCTCTCTCTCTCAAAAAGGAAATAAACATTAAAAAAAATTACCAATAGCAAAAACTTGTAAAGGCTGCCACTTACTCTCTCAGGATATGTTACCAAGTTTCCTAGCCTTTCTATAGCAGAAGAGAACTAGGATCTAATTAATATTAGCTACTATTTCATGCCTGTTTGATTTATTACTGCACACTTGGCTCTTGAGCACAGAAATACAGCTGAAATATTTGTTGAATGAATGGTTAAAAACCACAAAAGCCCAACGTGGTTGCATTTAACTACAAGTTACTCTATTAATAAGATGAAAACTCTCATTTAAAAAGATTTTAAATGAGTGTAAGTATTCGTAATTTTAAAACTTTTCTCGAGAACTGTATTATTTCATAAGTGGAAGGATGTATTAATTTGTAAACTGTTGAATCTGTGGCCACACGGCAGTCACTTTAGATGGTAAACGGTACATACAAGCTTCTCTGAGAAATGTTTGTGTTAAGGTGCCTAGGTGGCTCAGTCGGTTAAGTGTCCCACTTCGGCCCAGGTCATGATCTCAGTCATGAGCCCTGCTTGGGCTCTGTGCTGACATCTAATATTTATGAAATAACTTAAATATCATGAAGTCCACCATTTTAAAGTATGAATTCAATGGCTACTGTATACTCAAAAGTTCACCCCTTCCCCAGCCCCTTAGTAGTCATGCCACATTTTTCTCTTTTCTCAGTTCATTTCAGTCTCAATCTATTTTCTACCTCCATAGACTTTGCTTATTTGGGACATTTCATATAAATGGAATCCTCTTATATTTCATATAAATGGCCTTTTGTATCTGGCTTCTTTTTCTCAGCCTATTTTCATTCATGTTTGTAGCACTTATCAGTACTCCATTCCTTTTTACTGCAATGGAATACTTATTTGACATGACATATAGATTGTTCCCAATTTTGCAATTATGATTGATGCTACTATGAACATTCACTTAATAATTTTTTCTATTTACATGTCTTCATGAGATTGAGTCTGTAATAACAGTGTGGAACCTCCTTAAGATTCTCTCTCCCTCACTCTGTCCCTCCATGGCTCGAAGGGCACTCGCTCTGTGAAAATAAATACTTATTTTTTAAGGTTTATTTACTTATTTTGAGAGAGAGAGAGAGACAGAGTGAGAGAGGGTGAGAGGAGCAAGGTGGAGGCAGATAGAGAATCCCAAGCAAGCTCCTCACTGTGAGCACAGAGCCTAATGTGGATCTTTGTCCCACAAACCATGAGATCATGACCTGAGAGAAAATCAAGAGTCAGATGCTTAACCCATTGAGTCCCCCAAACACCCCTAAATCAACATTAAAAAAAGAAAGAAAGGAACAATCAGACTGTTTTCCAAAGTGGAAGATCTATTTTGTAATCACACTAGGAATGTACAAATGGATCTAATTTCTATATATCCTTGACAAATCTTGTTACTGGTCACCTGTGTGTCTTCTCTGGAAAAGGTCTCTTCAAATATATTGTTCATTTCGTTGAGATTATCTATTTATTATTGATATGAGTTCTCTTTTATAGCCTCTATAAAAGCTGCTTATTAGACATCTGCTCAGCAAACATTTTCTCCTTTTCTTATTGTTTGTTGACCTTTGATAGAGTCCTGTGAAGCAGAAAAGTTTTAAATTTTGACAAAGTCCAATTTATCTTTTGTCACTTGTGCTTTTGGTATTTTATCTAAGAAAAAGTTGTGTAACCCAATCTCAAAAAGATTTACAGCTATGGGTTTTAAAAAATTTTTTAAATGTTTACTTTTGAAAGAGAGAGAGATAGGCAGTGCTCAGGAGGGGAAAGAGAGGGCAAGGGGAGTAGAGACAGAGGACCTGAATGATGCAGGCTCTGCACTGTGCACTGACAGTACAGAGCCCGATGTCGAGCTCGAACCCAAGAAACAGGAGACCATGACCTGAGCCGAAGCTTGATGCTTAACCAACTAAGCCACCCAGGTGTCCCTACAGCTACGTTTTTATGTTTTAGCTAATGATTTCATAACTTGAACTCTGACATTTGCATCTCTGATCCATTTTGAGTCTTTAAGTACCTCAGACATTTCATAAGAACTTATTTCATTGTAAAGTTTCAAGTTAAAAGATGTAGTAAATAACTATAAATAAGTGATCCTGGATTAAATTCAGACTCAAGAAAAAATATGCTGTCTTTTTCCATAAAGGATATTTTTAGGTATAAGACCTAAAAAGTAGACTATAATATTAAATCAGCTTTGATAATTGTCTTGTGGCTATGTAAAACCTTCATAATCATATTTTGTTTATGTAAGACAATATTCTTTTTTTTTTAAACAATTGAAAGATCGTATTTTATTATCCTTCTCAATTCCAAACAAACGGATAGAAAAGCCTATTTATTGATAATAAAATCATTGGGTATTGCATGTTCTTTCTCAATTCCCGAGCAGAGTCCTGTTCTTCAACGTTCAAATTCAGGATCTCATTTTCCAATACCCAGCATCAAATGACATGGAAAAATCTCCAGCAGGAGGATAAGAGAATTTAGAAAAGTAATTCTTACATTCACTATGCACAAAAACAACTCCCCAGAAACTTGTTAACAATGCAGATTTCAGATGTATGGCCAGAGATGTTATGTGTGCAGAAAATGTCATGAATCTGCATTTTTGTCAAACAACTGGGTTTTTTAAAAGACTTTTTAAAAAATTTATTTTTTTAAGTAATCTCTATGCCCACCATGGAGCTGAAAATCACAACCCTGAGCTCAAGAGTCTCATGCTCCACCAACTGAGCCAGCCAGGCACAGTGCACCCTCCTTATTTTTATAATAAACATAGCAAGGTATTTTGGGGAAAAGGGCATCATGTTTACAAATTACTATTAAAGTACTAAGAAAAAATAGAGAAGAGAGAGAGAGGGAGAGGGGAAAAAAAGCCAAGCTAATTTGGTAGAAATCTAAATCTGCACAATGTAGAGTATACAAAAATTCTGCAGTATTCTTGCACTGTTCGAGTAAGTATAAAAATTTTTCAAAATCCTAAGTTTAAAAATATTTCTATGGTGTTCACCAAAGTTTTGTATTGTATATTTTATTCTCAATACAAGTTTGGGATTGGAGTGCTCATAGTCCACAGGGATGGAGGACAAGCTTCAAAACAGAGCCACTGGATCAGAGAGATCATAGGTCAAGACATGAGCTACAGGCAGATCTCTGGAAACTCACAACCCCAGGGATTTAAAAAACAGTCCACTGTCGGAGAGAATGTAAGAGCAAAGAATAAGTCTTTGCATAATCTGAGGAATGAACAATGGACACATATTTTGTAAAATAAAAGATCTCTCATTCTGAGTTTAACTCAATCTGTAGGACAATGACTATTCAATGTATAGAGTCTTAATAACATCTGAAATAAATTAATATAAATTAACAAGTATGTGAGCTTAGATAAAGCAATTAGTCGCAAGTCCAAAATACTGTCAGGTTAGCAAGATGGCATTTTGTCTAATTATTATGCTACAAATTGTAATCACCAGGGAAGCCGATTAAGTATCACTGTTAGGGAAATCATACAAATGCAAAATTGAATATACAGTAATATTGTGGGGGTTAGTAGACATTTGTGAGGGGTCTCTATGAGTAAGTGTGTTAATAAGCAAGGCTAACTCTATTTGTTTGTTTTTTTTTTTAATTTATTTCTAGGAGAGAGAGAGAGAAAGACAGCGTGAGCAGGGGAGGGTCAGAGAGAGGGAGTCACAGGCTGAAACAGGCTCCAGGCTCTGAGCTGGCAGTCAGCACAGAGCCCGATGCAGGGCTCGAACCCACGAACCGCGAGATCATGACCTAAGCGAAAGTCGGACGCTTAACCGACTAAGCCACCCAGGCGCCCAAGGCTAAACTCTATTTGGAGAGTGGGAAGGCTTTATGGAGGAGACTCCTTTTTTTTTTTTTTTAATATTTTTATTTATTTCTAGGAGAGAGAGAGAGAGAGAGAGAGAGAGAGAGACAGTGTGAGCAGGGAAGGGTCAGAGAGAGAGGGAGATACAGGCTCCGAAATAGCTTCCAGGCTCTGAGCTGGCAGTCAGCACAGAGCCCAACGCGGGGCTCGAACCCACGAACCTTGAGATCATGACCTAAGCGAAAGTTGGACGCTTAACCGACTAAGCCACCCAGGCGTCCCTGGAGGAGACTCCTTTTAAAGAACTAAAGGAGTTTGCCACCAGGGGAAAGAATACAAAGACCATTCTAAGAATTTTGGAAAATAAGCACGATGAGGCAAGGATGTTATTTAAGGAAGAATTCTGCTAATTGTCCGGATACCAGATGGTTTCTGTGACTTATAAAACCCCCTTTATTAAATTATTATTCATAGTGGGTTCTATTTCTGGGATCTCTGACATAAAGATGATGTTCACTCTGTATATAAGATGTAGCTCAAGGGTCAGTATCTCCCCAAAGCCCTTCCTGGACCCTCACCTCCAAATATCATTTTTGGTCTCCACCTTGCTCCTTCTATATGTTCTTGTCAAACAGACAGGAGGTAGGATAAGCACACTGGTGACTGCTTAAGGCATGGACGTGAATGAGTTCATCCAATACGGAACACTCGGGGCAGGCTGAATTGCTGAGGAGTGATGGGGAGAAGCTGTGTGACAAAAGCTCTGCAACACACCAGCTTCTCAGAGGAGGGAGGGTAACCAATAGTTTGAGCTGCTGAAGAAAAGCTAGGAGCACCTAGAATTTTCTTTGACAGTAAGGTATTGGTTGACCATGGGAATAGCACTCTCAGAGAAGGAAGATAGATCCTTCCGGATAGATAGATAGATAGATAGAACCGGAAAATATTTCCTAGTAAATCTATGAAAGAATCATCTTCTCCCAGGTTGTAAATGATTCTGCCTCTATAATCTCTTTACAAATAGCTCCACAAAGTACAGTCTCAACTATTTTCTGAGAACCTGGTCCAAATGGGACAACCTACAGAAATTCCCCATGGACAGTTCTTAAGGCAGGTTAGATAGGGATCAAGAGTGAGAGCTTAGGATATTCTAAATAACTCTGATGGTCAGTGGGGGAGTGGGGGAGGGTGGTTTAGGACAACTCATTACTAAGCATATAAAAACTGGTAGAGAGAGAACACTTTCCTGAGAAACAAAATTACTGTTATAATTTCTAAAAAGGCAGGTACAGGTAAATAGTATTTTCACATGCTTAGGGGCATAGAAGAAATTGAAAGACTTAGAGAGGTTTCCCTGAGGGCAGGCAAATTTGGGTTCTAATCATAGTATATTTATATAGGCAACAGAAAAAGTATTAAAGCATTTATAAATAAATTTATTTTTAAAAACAAATGAGGGAATTTTCCTTCTAAATTTAGAAGGAAATGGTCTGCTCTAATGGGTCAATGAACAATTTCAACAAAAATGAACAGGTAGAAAAAAATGGAATTTTAAATCACTGGAAAATTTTTAAATGAACTACGGGATCCACACATAAAATTAAGAACAGGGAGACACTATTTTTATAATAGCAGGGTGAAAACAGGTTTCCTTAGCAAGATAAAAAATATGAAGGTATATAGTAAATGACATAGATATCACCAGGTAAGGATTTCAAGTTTCTCTACAAAGATAACAGTCAAGCAATATGACTAAAAGAAAATCTACTGGAGCATCTAGGTGGCTCCGTCAGTTAAGCATCTTACTCTTGGTTTTGGCTCAGGTCATGATCTCACAGTTTGAGCCCTGCATTGCACTCTGTAATGACAGTGCTAAGACTGCTTGGGGTTCTCTCTCTTCTTTCTCTACTCACGTGGCTCACACACTCTCTCCCTCTCTCAAAATAAATAAACTCTAATAAGTAACAAAATAAAAGAAAATCTAGAATTTAAACAATAGCAGACTATATAATAGAAGCTTTATTCACATACCACGAAAAAACATAACCTAAACAAAACATGGTAATGAAGAGTGAATTCATGGAGGAAATACAGATGGTTAATACATTTTTTTTTTTAATTTTAGAAAAAGAGAGTGGATTAGAGGGGCAGAGGGAGGGAGAGAATCTCAAGCAGGCTCCAAACTCAGCGAAGAGCTTGACTTGGGGTTCGAGCCCAAGAAACTGGGATCATGACCTGAGCTGAACACTCAACTGACTGAAACACCCAGGAACCCCAAGTGGTTATTAAACATTTAAAAGAAACCAAACATAACTGGTTAAAATTAAAATGCAAGTTCAGGGGGGCCTGGGTGGCTCAGTTGGTTATGTGTCTGTCTTCAGCTCAGGTAATGATCTCGCAGTTAGTGTATTCAAGCCCTGCATCAGGCTCTGTGCTGACAGCTCCGAGCCTGGAGTCGGCTTTTGATTCTGTGTCTCCCCCTCTCTCTGACCCTCTGATATTATGCTCTGTCTTCCAATAATGAAAACGTTAAAAAAAAATTTTTTTAAATGCAAGTTTAGTTTTAGTGTCAATTTTTTTAAAAAATTAAGAATAACTAAAAAAGATTTGTTAACTCAAGTATTAAAAAATATATATATATTTTTTTTATTTCTAGGAGAGAGAGAGAGAGACAGTGCGAGCAGGGGAGGGTCAGAGAGAGAGGGAGTCACAGACTGAAACAGGCTCCAGGCTCCGAGCTGGCAGTCAGCACAGAGCCCGACGCGGGGCTCGAACCCACGAACCGCGAGATCATGACCTAAGCGAAAGTCGGACGCTTAACCGACTAAGCCACCCAGGCGCCCCATTAAAAAATAATTTTTAACATTTATTTTTGTGGGTATAAGAAAGACAGCAAGCAGGGGAGGGGAGGGTGGAGAGAGAGAGAGGGAGAAGCAGAATCCAAAGCAGGCTCCAGGCTTGGAGCTGTCAGCACAGAGCCCTATGAGGGACTCCAATTCACCAGCAGAAGTTGGATGCTTAACTGAGCCACCCAGGAACCCCTCAAGTATTTTAAGTAAAGAATTTTTAAGAGTCTATTTTTGTTTAGCCTTTTTAAACATAAAGATCTCAGATGCTTTCTTTATAATTTCTAATACTGGATCCAAACTATACATGAAGAATTCGATTTCAGCATGCCACTGAGAGTAAACCCCCTTGAGAAGATTCTGCTCTGAAACAATCCCCATGCTTATTAAAACATGTTTATTTACTTATTTTGAGACAGACAGAGAGAGATGGGCAGAGAAGGGAGAGAATCCCAAGCAGGCTTCATGCCAGTCAGTGCAGAACTAAACAGGAGACTCAATCTCACAAACTGCGAAATCACAACCTGAGTAAAAATCAAGTGTCACTCAACCAACTGAGCCACTCAGGCACCCCAATCCCATGGTTATTTAATCAACTTTTCTTGAAATTTAGAATATTTTTGCCATATTGTTGACCATGTCCCTTCTCTGCTCAACATGCTTCAGCAGTTGTCCAAGATTTTTAGTCGAACGTTTTAACATGCAAACTTAGTTTGGGTATACCAAAAGTTGTTAAGCATAATTATCTCAAAGTTAAATTTAAAATTGATTTTTAAACTTGAAAGTAAGATTTTTACGCAAAGGAAACAATCAACAAAAGTAAAAGACAACCTACTTAATAGGAGAAGATCCAAGATATATGTATAAAGAACAAATACAACTCAATATCCCAAGACCAGAAGAAATGAACAGATATTTCTCCAAAGACCTACAGATGGCCAACAAAAACATGAACAGATGCTAAAAATCAATCATCAGGGAAATACAAATCAAAAAAAGAACTGGGTATCACCTCACCCCTGTCAGAATGGGCAAAATAAAAAACACAAGAAATAACACGTATTGGCAAGGATGTGGAGAAAAAGAAACCCTCATGCATGTGGGTGGGAACACAAACTAGTGCAGCCAATATGGAAAAGAGTATGGAGGGGCCTCAAAACATTAAAAATAGAATTACCATGTGATACAGTAATTCTGCTACTGGGGTATTTACCCCATGAATAAGAAAACACGAATTCAATAAGATATATGCAACCCCACCTTAATTTCAGCATTATTTACAATAGCCTAACTATGAAAGCAGCCCACGTGTCCATTGATAGATGAATGGATAAAGCAGATGTGTAGAAGACACACACACACACCCCCACACACACACACTGGAATATTATTCAGTCATAAAATAAAGAATAAGGGGTGCTTGGCTGGCTCAGTTGGAGGAGCATGTGACTCTTAACTTTGGGGTCATGGGTTCAAGCCCCACAATGGGTGCACAGTTTACATAAATAAATAAAACTTAAACAACAAACAAACAACTGGGGCACCTGGTTGGCTCATTCAGTTAGGCATCCAACTTCATCTTAGGTCATGATATAGCATTCTGTGAGTTTGAATCCCATGTTTTAGCCCCAAGTCGGTTCTGTGCCAACAGCTCAGAGCCTGGAGCCAGCTTTCAGTTCTGTGTCTCCCTCTCCCTCTGTCCCGCCCCCTACAACACTCTTGTCTCTCTCTCTCAAAAACAATCATTAAAATTAAAAAAAAAATTATTAAATCTTGCCATTTCCAACGACATGGATGGAGCTAAGTGAAATGTCAGTAAGAAAAAGACAAATACCGTTATGATTTTACTTATATATGAAATTTAAGAAACAAAGAAAAAAATGGAGACAAACCCCAAACTAGATGCTTATCTAAAGAAAACTAATTTATCAGAGAGGAGGTAGATGGGGAAATGAGTTAAACAGGGGAAGGGGATTAAGAGTATACTATCTTGATGGGCAGAATATAATGTACAGAATGTTTTGAATCACTGTGTTGTATACCTCAAACTAATATAACCCTGTATGTTAACTATATTGAAATAAAAATTTTAAAGGGGGGTGGGTAGTTCAGTGGCTCATTCGAGTGTCCAACTTCGACTGGGGTCATGATACCATGTTTTCTGGGTTCAAGCCCCACATCGGGCTCACTGCTGTCAGCCTGTCAGTGCAGAGCCGCTTTGGATCTTGTCTCTCTCTATCTTCCCTACCACTTGGCTCTCCCAAAAATAAAAACTAAAAAAAAAATTTTTTTTAAACTATGGTTCCTGGAAATACTTCAATACCAGGTCAATGTGTGGAGTGGATAGAGCAAGCTCCTTTTCCATCTCCCTGATCCAAAAACCCACTTAACACAGGTACAGAAAATATACTTGATCTTAGCCAACAGACCAAGAAGCCATTTAAAACTTAATTTTAATTTAATACGGTTTTAATTTTCAGCTTGGGCAGTTCACGTGATTTAGTTTTGAATTTTAATTTTTATTAAATAATTGCATAAATATAGGCCTACATTACTTTTCTTTTTTTTTCTTTTTTAAAAAATGTTTTTATTTATTTCTAGGAGAGAGAGAGACAGCGTGAACAGGGGAGGGTCAGAGAG